>JAVGVS010000016.1:3986721-4024628 GCA_032718565.1 Distichodus sexfasciatus
TGTTCACAATGACGAAGGTGGTATGGAGCTGACCCTGAGCTGCACGGGTGGGATTCCTGTTTGACCTATAACCAGGGCTGGGCAATTACTTGAAAATTAATTAATTGACATAATCTTTCCTTATGATGATTATTTCAATTATTTTTTAAAGATTCGGTTAATACCCAAAAACAAAAAGAATTCTTTTAATACTTTTTCCAGTATGTGTTCATGTAGTATCCCCTTAAAAACATACTATCATGTGTGCTGTCAGGGAACTCTGCCCTGTTCAGACTGTGACTACATCTGTGTGTGCATTTCCTTCAATTCACTTTATTCCACAGACACTTTATTTAAAAAAATAAATAAATAATAATAAAAAAAAATCACAGCTTTAACAGTTGTGTCTATTCACAGTACAAACCTTGTTAGTATCCCACCGCCCCCTAAAAAATTGTTCATTAATTGTAATCATGGTAAAATGGTTGAACACTAATTGTGATATTGATTTGAAGTTATATCGCCCAACCGTACCTACAACCGCACCTTAATTAGACTGATCATTGTGTTTACTACATCCTGAGCTCACTCTAAAAATGTTAAACAACAATCTTCAGTCTGATCTTAAGTTGATCATAACGGCGCCGAACCATTTGAACATCCATCTAAGCCAAAACCTTCACATACTTACTTGTACACAACTGAAGAACTTCACCATAAGTATGAAAGCTCGGGACAGACGTGTGGAGTTTGCCTAGTAGGTGTGTGTTTTTACCTGATGTGTGTCGCAGGCAGGGATTCCAGTTGTCTGGACAGAAAAAGCTCTCTGTGTCTCAGCTGGTGTTTTTGGTTTTCAGGTAGGTCCACCATTTCAGGGTTCTCCATCTCTTCCTCCAGCTCTCCTGAGGGTCAAAGGTACAATTTACTTATCAAAGAAGCGATCACAGGCTTGTCCATCTTCAAGCAGTCTGATTTTCAAACTTTTCATTTCATTTTCTTAATCCCTATCAGGGCTGCGGGGACTGGAGCTTATCCCGGGAGTACGATCGCGAGGCAGGGACCAGGCGCTAACACACCACAGGGGACACACACACACACTGTCTCAGTCACACCTTATGGGGTCAATTTAGTCACCAATCAACTTACAGTGCATGCTTTTAGACTGTGGCAGGTTAGTTAGTTAGTTAGTTAGTTAGTTACTTAGTTAAGTTTTAATGCAATATCAGTAGCTATGGCTATTTTATGACCAAGGCAGGAATAATGAAACAAAACTAAAAATAGGAATAATGCAAATAAAATAAACAATCTGAAGTTTTGTTTAAATCAATACTAGCTAAAAATTCTAACATTTTCAAAGGCAGGAACGGCTGTGAGGCCTTTTTGCTGTGAGGCAACAGCGCTAACCACCGCAGCCTTGCCATCCTGATTTTACAACCTTTTTTTTTTTTTTAAACATTACCTCTAAACTAAACTTTAGAACAAGAAACACAATTTCGTGTGAACTTTTATTCCGGGGCAGTTGGTAGTGTATGGGTTTAGGGAGTTGGTCCATGATCGGAAGGTCACTGGTTTTAGTCCCGGACCAGTAAAGGTACCACTGAGGTACTCTTGAGGAGCAAGGTAACGTCCCCAACCACTGCTCCTTGGACGTTTACACTGGACTCATCCACTCGGCAGATTAGCTGACCATTTCTAAAGGAGTTGGTTGCTGCGTTTTTTGCAGCCAACTCCAATTCATTAAACCTCATTCAGAGGTTGATTACATAGAAGATAAATAAGAATGAAGAACCACAAAATAAATCAGACCGTGTTAACATTAGTCCCAACCCCTCATTCAGCTGACATTTGAGTACTTCACATCTCCACTCTCCAGTAATCTCCCTCTTTAAAAAAAAAAAAAAAAAGAGCAGAGAGAAATCTCTCCTTCCAAATCCTACATGCATGTTGTGTGAGGATGGAGGGTGCTGAGTGGAGAATGATAAGTGGAGGAGAGACTGAGGAGTGGGAGGAAGAGTAGAAGAGAAAATGGGAGAGAGGGAGAGGGAGAGAGAGAGAGAGATGGTGAACGTGCTCCAATTCATTTGGAGTTTCATTAGAGACAGACAGACTCCGAAAGAAAGACAGAGCCACAGATACGGTTAACGAGAGAGAAAGAGAGAGAGAGAGAGAGAGAGGGGGAGAGGGCGAACAAAAGCAATCGAGTGATTTTCACAAAAACAAAAGGTGTGTCTAAAATCAATACGAATTCCCTCCTCTTCCTCAACAACTCACCAATTCTGAGCACGCACACACACTCCATGCTCTGTTTCTTATCTTCAAGTTTATCTCCCTCCACAAGACACCCACTTCAATCCACACACAAAAATAAGGCAGAACTCAGCGCCTGCTGGATTTCAGTAGACAAGTGACTGGGTTGTTGTAGCTCTATCTGGAGCACTGACGCTGCTCTACGGAGAAGCGTGAAGAAAGAGAAAGAAAACAAACGTCTGAATGTGAATGTGACAAAGACTGAATGGAGTATGAGGCTGAACGAGACGGAGGAGTGCTGGGATATGTAACAGAGCCCTGTGGCTACGAACGGCCCAATGCGTCCTTGAGAGAGCCGACAGTCGGAGAGAAACTCGCTCACCTGCAGCCTCAGTCCTGAGAGAGAGAGAGAATACGCAACACTGCAGCCAATCTACTGGCACTGCACCCAGGCTATACTCTCCACAAATTGCCTCTCCATCTCACCTGTCCTAAGCAATTATCAATTATTGATGAATGAGTCGCCTTACTGAGCAGGGAGAGGAGGAAGAGGAGAAGGAGAGAGGAAGAGTCAGGCTACTCCTTGACTTCAGAGCCATAGGAGAGAAAGAGATGGTGAATTCATCCTTACCACACATCACACACACACACACACCCCACTACGGACCAAGTCCTTCATAAAAGTCTTCCAGCCTTGGAACCATCTTGGCTTTTGCACATACACACAGAGACACACACACACACAGAGACACACACACACACAGAGACACACACACACACACACACACACAGAGACACACACACAGAGACACACACACAGAGACACACACACAGAGACACACACACACACAGAGACACACACACACACAGAGACACACACACACACAGAGACACACACACACACACACACACACAGAGACACACACACACAGACAGACACACACCTTGCTGTCTTTGTGAGGGGCCACTGGAACCCATAATGACAAGATTTGTATAATACTAAAAACCTTTTTATTCTGTTAGTTTTTCAACTAACAAAATAATACAAGCAAAAATTTATCTATAAAACCATTTCCTTCTGTTGTGAGTAACAGTCAAAATAAGAAAAGCCAGAAGGATCTGACAAACTTTCCTTATCTTTTAGGAGACAATGAGCCTTGTTCCAATATTTTTCTTCAGTCCGTTCAAGGGAAAGGTAAGAGATTTAAATATTATAATATTGATCAACTGTAGAACTGAAGAAACCCCAATAAGCCAATGTTTTGCACAAATATGCAGTAAATAAAATTTGCATAAGAGCGTTTGTAGACTTTGTAGATTGTGTTGTTACCTAGGAACAAATGAAAGTGAGTGAGTATTTGTCATTGTCAATGCACAACAGCACAGCACATAGTGCACCCCAACGAAATGTGACCTCTGCATTTGACCCATCCGTGAAGGAGCAGTGGGCAGCTGACAGCTGAGCAGTGCTTGGGGACGGTACCTTGCTCATGAGTACTTTGGGATTCGAACTGGTGACATTCTGATCACGGGGAGAATGCCCAACTGTTACCCCACCAACTGCACCAACCTCAAATCAGAAAACTTGGGGAATGTTTATGATTATGTGCTATATTATTTGATTATATCTGCAAGAACAATTGTGACTCTGCATGGCGAAACCAGTCGCTTGTCGCAACGGAGGTTTCAGGAAAAAAAAGACAGTTTATGTTGCGTGATGTAAATTTTTTGGATTTTTTGTTTTTAGTGTTTTGAAACAGTGGAAGGTCTATACTGTACTGTTGTGAATAAATTTCACTGAAAAACGTACCCTTTCCATCCTAAAAACGTGACTTTCTTGAGGTGAGGAATTCAATTCCAGCAGAATGTTAAAAGGTTCTGTTTTGACCGCTCTACTTCAATATTTACGGTAAATGCAAACGTAGCCGCGACCGTACCAAGCGTCTGTGAGTGCTACATCGATAGTCAACTTCAAAGGCAGATTTCTCCGTTTCTCACTTGGTGTGACAGGAGAAACCCAACTCCTTTGAATGTTGATATCTCAGTCATATGTCGTCCGATTCATTCGATATAGGTATCGTTTTGAAGGTTGATTTATGCCCTTTCATGAGAACATAACTCACTTTAGAGAGAAGCGACTGGTTTTGCCATCTAGGGTCACAAATTTCTTCTTAAGAATGGTTAGTGAATGAGGCCCAACGAGATTTGGTGTCAGTTCCTCGAAGTTAACAGCACCGCATGGCTGAACATTTTCCCTTCTCTTACACACCCAAATCATCTTGCGAAGAGCCTGGCAATTAAGCCGATGAGTTGAATCAGGTGTCTTACACGAGGCTCGGCACCAAAACCTGCAACGCTGCGGCTCTCTTGGGCTTTCGGTGGAGTCCAACACACCTGCCACCGTCTGATGCTATTTTCACACACGCTCTGTCCCTTAAGCACACACACGTATAGGTACGCAAGCCACAGAATAATTCGATCAGCTAAAGGTAGGGAAGAAAAGCTAGACTAGAAGCAGCACCCATCACCGGGAAGATTTTATTTACATCGGAGTCTAATGCTGAGTGTAATCATCTCCATTTTTGAGAAGTATGTGTAGCCACAAAGCCACGCTTACACACACCTCATTTTGAAAGTCATGACTCAAAGCTTGATGAAGAGGTCAAACTCGTGACAGAGACGTCTGGCTGAACCCAAGGTAAGGAGAAGGAGGGAGGGAGTGAGGGAGGTGGCCGTGCCGGGCCGGGCCGGGCCAGGCCAGGCCAGAGGGAGTGATCAGTTCACCGCCAGGCCACGTCCCTTTTTTGTCTCCGCACACGTGCACACACTAAAACATGGCTGCCGTGCAGCGCCAAGGCTTCGGGCCCCGGCAAGGAGGAGCCGGCATCACAGAGAACAAAATATTTAATCTGTGAGTCACTGCAGACACACGCACACACACACTCACGCTGATTGGCTGAATGAGCGAGCGCCAGCAAAAGTTTATGCCGAACAACCTCAGCACAGCTGAGTCAGAGAAGGTCAAACGGCTAGAGAATAACGAGGTAACAGCTCCAGCTCCGCCGTACAAACTCCCCGGACGACCAAACTCCGTTACTTTCCCCCTCCTCCTCCTCCTCTTCTTTCCCCTACCCTTATCGCTTGTACGCGGTGCTCGGCGGCTGCTCTCTGCATATACTCAGAGTCTCGCTTCACTTTCTTTCGTGCTTCCTACCCGCCTCACCGTGTTCCTCCTCTCTTCTTTTCTTCCTCTGCTTTGTTTTTCCCTGCGCTTTTCTCCCCCTTCCTCTCCGAAGCGCAGTCAGGATGTAGCCCACGCCCCTGTGGTCCACGAGCGTTCCTGCTATGCATTTTTCACATATTGCAAATGTCTGAAGGTCCACAGAGAGAGACTGCTGGCACTGCAGAGAGGCCCACAATCCACCGAGACGCACACACACACACACCCCTAAATTGTGTGTGGTCCACATAAAGAAACAGACCCACTACCTCACAATTAAACTAGGGTGCAGCGTGGGACACCTCTCAGACGTACACACTCCCTTCTTCTATTTTTCCCCACCACACATACACAGAGTCATCCCTTCACGCCACTCCTAACCCCGCACGCGTGAACCACACTCACTGACTCAACTCTAGAGCGGCCATTTTGAAGTCGGGGCTTACAGCAGGAAAGACTGGATATTCTCACACCCGTACAACACATCGCAGCTCACGTTGTGCAAGTCAAGCTATCCAGCAGACGTCTCACCTGTACCAGTTTGACAGTCCGAGAAACAAAAGGCTTTAAACTGAGGCAAAATGAAAACGCTGTAGTATAGCAGTTTTCCATTTTAAACAGCGGCGTGTGGACGGCAAAGCGAAAGGGAATAAAAAAAACTCAAGGCTACATTGTGAAATTCCAAAGAAAGTAAATCAACTATAAATAAAAAGCATGATCAGCGCTTTAACAAGGGTGTTGCAATGAAGAGTGCTGGACTCCAAGGAAGAACTCAATGAATGACTCCCTAGGTAACCGTCTACAACAAGTGCCAGAGTTACGGAACACATGCACACACACTCTTCTTTGATAGAAACAAATTGCAAGGTTTCATACATGGGTAAGTGCAAAGAAATGGCAAAGGCCGGCCACCCAAACATTTTATAGCCTCCCAAATGACTAGATGTATATAATTCTACAGCTAATCCTAACCCTAACCTTAACCGCAGTAACCAAAGGCACATCTTTTACCTCTTTTAGTTTCTCAAATAAAACATGCACATTTTCTATTAAGTCATTTCTCCTCATGGGAACCTCTCAAATGTCCCCACAAAGCCCAAAAAAAGAATAAAAGTGATTTTAGGGGACAAAACGGCCCAAAAAGAACCCAAAAAAAAAACACGGTACACACACACTTGATGAGAACAAATAAGGCAATTTCATACATAAGCAAGCGCAAATAAAAAACAAAGATCACACAAATTTAGACACAATAATGCTCACTGAAAACATAAATATTTCAGTTTTGTTTGCCCTAAGAAACTAACATTTTAATCCACCCCCCTCACAAGATCTCAATTGATCTGTTTTTGTTACGGAACGAACCTACCGTGTCCCTACGCACTAGTACATCCTTTTCATACACACGTTACCTCCTGCAGTCAAAAACAGTGTGATTATAACACTCGCACACGATTTATAAAGATATTCTAACTGGTGTTTTGGAGTAAACTGCACTGCAAACATTGGAGTTCAAACTGAATGAGAAATCTCTCTTAATGGGAAGCTTGCTGCTGCTGGCTAACAATAAGGTCAGTCCACCGGAGACAAGCAGACATTCATGCCTTCCTCGGTGCTGAGGTTGGATTTGTATTTTGTTTTGAACACATTTGGGCATTTTATTTCTTTAATGCTGACTTGACGCATTGCAAATTTGTGCATTTCACTCATCTAGTGCATCAATTTTATGTCAGAGAAAAGCCTGGTTACCGGTGCTGTGGCTGCATTAAATGACCGATAAAAGCTTCCAAAAGGATCCGTTTCTCAACCAAGAAGGTCCTTTTTATGAAACAATTATTAACCATTTTATCCATTGATTATCATTTTGAAAAATGTAACTAAAGCCCATTGCAGCGCTTTTCCATCTGAGACCAGGCTTTGACCCTAATTGAAAAATCTTGGCTGTAGAAAGTATAAACATCAGCATCAGTACTTACGTGCATGTTTGTCCGCCAGGGCAATCAGTGTGGCAGAGATGTCTCGGCGTCTGTAGAAACAAACTACTTTGGCCTCCACGTTCCCATTGGCTGTCTGAAAAAGAAAAGTCAAAAGACTTGTCACAGCAACACCATTTCTTGAATATCAATCAGGCTTCCCAAAAGGACAAAAACGCTGATGAGGACTAAATCACAACCAAGCAGTTTGGATAGCAGACGACACCATTGGAGTCATCTTTCAAAACAAAATGAGACTCCAGGATTTACATTTACAGCATTTATCAGACCCACTTGTCCAGAAATATCGCTTTCAATGTACAGGGACAGTTTCCATGGAGCAGATGTGGTAGTATTACAGAGCTGGATTTGACCATAGGACCTCATGATCTGAGGGCAAATATTCTAGCACTAGACCACCACCACCACTACCACATTGGATCTAACCATGCTTTAGACAGGCTCGATCAAAAATCATGACCCTGCAAAAACCCACACACACGCACACAGACCACTCACCTTGTTGAGTTCCTCTATTCTCCTGATCAGCAACGGGTTACTGGAGGAGTTTTCAAAGTAAACGTAATCTGGAATAAGCAGAGAAAGAAAACACAGTCAGATCAGTTTAGACGAATTATCAGCATCACACAGCCATTCCAGCTGATAACTACAGGCCATATTATACACTTGTTGTGCACTCTAGCGAACGTTTACAATTATCACCAAAATGGCCACATAGATCTGCTGAGCAATCAGTTGAAGTGCTACCTAGTGGCACAAAAGTGGATTCTAGAGTTGAACCTTAAGCTTTCCAACATGCCATACACAGCCATGGGGCAATGCGAACACCACTGGGTGATTTCTGATGTCAGAACATCAGATCAGACAGATCAGCCAGTTAGATTGACAGTTCCACCACAGGGTGTAATGAAATGGACAATGTGCAAACACAGGCCAGTGATTCTAACACATCAGCGTCCTGGGTGGTAGAGGTGTAAACCTTCACTGGTGTCACGATTCGATTCAATTATGATTATCATGTCAACGATTCGATGCGATGCGATATCTCGATGCATCCCATCAATGTTTCTCTATTATTTCACATTAAACGCAGATTGGGCATAGAGCAGGCGGCCATAGTTAATACTGGGATGAAAAATCCATGTCATTATGACATAATCGATTATGGTCTCCCACTGCATTAATGCAGAATCGTGTACATCTGCATCGCGATGCGCTGATTAGTAGGGATGCACCGACTGCAATTTTCTTGGCCGATTCTGATTACCGATTTTTTTGTAAGTGTGATCAGCCGATACCGATTTTTCCGATACTGATTTTTTTCCCAGATAACAGAACATTAGAGCTGCTGCGAGTAGTCGACGACATCGACACAAAAAAATGGGTTTCAACTTTTTAATGTAACGCGGTAGTTACTTTCCCTGTTTACTAGTTACTTTTATAATAGTGACATGTAACAGTGACAGCTCTACAGCAAATACAAACAAAAACCAAATTTTCTTTCATATAATGCTTTATTTTCATAACAAATTTTCTTTACAAATTTAAATAAATAAAATGTAACTCGTAAAATGTAAAATAGAACAACTTCCTTAACTCGACTACTTGGCACTGTGTATTTTGGGCAGAGGTGATTTATCAGATTTCTGACACCTGTATCCTCAACTATGGAAAACGGCTGATCATCTAGTGATCATCTTGTGATTGACTTGTGCATCTGTGTCTATGTTGAATTGGGGACAGACAAGTGGGCGAGGGGAGCCACTGATTGCGTGCTTATTAAACATGTAAGACCTAACTATTAAATTATAATTATAAGGTTAATAAACTATAACTTGTGTTTAATCTACCTGTCGCCGTTCCTCTTTCTCCATCATCTTTGGTTTTTCTGTAAAAACTGTCTGCAGCGTGCAGTCAATCACAAGACCAGGAGCCATCGGCCAGTAGGATTCGCAGGCAGAAGCTGCCAAAACTCCGCCCCCAAACTGCCAAAACCCGCCCCCTTTCAAACCGCGCGCGTAGAAATCTCACTTGAGCAAAAAAGCCGCTCGTCGGTAATCTACTTCGCGCACGAGGACATTTAACACTTCGAGAGGAAAAAAGACATTCGCGAGAAGAAAAATACAGTTTGCGCGCAATATTATCACAACCGCGCACTCGATTGTTAATTTTGTGCTCACGAGTTTCACATTTGCGCGCGCGACTTTGAAATTTACGCCCGCGAATTTGTTGCGGCAAGCCATTTTGCGCGCTCTAGTTTTGGCGTTGATGTGACGCCATACTCACGCACCCAAAAAAATCACGCATGCCGCACGATGTCACCCCATTCAAAGTGAATGAGAAACGCCTCCGTTGAGCATACATGTTAACGCTGCCTAAATGCGCGCGTGGCTGTGCTGCAAATAATGCACATGCGCAAGATCGGTTCGAAATCGGCAATACGTGTGAGTGATCGGCCGATCACTGCCGATCGTGCATGCCTACTAATTAGTCTATGTGATTCATTTAAACAACCCTACTTGGTGGATTCACATACGTCTAATAACTTCCTACGACCTAACACACTGCTATGAAATTATTGGTAATTTTGACAATAAATATAAATAAAATCCACAAATCCACCTTAAATTCACCCTGAAAACTCCTATACTCAAAACATCTATACAGAACATTCAAGATTTTACTGTGGTGCTGTTTTTCAAGTTTACTGGGAACAGCTATGGTCAGGACTGTAAAGTTCTACAGAGTAGAGGTCGACCGAGATTTGTTTTTCAGGGCCGATATCGTTACCGATTATTGCTAGTTAAAAAAAAAATCTGTGAAAATTTAGAGTTTTACAAACACCAAGCTCAGCTGAAACTCTCCTCTATCCTCAACTGCTTCTCTGAGCTTCACACTGCACTCGTGTGTAAGTGTGGTGTGGTGAGTGACAACAAGGGTTCAGCGTTGACTAGTTACTACTTGTGTGACAAATAGCCAATCAGAGACTGAAGTAGCGAGTCGAGAGCAAACATCACAGAGAGAAGAGACGGCAGATATTACTTAATATCGGCGATGGTCAAAATTAAACACAGATATTGATAATCGTACCAGCCAATAATCGGTCGACCCTTACTACAGAATGTAAGTGTCTCTTTCTCCTACCGAAATTGTTTAAGAAGAATCATGGCCAAAAGTGTACCAGGTCTAAATCTGATGACACGTTGTACTTGTATAACTATGTACATTGCAAATAAAGCATCTTTAACCAAGTTTGGTCCGTTTTATTCCTACTCTAGTTCCCTTCATTATCTTTCCACTATCGATCCTTATTCTTACGTCTGCTCCCTTCTCCCCTCGACTTGGGAGAGTGTACGTGTGTGCGCACACTCTTGGCCTCACTCCAGGCAGTGTGGGCTGAGCGCAGGCTTACGGCTCAGTGGGACGTCCCCGCAGGCCTCAGCCTTGGTGGGGTGCCTGGTCTTAACCCTGCCTGCAGCAGAGCCTCTGGAAGATTACACTCCACACACACACACACAGTGTGCTGCGTACAAACACACAACGCTCACTAGTAATCCTCACCTCAACAAGAGAGAGAAAGAAGAGGCTTGGAGAGGAAGACAATCGTCACAAAGATACTGTTAGTTTGGTTTATCAGTCTCTACTACACATTATACTGCAACAAAGGTGATAAAGAAGCTCAGTCCCGCTCTTGCATTCTTAGCTGCATCAGTGTGTTCGGGCGGAGTGGAACAGGTAGTAAGAAAATCTGGCATGACTTTCCGAAGCTGGACTTTTTCTGTGCTTCAAGTTTAGCTGACAGGTAGCTGACAGTGGAAGAACACACCAGCCAAAAATGGGTAAAATGTTGATCACTTGGAGCATTTGGTAAGTTTTGCCCCTCCAATAAAGAAGGGCAAACTTACCAAGTTAGTCACTTTTACTTTTCAACAAACAAAAACGTGCACTTTCACACGCCTGCCTGCTCACACGGACACAAACAATCCTTTTCTTCTCAACTAGTAACCCCGCATGCGTTTCATAGACTAGAACGCTGCACAAACCACACCTCCTTGCTGCTTTTTTTTAAATGAGCACAAGTTCTAACCAAGGCCTCCCGGATCTAAGCAAAACCCGGCACCGACCGGCGGGAGTCAGATCCTCTTCTGAGCCCAGCGGGATACTGGGAGAAGAAGAAGTGCTGCAGAAGACCTGGAGGCAATGCCACTCATGTCTTATAGTGCCAGCAGTGCCGCCATCTCTAAGTTCCACGCTGCCACCACCCACAGTGTCGGCTGGGCAGCCCCATCCCCCCCAAGCACACCCGCTGCTGGACCCCACCAATCACTACACAGCACTGCTTTGTGACATCACAGTGCAGTCAAATTTCCTGTGATCCAATCCGTGCATGTTGCTGAGCCCTATAGAGTGGAAGAAAGAGAGAGAGTGGAATCTAACCAGGCCAGATGTGCATCAAGGGGGGAGAGAGAGAGAGAGAGAGAGAGAGAAGGAGATAGAAAGACAGAAAGAGATATAAGGTAGAATTAATAGTTCAGGAGTGCATGGGAAGTTATGAAGAAAACGGCTGCAAAAGTACTGAGACAACATGTAAGATGGAAGGAGACAAAGATAGAGAGCGTACGAGAGTGAGAAAGTAAGCGAGATAAAGAGAGAGAGAGAGAGAGAGAGAGAGAGAGCGCGAGAGACTGACCTGGCCACAGAGGCCACAGTGTGCACAGGTCTAAGTGCAACGAGACCATTCAATCCCTACCTCAGGACATTCAGACTGGGGCTCGTGGGACATCCGTTACTATGGCAATATCGGTTCATTTAAGCTTCTGTTCTCACCAACACACACACGTGTATATATACACACACACAACCAATGCTTCTCTTATTATCTTTTTTTCTAGATGCATTCTTTAACCCCATAAGGTTGGAATGCCACATTCGTTTCCTTTTCCCTCCTCTTTACTAGGTTGAAAATGGCCCAGAACTCAAACAATTTCCATCGAGTTCATCATTTACTCATATTAAAGCATGATATTCCATGCACGTACACACACTGAGTGTGTGCCTGTATGTGTGAGTGGGGTGGGGAGCCGAGGGTGCATGCGAGCCTATATTATTTGAACCAGAGAAAACTAAAACAGACAAGCTTGAACTATCAAGGGCCAAACAGTCTTATTAAAAGTCTTGGCCAGGCTGAAAAACTATTGAATAAATGATAAAGTTGCTGTTTTAACTGTCAATCACCCAAGTGTAATGGCGAGATAAGCGCTCTTAGGGAGGAGCTCTACAGGAACGGGCGCACTGGGCAGATGCATCCTTGCTTGATGCTCCTCTTGGCAGCCAGCAGTCTACAATTTCTCACGAAGCGTGCCAATCGTCACCCTAACACTTACACCTCATCACGCTACAACCCCCAATACACACCGTTTCACAAGGAAAAGCTGGCTGAAGCCGTGGTAGCACAGCTAACCCCTGCGGGGAGATTTCCACATCATAGCCGAACAAGACAATCAGACGTTGTTCACTGCTGAGCTCCTAGGAGCAGCAGCACCTCTGCGGCGGACCAAGAGTGTGATGTATAAACCAATAAGCCCCAGGCTACAGGTATTATATGTGCAGTTTATTTCTGATAAGGAAGCCAAAGATGTTATGGAGAGGAAACAGGCGCTCTGGAGCCACACACAGGTCTTGACTTATGAGTCAAAGTCTTCAGCTTCTACTCATTGTCCATTGGTTCAAAGCTCCATGTCGACTAACCTGCGTCCACCACCACCACAGACCTGTGAGACGAGGGACTGCAGAATTCCATCATCTCTGTCGTCAATCACGGTGGTCTGCTCTGGGCTTTTCCCCCTCCCTTCCCAGACTATCTTGGCACAAGTCAGTGGCAGAGCCTCAAACTAAGAGAGAACGCAAACAAAAGCCAACGCACCACAATGAAGCCTGCAAGAGGAAATTCCACAAGACTACCTTTGCCATTGTATGGAAGACAAAGAATAGAAGGACGCATTCGCTTTGTCTCTGCTCCACATGGCTTTGTTTTTCAGTGATAGTTCGGCATTCAAACGCAAAAAGCCTCAGTGTTCACAGGAGGGAGGAACTGGCTTTGTTCTGCTGATGGCACTGTGGTTCCGAGCTACCTTGAGTATCTTGACTAATTCAGCATCGGGGAGGGGTGTCCACAGCACGGCTTTGACTAGAATGGAGCACTCCCACTTTCAGCCACTGCTGCGCAATTAGTTGTGTATTAATCATTATTAGCAATTTTGGGCTCTCTGACATGCTAATCGCTGAAGGCCGCAATTAATGCTCCCATTTACTAGTACGCCTGCTGCATCAAAAATCAGTCTCCGGGTTGTAAACAGCCTTGCTAAAAGCTTTAAGGAACTCGGCACTGACGTGCAGTCTTTCCACCAAGTGAAAATCGGACAAACAGCAGGGCATTTTAAATGTGCTACATGTGTTATGACCTGAAAAACATAGGTAAAGTATCTCAAACTTTTAGTGTGGATGTTAAGTTACACTACTCTTCAGTCTATCAGTACAGAAGCAATAGATACCGGAAAGATCTAATTTATACAGAGTATCTCCTTACATCTAACGTTACAGGTACATTTGGTGTCAAAATTCCACGTCCTTAGTTGTGTCAATCACAATAAATTAAATGAGGTGTCCATGTTCCTGCAAAGGAACTGAGCTAATTTTTAAGAATGAATGAAAGCTTATTAGTCAATGGCAAGTCTCTAGCTAATTTTGTGTGGAAATTAAGAAACTAATTCTAGGCTCCAAACATTTGACTAGGTTCGTATTTGCTTTTAAGATGAGTTTAGTGGCTGGAATAAACCAGCTTTGACATGTTTTTCTGTTAAACACAATGTGTTTGTCAGTGGATTGTTGCCTGGGTCCATGAGAGAACACTTGGAGGCAGAGAAGGAGAGCAGTCGTCAATATTTATCAGGTGTCTGCAGAGGCTGAAGGCACTCTGAGGTTCTCTACTGGTCTGACAGCCCAAGGCCATTTTCAGCCTCAGCAGAACAGGTTGTTACAAAGCTGGAAGGAGAAGGTAAGAGATATTCCTATCCACACAACAACCTCCTGAAAAACACTGCTGAGCAACCCCACTGATAAAAGTGTAGTGTGTTACATCCTCCACAAAAACTATAGGCTGCTCACTGGACAATCAACACAACATCTTACACTGGCACTTTTCTAAATGAGGATGCTGGTCAGTTTGGTCTGACTTCTGCCCATATTTATGAATGTCAAGCTTGTTTTGGGTCCACCGCTACATTTATGAGTCCATGTCTATAGACATGCCAAACTAGATTTCATGAGTCGCGGGCATAGATTACAGGTGCAAATCTAGTAAAAACTTAGGCAAATGGGTAAAGGATCAACGATTCTTCAACGATTAACCCAAGTTTCCCTGTATTGAGTTCTATTGAGTTTGGGTCATTCTTTGTCCATCTATAACACAAAAGCTGTTCACTATCACACAGTTAATCACTTCCTAATGAAAAGCAAGCTAACAACAGGATGACACTTAGCCAGATCTTCACTTAAAATAAACGAGTCCGACCATTCATTTTATTCCCTAAAGCAAGGCATAACTTTGGATTGAACATAGGAGGGGTTTGGCGTAATAACCCCTATATCCCCATTATGTACATACATTATGAGGCATTGATGTAAATGATGGGGGATGCAAGACATAAAAGCCTCTCTTATAACCCAAATGGGTCAGTACAACTTCCCCTCAAAAAAGAAAAAAACAAAAACAAAGAAAAGCTAACATTTGGAAAAATGGATAAAGAACTTAAGTGCCATGTTCATTCACCCAAAATAACTACCATTAAACTAAACCAACTAGGTTAATCTGACCCCTCAACCTTAGCCAAGAAATTATTCCAAGAATAGTTTACACACTTAAACTCCAGGTTATACGAGTTTTAATAGGTTCAAAATGTACTTTTAGTTTGAGGTTCTGAGGCATCGCGGTTGTAAAAGTGTCGTACGACGAGACGTTAAAACTTATTCTGCTCGTGACACACGCTACGGCACTGTTTCAAAGCGTCTGCGCGCGCGCGTTTCCGAGCCAGCAGCGTGAGTCCGAACCGCTCCAAACTTCACTTTAAACGAGTCTAAACATCTGGCCGAACACGAGCGGCGACTCCCCACCAAACAGCCCCCAGAAACTCACGCCGGCTCCGTGACGCTAACGCAAAAGACCTGTGCCAAAGTAATGGGGGACAATTTTAGAAGGAGGAGGAAGGGGTCCTGAAACTCGACTCTTCATCTCGCTCCTCACAGTCAACATCCTCATCCTCTTCCTCCTCCTTCTCCTCATCCTCCTCCTCTAATCACACGGCGTTAAGGCACTTCGGCTTGAGAAAATAAAGAGGAAGGACAAACCAAGCTGCTAGCTTCGGGCGCAGCGCTACAAACAAGGCCGAGCCATAAAATGAGGAGGTAAAAAGGGGTGAAAACGTGCTCTCTACCTCCAACCCGGTACATGTTGGCTGCCATGGCTGGCCCTGGTCCGGGTCCTGGTGTCTCCAGGTAGGGCTTCCTCCTGCCGCCGTCGCTGAGTGTGTTGGAAAATGGTGGATTGATCAATACGAAGCGGACCAGGCAAGGGATCTTAAAGAGACAGTACACATTTTTTTCGAAATCCCTCCACTTTTCCTTCAGCGGTTAATTAACGGACAACTTGGAGCCCCCGCGTGATTTTTTTTGGATACACCTCCTAACAAAGCGGTTTCCCCAGGAAAGGCAGGAGGAGGGAAGAAGAGAAGGGGAGGGAAAAGAGGCAAAACGCACCGCCAGCATCACTATCCGCCCCCTTGCCCAATCTCCGCCTCCCTGAGAGGGGGTAAAAAGAGAAACAATTGCTGTTGTACTACTTCGGACCCACTAGAGGCAAAATAACAAAGTAAACAACTGTTGCTTTCTGGAAGAAGAACACTTGCAAAAAATAGAGCAAATGTTTGTGTTCTTATAGAAGAAGTGATGGGACTCTGGGTGTTGATCACCTGAGATGGAGATGGAAAAAATCTGCTGGATCTGCTTTTGTTGAGGGCATTAACATGATATGAAAATATGTCAATCAAATGGCTTAATAGTAGAAGTTTTGGAGCATTCATGCAATTGTAAGGATGCATTAAAACTTTCATTGAGCTAACAAGTAAAGCTTTTCCTTTTTCCAAAATACTCCTTTTGAACTTTACTTCCCCGCATAGGCACCCCTCTTGCTTTTACTAAAGAGAAACATGAATCACTGTTTTTTTTATGCCATTGTGGGTGGTATAAGTTCCCGGGTTTTTGTGTAGCCCGGAGAATGAGTCAGTGTGTGAATAAAATGAGATCGGGAAGGCAGCAGGAAACACTTAGTTGTATATTACCATGAGATCAGGAGCTCATAATACAACTGCATAAATACATTAATGTGAAGGTAACTACACTGCAATTAATTCTGTTTCAGACACAAAGCTTATTACAAAGTTCAAGGAATCCACCATAAGCAGTACACATTTATTCACAGAATTTGTGTTCTCAGAATAAAGAGTCAAGTATTAAACAGCAAACTCCTTGAATGGATTGAGAAAGGAAACATGCTTAAAGGGTCATGAAACACTGTTAGGTGTTTTAGATAAGAGACTGAGATAAGTAATACATACACCTTGTGTGTGTGACTGCAATTAGCAATCATGAATAGTACACTCAAAGTAAATTCATGATTTTACAGAAATTTTGAACAGTTTCTGTGATTTAAATATGTCACAATATATGAGATTCACAAACATTTGGTTGCATTTAAGGAGTCAAATACTGGATGAGTGTCAAATGTTCAGTGTTAAAGCACTTCTTTTATCCCTCTATTTCCATCCATTCTGTTTTTGCACTCCATACCAAGTTTAAAGCATTTTTCAAAGTTGCTGTTAGGGTGGAGTTTTACTCAAACCAGTAGTTTCATGTCACTTTAGCCCCAAACTCAGACCTCAGCATCACATTCAAATGATTTTGTTATACTATAAGCAGTAGGAGAATTCAGTTAGCTCCTAGTAAATATAGTGTAGTGAAAATATTTTCATTAATAAATTATTTTAATTGTATTGGGTTAGGATTTGCCGACACTTGATAAGGATCTGATCTGTCTGGTGAGGTGGGCCTCACAAGGGTCCTGGTTTGGAGTCTGAGGAGCTCGTTTGGCAGTTATCGTTAGCGTAGGCTGAGTGGAATGCTGCGGTGTGCATCTGATCTACACCATATGAAACCCCAACAAACACGTCTCTTCCTCCAGCTGTAATCTGCAGTCATGTGACAAGTTTCAGCCAATGGAAGGCTTTGACCTACTGTCTGTGCACGCTCAAAATGAAGTCAGTTCCATGTTAGTGATCTGAGTGTGTGTGTCTGCGTGTGTTTTTGTGTTTGGAGACATTTATTTTGTCAAATCTTTTGATATTTAACCAAGATTTTAAAAAAAGGTTATGGTAAGCTACAGATAAAGCAGGCTGTAACAAACCCAACCTCCTCCAGTAAAATGTAGATATAGTAAGGAACAACAAGATAACTCCTATGAAAAAATCATATACAATTAACCAGTTCGAGCTGATCATTTACTGCTTATTGCTAAAGTGATACTTGTCAAGTTTAAACACATTTCAACAAAGCTTAAGCAAATTGTTCAACCTGGTTTGGCACAAAAATCATAGTGAATTGAGGTGTTTATTGACAGTTTTAGTTCCCTGTCAATCTCTGAATTATATAGCACAAATATACATTCATATTTTCTATGCGGGAGAAACTGCTTCAAGAAAAAAGAAACCAAGCAAGGTCTGATCAAGTTCTTTATGTATAATTTAGCAGTACATATGCTGATCAGCCATCACAATATAAACTGAGACAGGTGATGTGAATAAGTTACGTGAAGAACTACTGTAGAACAAACTTGCTGAAATCCTTAATGCTGCCTGTGATAGAAAGGACACACAGAACATTACAGATTGTTGTGTATGGAGCTGTGAAGCGACAGATTGGTCTGATTGCTCATTCTGACCCCTTTCCAATGGCAAACTAAACAATAAAATTGGATGGAAGAAGGTGGGTTGGTTTAGAAGGACAGCAAGTGTGTTGGCATTGTTTGCCTATGGAATAGATGACAGCAGAAAGCACTATGGGAATATGGCTGTGTGGTGTTCTGGGCAGTGCTCTGCAGGAAATCGTGTGGATTTTACTTTGACATTCACTGCTTGTCTAAAACAAGGTTGTGGATTACATACATCCCCAACAGAATAATGGTTCCAGCCATCCTGCAAAAACAGTTCAAGAGCCGTTTGAGCCACATGACAATTTAAGGTGTTGACTTGGCCTCTAAATTACTGAGACCTCAGTCCAATCGCTCATCTGTAGGTTGTGCTGGAAAAACAAGTCAGATCCATGGAGGTCTCACCTGCCAACTTAAAGGATCTTGGTGACAGATATCACAGGACACCTTCAGAGGTCTCATGGAGTCCAGGCTTCGACAGTTCAGAGCTGTGAGGTTCACATGGAAAGACATACCCAGTTTTGAAAAGGTGATTTTCAGGTTGTGACTGACTAGTGTATACGCAGATTGTTCAAATAAGGAAGATGTTGTTTGTCCTGTTCCCTCTTTGTGAGTTTGTTTGTTCCAGCTGGATGTTTATGGGTCTGGCTCAGGCTTACTCCACTTACAAATACACACACACACACACACACACACAGAGTAATTGTAACATGCTAAGCATTTATGCATTTAAGGGGACTGCACTTTGTGTGTTAGATAAAACAGGTCTTAGTATATATGCTTCTTACAATTCAATAAGAACACCTGTGAACACCTGACAGAAAATATTTCTGTGAAAATAAATACTTCACACAACTATCATCTGTGGCTGATTACAGCACACACCTGCTCTGGAACTGTCTAAACCACATTAAATTAGCCAAATCAAATTTCCCTGTTTGTTTCTTTTTCTGAAATTCATCTAAACTTGATTAGATGTACAGTACTTGTGTTAGGTTCAGCTGCAGTGCATGAAGAGAATGGGCGTTAAATGGAAATGATCATGAATGCAAAGGATTTATAAAATGTTTGACATGTGTCACTGACAGAACTAACAACAGTCTATTTGAAGACATCAAACTGTAAATACTGTATATCACATATCACCCAAGATACTAATTTAAAACAAATTCATAAATTAGACACTAAGTCCTTAATCCTGGTCTTTATGGGCAATCCACATTCATATTTCAGGGTTCCACTACTCAATATCTCTTTTGGGCCTGCACCTTCATCAGGTGTGGTCGGAGTAGGGTAAAACCTAAATTATGCAATGACCAGAACTGACAACCACTGATCCAGAGCTGCCGTTCCCAATGCTGGTTCTGTGCTAAACAGACTGGACTTCAAACACACCTGGTCCAACTAATTAACTAATTAACAGTGTAGAATGGGATGTGTTGGGGCAGGATATTTCAAATTCTGAGCAGTTGGTAGTGTAACGGTTAAGGAGTTGGCCCAGTGATCAGAAGCTCGCCGGTTGAAGTCTCGGACTAGTAACGGTACCACTGAGGTACTAATGAGTCCCCAAGCACTGCTCCCCGGCCGCTCCTTCATGGATGGGTCAAATGCAGGGGTCACATTATGTTCTTGTGTACAGTGTGCTGTGCTGTGGTGAGTTCACAATAACAAATAATCACTTAAAACAAATCCATGTCCATCCCTGGTCTATAGTATTAGAGTATCATTAAAGAATGTGTTTGTGATTTTGAGCGCTGCCATGTAGCGTCATTCACAGTAAATGTAGGGTTATAGGTTAAGTGAATACTGTCTGAATTGCTATTATTAATATAATATGAAATGATATAAATTAGTAATTTCGGACATAATAGATAAATGATTGTGATCATCATTGTCAAGCAGAAGCCTGAAATGTCCTTGCTCATTATATATAAGTAATAATTGATGCATGTTGTCACCAGCAGAAGGCGCTGCTGAACCATAAATAATTTCCGCCACGTGCTTTGTCCTCGCGTGCACTCTGCTGCACAAAGCTCGTGGTGAGAGTCGTCAGGCCGCGCTGCTCCATGCGCCGACGGCGGGAAACGGCACTGAAGTAATTGGTTCGTCGTGTTTCCTTCGTCACTCGCGTCAGGAGATTAGATTCGGGACTAACAAGGACTCTAACACAGGGGCTCAGACACAAGCGCTGAGGTCATTGCGTTGGTGTTGCTCCGAGCGGTTTCCTCCGTAATATCGCCTTCACCTTCCAGCCTTCCTGTTTGCGCTGGGCGCTATTAGATTAGGAAAAAGATGGATGCCAGTGTGTGTGTGTTCTTGCATTTGGCCTTTCAGAGGTCAAGATAGTCTCTCTAATATAGAAAAGCCTGCATTTGCTACTGGCCAATATAAATACAAGCTACAGCCCAATTTAAACCCTAAACTCAATAATTGTGCAATAGCTTAAATATGTAAAATTGTGTTACTATTTCACATATTCAAACTATTGCACAGTTATTGAGTTTAGGGTTTATATTGGGCTATAGCTTAATACACTATAGCTAAATAGCAGCGTAACACTATATAGCTATAGCTAAACAAACAGAAAATGCATGTTTCTATATGTTGCGTTTAGCCTTTAAAAGGTCAGATTATTCTCACTAAATCAGGGCTTGAGGATGGTTATTAGTTTAGGTCTAAATGTTCTCAATAAGATAGGAAAGCATGAAATCTGCAGCAATGGTTTCAACGTTTTTCAGGCGATTATAAGGGGAATGCATGAGTTTCAGGGTTGCAAATTAGAACGAACTTAGAGGCATCACTTAGGCCTACAAAATCCTTAGTATACATTGATAGCTAGAAATACGTCCAATAATACATGTACTGTATATAATTATGTTTGTCTGTGTAGTGTGTGCAAATGCATGTGAGTATGTTTCTGTTTCTTCTGGGTGGCACAGGAATGACTTTCCAGTTCAGTGCACAAGCCTGTCCATTATCATGATCCATCCTACAGTTACAGAGGCATGTACAGCTACAAATCTACTGTCCTTTCACAATGAACTCAGCCTCCAAGCTGAAAGTGCCGGTTCTTTCCGGGGGTGGAAATAGCACAGCATGAGAAATTAAGGCCTCCTTCCAACTGTTACTGTAGTTCCACTCCTTCAGCAAACCACAAAAAATAACAACTTGTACACTATTTTAAGCTATTTTAAAATCTAAGAATGGACCATGGGGATGAAGCTGCTCATGAATTGTCATTGGCAAGCACCCCGTGTGCCATTACTGTGCCTATGAGCGGTGGCACACTTCAATCTTCAAACTATCAGCTGTTGAGGTTGGACAGGAGTTCTGTCTCCGTCTGCCCTGCCCTGCTGGGGAATTCCACCCACCTCCTCCTACAGGGAGCCTGCCAGGAATCCAAAAGGACAGGGCAGAAAGCCCACTACAGGGGGACAGCTGGTCTCCACAGCCTTGGTTTGTCCATCCTGCTGGCACAGCTTGGCAGTTGGCACCATTACAGTAGTATTGGTGAGGCAGGTGGCCGGACAGAGCACAGGGTACAACCAGGACCGCTGACTCCAAACTTACACCCTTTCCATCAGGGCCACATGCACACCATAATACTGAAAGATCAGGAGTCTGTGTACTTTAAATTATCTACAAGGCATATTTCAGTAAATCAGTACCTAAAAGTTATTGATTCAAACTATTTATTTTGGATATGTAAATGATTAGCTCAGGATATATTCAATAAGCAAAAAATCTTATCTTTTTGGAAGTTTACCTCCAATGCTTACAGTTTTCTAATCAAAATTCAAAGCAGAGAATGCAACAAATGGAAACTTACTTCTTCTCCACATAAGATCTAGATATCTTTTTGTATATTTTGATCCTACACAAAGAATATTTTTGGAGAACTTCTAAAATAGCACTTTGCAGAATGTTTTGATTTAGGGGTGGATGTCAAAAAGTACAACATATTGGACAACTGACATTCCACAGAGGTCAGCAAAGCCTATTTTGGCCTCTCTCTCTCTTTCCCAGGAGACAAAAATTTCAGATGGTGTGACGCAGTAGATTGACCCAGAGATTTTGGCTCCTATATGCTAGCTGTTTTTGCTGTGCTATACAGATAATGTAGGGCCTAGTTCCCAGGATTTCTGTGACATTTGAACAGTACTGAGCATTACCTCATCTGTTATGAGAACGGGGGGAAAATATTGTAAATGGCCATAACAGTAGGCAGTGGAGTAAAGAAGGTGGCTATACACAAAGTGGTTAGGTCAGTTGTGTTTAGCTAACTTAGGAACAGCTATTCTAATTGAAGTAACTAAGCACTTAATCAAACACTGCTTCACTAGGTGTTGCTCAGCAGACACACACAATACGCACAAAGAGGGATGAGATACACACTCAGAAAAAGAGATATCTACACACAGAAAGGATGTACGTAATTTGTGTGAGAGAGATGGCACACACAGGGAGAAAGAAGACACAAACGCACAGAAAGAAAGACGGAGTGTGTTAGTGAGAGCGAGAGAAATAGACATGTACTGAGTGTGTGAGAGAAAGAGAGACAGTAATAGATATGTACGTACAAGACCTGAGAAAGAGCTACTCACAAAGACAAAGATACATTCAAACAGAGGGAGAAAGGTCACATGATTATTTTGCTCAGGCTCCTAAACCCATCTTTTTGTTTGAAACTGAAGTAATTGCTATAGTGCTTCATTCACACATTTTTATTTCTAGTGAGTAATAATTTGTCACTGCAAACGCACCACAGCACACAGTCCACGGTGACCATCCGTGAAGGAGCAGAGGGCATCTCTTTTTTTGGCAACACCTGGGCATTACCTCATGCAGTGCTTGGGGACAGTGCCTTGCTCGTGAGTACCTCAGTGGTAACTTTACTCGTCCGGGATTTCAACTGGCGAAGCCAACTCCCTAATTGTTACGCTACCAGCTGCCCCAAATATTATTAATCAACAAAATAAAAAAAATAAAAAAAAATTAAAAAAAGCTGCCCCAAATATTATTAATTAATACTAATAATTATTATTATTATTATAATTATTATTAAGGGAGAAAAATAATCCAAACCTACATGGCCCTGTGTGACAAAGTGATTGCCCCCTAAACCTAATAAGTGGTTGGCCCTTAGCAGCAACAACTGCAATCAAGCGTTTGCGATAACTTGCAATGAGTCTTTTACAGCGCTGTGGAGGAATTTTGGCCCACTCATTTTTTGGTAGACAGCAGAATTCATGGTTCCATTTATCACAGCAGGTCTTCCAGGTCCTGAGGCAGCAAAACAGCCCCAGACCATCACACTACCACCACCATATTTTACTGTTGGTATGATGTTCTTTTTCTGAAATGCGGTGTTACTTCTACGCCAGATGTAATGGGACACACACCTTCCAAAAAGTTCAACTTTTGTCTCCTCAGTCCAGAGAGTATTTTCCCAAAAGTCTTGGGAATCATCAAGATGTTTTGTGTCAAAATTGAGACGAGCCTTAATGTTCTTTTTGCTCAGCAGTGGTTTTCGTCTTGGCACTCTGCCATGCAGGCCATTTTTGCCCAATCTCTTTCTTATGGTGGAGTCATGAACACTGACCTTAGCTGAGGCAAGTGAGGCCTGAAGTTCTTTGGATGTTGTTGTTGATGATGTCTTTTGTGACCTCTTGGATGAGTCGTCGCTGCGCTCTTGGGGTAATTTTGGTCAGCCGGCCACTCCTGGAAAGGTTCACCACTGTTCCATGTTTTCGCCATTTGTGGATAATGGCTCTCACTGTGGTTTGCTGGAGTCCCAAAGCTTTAGAAATGGCTTTATAACCTTTTCCAGACTGATAGATCTCAATTACTTTCTTTCTCATTTGTTTCTGAATTTCTTTGGCTCTCGGCATGATGTCTAGCTCTTGAGGATCTCTTGGTCTACTTCACTTTGTCAGGCAGGTCTTATTTAAGTGATTTCTTGATTGAGGACTGGTGTGGTAGTAATCAGGCCCGGATGTGGCTAGAGATATTGAACTCAGGTGTGATGAACCACTGTTAAGTCATGTTTTAACAGGGGGGGCAATCACTTTGTCACACAGGGCCATATAGGTTTGGATTTTTTTCTTCCTTAATAATAAAATCCTTCACTTAAAAACTGCATTTTGTGTTTACTCGTGTTGTCTTTGACTAATATTAAAATTTGTCTGATGATCTGACACATTTAAGTGTGACAAGCATGGAAAAAAATGAGAAATCAGGAAGGGGGCAAACACTTTTTCACACCACTGTATTTCTTCAGTACAATGGCTCCTCTCCAGGATGAAACTGTCCACAGTCTAGTTGTATGATCCACCATCTGACCACCGGTCAAAAAAGCATCACTGTACTTTATCAACAGCAGCACTTTGGAACAGCTCTTATTTAGACGTTTTAACATCTGTTCTTTCCCAACAGTCCTCTTATCCGCTTATGACTTTCTCCTCATGACCTGTCGTGGCTGCTCCACCCTCTTGAGTGCTGATTGGAATTTCATTAGCTTCTCCACATGTTCTTAAACAAACACACAACTGACAATGACACGACAGATTGGTAAATATCTCGCCTAAATATAGAGTCTCTGATAGTGAAAAAGAGGGAACCGGAGGTTCTGAATGAGAGGGCAGCTCTCAAAGGAGTCCAAGAACGATGGAGGCTGAGAGGGCAGCCATGTCTTCAGATCCAACTGGAAAATTCAGGGAAAAGAAGCAGCAAACAAAGTTCCCTGGTGAGGGACAGAGCTGCTCTCTAAAAGTGCATTGATGTCTCACGTATGGATTATGCCAACATGGATACACTTTTTATGTTTCTTTTTGCCGGCTATACGATTCTTTGAGTGACACTGACAAGCAGAGCTAACTCTACTGTTGAGAAATGAAACTTTGAAACTTAAAAAAGATAGACCATGTCCTAGGCCAGTTTTATCAGCCTTCACAAACACCTGCTGATATGGCTTCAGGCCGTTGGTCTCTAACACTCTCTGTAAGACCTGATAAGAGCTATGCTAATTCTGGTTCAATTTAGTGACTCTCATAGCAAGTCTCTTAAAAAACACTGGTGTCCTTCTTCTCACCCTACAAATCTTTAAGAATTGCAGAGGTTTTGCTCTCTCACCTTGTCTGTCAGTCTGACAGTCTGTCTATAACTCTTTCTTTCTATCTGTCTGTCTTTCTCTTTCACTCTGGTTAGACAGACAGGACATAGACCTGGTAAAACTGTTCCAGATGCCTGTAAAATTATGTGTACCAGTTAAATTTTATAATGTATAGTGGTTTTGTGTTTTAAATATTTTGTATGTAAATCAAGGTTAATTTTGAAACATTCTTAACTTAATCCTATGGCCTCCTTTTTAAAATGATGTCTAAAGAAAGGGGGTTAAAACACGCAGTTCATAAACCTGGTAAAACACTTCCAAACCTGCATAGATTTACATGTACATGTTGTGTTTCTGCTTTTCAAAAGCACTGTTCCTGGATTTTTTTATGTTTCTGGATTTGAAAAAGTTCAAAAATTCAAATTACCTTTTTTTCTCTCTCTTTTGCTCCTTCTGATTTAAATGCATAGATACATGAAAAGCACCACACCCAAAAAATCCTGAAAGTTGTCATCCCTTTGGAGAGGGTGTAAATAAAGGGTGCATGGAGTCATTTCAGATAGAGCGCTTTGGCACCTGTTTGACGCTTAAGCCTGAGGATAAAGACAAGAGGAAAGTGGCATCAGCAAAGTATGTAATGAGTGTGTCACAGAAATGAAATGTGTGCATGTGTGTGCTGCAGATCAAACATTTGCTTTGTGGTCTAATGTGACATTTCCCATGTCCCAAATCAATATTTATTGTCAGTCAGGGTCAACATTTTGCTGCACAGTGCTTATGCAGCAAGTCCGTACCTTGTTAAGCCATGTATGGCTGCAATCACAGCAGGTCTACTGAAATACCAGCACTGCAAGTTGTAAGACTTTAAGTTGTAAGAGGCTGTTTAGACAGAGCATTGTGGGAATTTTTAAAACAGTGACTTAACAGATAATGGATATTGCTCCCACAGACTACTGTGATGGAAGCCTGAGCAGCCACTGTGCTCTGGGAATCAGTCTGATTATAAAATGATGTGCTTCTGGCCGGGGAACAGTTCCATTTCACCAGAGAGATATGTTTTTCGGTGGTTGCAAGGAACTGACTGTTCCTTACAACTCAGAATACACGAATGAGTGGAATTTTCTTTGGTAGCGGCAGTTGGCAGTTGGTCCCGGACCAGTAAAAGATACCACTGAGATACCCATGAGCAAGGTACCATGTCCAAGCACTGCTCTCCGAGTGTTAACCAAACAGCTGCCCACTGCTACTTCACAGATGGGTCAAACACTGAGCTCACATTTCGTTGTGGTGCACTGTGTACTGTGTTGTGGTGTGTTCACAATGACAGTCACTCACTTTTGTGAGGACTGGTCCACAAAGAATAAAATTATTTTGAAAACAGAATCCAGGTTTTATTTGAAAAACAATAGAAGGTTTGGATTTTGGTAACTGAGGTTAAGTTTCAGGGAATGGTTATTTAGATCTAGTAATTATGGAAGTCGATTGAAAAACCTCACAAAGACAGCAAGACCTGGTGTCTGATTCATCAGATTTTCCAGGTTTTTCAACTTATTTATTTAATACAAATAGTATTATTAAGAACTTGTATTGAAACAACTCTCACTTCTATGTGTGTTGGGGGTCGGCGTTAGAGACAGGTTTTAAGGTACTCATAAGGATTCATGAGATTTGTGAATGAGGACATTTTTGTATGTGAGGGCTTTTCCCACAATCTTTAAAGAAAGCAAAATATGTCCTTTTGGTCACTGAGATTGGTGTTAGGAGCAGCATTATTTAGATCTCATAACTACTAGAGTTAAAGGAGAAGACCTCACAAAGATAGCATGATCTGACCTCTGTGTGTGTGTGTGTGTGTGTGTGTGTGTGTGTGTGTGTTCATGTATTTATGGCATTTGGGGACCTTTTTGTCCCCTAAAATCACTTTTATTTGGTTTTTAGCTAGGGGACATTTGAGAGGTCCCCAAGGAGGAGAAATGATTTTTATAGAAAATGTGCTTTGTTTTTATCGGAGAAACTAAAAGAGGTAAAAGATGTGCTTTTGGTTACTGAGGTTAAGGTTAGGGTTAGGATTAGGTGTAGGTGTAAAGTTATGTACTTTAGTCATTATGGGAGTCTATGAAGGACCTCACAAAGATAGTAATACAAGACTGTGTGTGTGTGTGTGTGTTGTGTGTGTGTGTGTGTGTGTGTGTGTGTGTGTGTGTGTGTGTGTGTGTCACACTATGGAAACACACATTTCCTCTAGTGAATGATAAAGGCAGCGTGTGGAGGAGTGTGGGAGAAAGCCATGAGTCTCCTAAAATTAAAATAAGGACGCGTACTAGGGGAAAAGTTGTGTAAGGGACAAATTGGTCATTAAAAACGTCACATTCATAGTGTGACCTTATGAAAACAAGAAGCGAAATGTTGTAGGCATGAGCAGAACCTGCCAATATCAGTCGCTGAGATTTCAGACAGTGAGGCTCTGGCATGTGCTGAAGAATCTCTATTCATGAGGGCTGAAAGGGGCTTTTGTTGCTCGCTCCAAGGATGGAAAGAAGGGAAGAACGGGCGTCCAGACGGTCCCAACGACCACTAACCGGAGTAGCGAGGTCGCGTCCCAAATCACACGCTGCCCACCAGGCACTAAATAGTGCGCCAATAGCGTCACGGCAGCTCGCCCGCGCTATTTGGACACACTACCTTAGCGCCCTATTGAACTAGGAGTAGCATGTGTGGGCGGGGCCTCCGTGACGAGGGGGCGTGTTTATGCAAATATAGCCCTATTACGCCAGCTCTCGTGGCCCGCGCTCAGTGAAATGCGGGCGCACGCGTGTGAAAACGACAGAACCCGATAAACAGAAGGAAAACTGTAGACACCAGGTCGATTTGCTGAGATTAAAGACTATAAAGAGTAGAGAACATGGCGTCAAAGTGTCCTAAATGCGAAAAGACCGTGTATTTCGGTAAGTATTAGTCATTTATTTCTTGTTTATGTTTCCTCTACGTGTGGTATTTGTATATTATATATTAATTTGTAAGCATGAGTTGGTTTACTTAAATAATGCCAGTATTAGCATGCAGAATTACGTGCATGGTTTTGCTTCTCCAAAAATACTAAAAGTAATTTGAAATACTGAAGCAGCCTTCTCAGAGCAGCCCTGACCGGAGAGAAACAAGTGCAACTTGCTCTAGAGTTGTCAAATTTATAGCATAGGTTCTAACATTTTGTAGTGGCAATGTGTGACTTCACCCTCTCCAACCCACTTTCCGAAATATTTCAGACATCAATAGAACCACGAAACAGCTGTACGTTTAAACATTTGCAAGCTGAGAGCCTCTGAACTTTACTCTTTCAATTCGAGTGTTTTTGGATGCGCAGCGCAACGCTTATTTTGGAGAAAATAATGCAGACGCAAACAGAAGCTGCGCACGGATCCGCTTTTTGTTAATTTTTCCTCTTCTATTTGACTTGTAAACGCGGTCTTTGTCAGATGACCAACTATTAAACGTCATATCTTGCACGGGATATTTTACATTACTATATCCTCAACCTTGCCCATCCATAATTTCATTCTCAAAGACGTTCGTGGCTTTAGGGATTTTATACTGTAATGGAAACAGAAGTCTATTTATTTCTGTATTACTCATTCATGTTCTTTCTTGCACAAAATTAATCTCTATTGACCTTGTGCTTTATTGTACTTCTTTTTATAAGCTTGAAATCCTGCCTGTGCCAGGCATGAAAGCATGGCCGTTTATTATCCTCGTGCCATTTGAACTTATTATCTCTCTTCTCTTATTTATAAGGTAATCACCCTTTGTGTGTGATGAACAAAGACTGATGTGATTATCCTTTTTTCCCTTCATTCTTCTTCTTCATATGGTGTGGAGCTCAGCCTCTGAACAGTAACCCCTGTCATCTGTAAAGCTGTTAGAAGGTCCAGATCAATGAACGGGAACAGGGTTATATAACGGCAAGTGCAGCTCTTACAGATGTGCATAAGGTGGCACAGCATCCATCTAGTCAACAGCAGAAAAAAGAGTCTATTATGACACTTTAAACTGCTTTCCTCCTATTAGCATCAGCACTTCAGGTGTAAAAATCAGTCTTTTAGTCATGACCTTTAAGAATGTAGTTGAATCTCAGAATTTTGAAAATTAGTGTAGAATGTGGCTTTATATGACACTCACTTAAAAGGCAGAAAGACATTTTGCACACTTGCACTCAACAGAGTCTGTCCTTCTGCAGAAATAGCAGCATCTCCTATAAGTAAATGCACAAAAATAGTGGTAATGTCAAAGGATCTTGCCAGTCCTTTTGCTGTCTAGATGACTAGATGAGGTCACAGTAGATTCCCCTGTGTCTGTCCCTGGCCAAAGTGGTGGTGTTTATGTCATTTCAGAGCTGGGCAGAATGAATGGAAGGGACTGTGCTAGTAATTCTGGCTGGCTGAGGCCATGGCAGCTGTGGTAAGTCATGGGTGTGCCCTGCTCCTCCCTTTCTTGGGGCACCGCTGATGTCCCACTCACTTGGTTTAGTCCTACTATGTGTGACGGTGGAATGAATGAATGTTTCTCACCCAGCCTTATACACTCAAATCCTCGGCTATTTGACTGGGCACCTTAGATATAATTGGATTTATTCCCTAAAATATTTTTCTCTATGTTTTAAGAACTAGTACATGTAATGCAAACAGAGGTAGAAAAGATGGTAGTATTTTCTTTTTATATAACATTCTTTCCAGTGTTTAGAAAATCAATCCAACAATTTGAGACCTATTAGACGTTGTATTTACTAACTTTTAATATGTTAGGAATTTAAATGAACTGCAGTATTGCAAAATGGTTGGCCTGTGTTACTCTTCAAATCCTAAGGTTGCAAAATGGTATTTCCAAATGAGGTTTTAGGCATCATGTTTTTTTTTTGTCCTCCAGGTTTTTCCCCCTTAAGCATATCCTGTTTCAAACCTACGTGGTTAGCCACAGTCTTGACTGAAGCATTTTTAAAGGATTTAAGTGAACTTTTCACCGCAGTTTGTGCCTTAACTGGTAGGAGATGCTTCTGTGAGTATTGCAGAAGAACAGATGCTGTTGTGAAGGGTGAAAAACTGCATTTCAGGTGTAGGCTGCCGCATTCTGCTCTAATTTTCCATCTTCTGAGATTCCTCTAGATCATTATAGGTTGTGACTAATTGCTAGGTTTGAATTCTTTCGGTTAAAAAGTGTGTAGGCCCTGCCCATGCTCATTTTTAGACTACAGTGAACGTCATGAGTAATTTAGATTTCCTTTTTAAAAAAAACAGCAATGCTCAGTGTCTGGTGTGATATCAATGACACTTTGCTGTGAGTTAATGTGAAATCAGAGAAGTGAACAGAAATAAGAGCCAGTGCTGAGAGTGGAGAGTGTGGGAATGCTGTCTCCTGTGGGAGCTGTCTAGGGTCTTATAAGAGCAAGGGGCAGCTGGCAAAAACAGACCAAGAGAAAGAACGATGGAGAAAGTGATGGAGGGAGACGGAGGAGTGGAAGGGCAAAGTGCTTCATTATGTTTAGCTCCAGTAAAGGCATCCAACCCAGCCTTGCATAACAATGAGCCAAACTGGAGCTGACACAGTCCGATGGCATAAGGATTATGTTGCCCTAACTTTATTTCTTTCTCCATATCCCTCATTCTTCTTGCTTTATGCCCACAAGGCTTGCATTCCTCACTGACTTTAAGTAAAGAGGAAGTCAGCCTCTCAGATCACTTCATGCATGGTAATGAGAGAGGACATCCATATTCACGTCACTCCCACCCTGTCCTCTTTTTGCTCATCCTGGAAACAAGGGGAGAAAATAGAGGAGGAACATTTTTGTTTTCATTGCACCTGTTTTACTTATCCACTGTCACTCCCTTCTTTTTAAAATTTCTACAGTGTCCTTATTGCACACACATTTTTGCTGCCTGTGTGGTAAAGTGCCCATTTTCTTCTGCCTGACTGCCCCACAAGCTGTTTGCGCTGTGCCAGTTATATAATGCCATTTCTTGAGTTTTTGCCTCCTCTTCTCTGGCATTGCATAACCTGGACGCCTGTTTGTCACACTGGGGGCCACTCTATCTGCTCTGGAAGCTTCTCCAGGCGGGCATGAATTCGAATCACAGCAGTGTGGCGTCTTCTCTAACATTATAGCATGACTGAAGCCTATGTAGTTATATAATGGCTATTGTATATGTTCAGTCTGTTCTTATAATGGCCTAGACATTATTCTAATTTAAAATTCCTTTGGGGGCATGAAAAATCCATGTCATTCCTCAAAATGTGCCTTCCTTGAAATGTTTTAGTCAGTTTTCTACATAAAATGATCTTGGATATTTTGGGATTTTTAAGGTGGAGAATCAAGGTGATGTTTGAGCTCAAAGCGTTAGTGTCTTCTCTGGTTTGGTCGTCATGCATTTTAGCAGTAACCTTTCGATTGATTTCTTCTTGAAATGCATTTGGCAAATGACTTTAGATCAACATTGATCCAGTGGGATTGTTCGTAAGGAGGGTTATTCTAAGATGTATTTCTGTAGTAAAGTATATATATATACTGTATATACTTTGCCAATCTAACCCATAATCCGAAGACTTTAAAAATCCTGAGATTTGGAGATTGGTAAATTGACTGTAAAATTATACTATAGCTTCAACTTAAGTGGAGTTGAGAGAAACTGTACATGGAATTCCTGTTCCCTGCTGGCAGCATTTAAGGGAGGCAACCAAAGGGTACACCAATGCACACAAATCAGTCATGCCCGGAACCTACAGTAAGTTTACAGTGTTGCTTAACTTGGACCTGGAGGAAGCCTCGCCTTGTCTGAGGCAGAAGTGGCCTTCCAGAGCCAAGTTTGCATTGTCATTGCATCAGCCTGAGGAAGCTGGACCGGCTGGCCACATCTGCACTCCAGAGGACCGCCGGTCACGCCCAGAGCTACCGCAGGACTGTGTCGAAGTTCAGACAACGATGCAAATTGGAAATCAAAGCTCACACTTAGCTTTCATGCTTGAGGTTTGTTCAGAGGAAGCAGAGGTGGAGCTTGCAGAAATAGGGGAGGGGGTGCTAGCTAGTGCTAGTCCTTTGGCCCCCAAGTCCCTTTAATACAAGGCAAACCAATCAGGTAGCAATCAGTGCCCTGTAAATGCTAAAGCGGCCCTGTAAATGTTAAAGTGGACCCAGCTGGTATGCATGCAGAGCAGTATCAGGCAGAATGTGGTTAGGCATGGGGTGGGGGGGATTACAGTACACAGTCTGAACAGATGGGTCCATATTACTGCCTCTGATGTGGAAGAAAGCCCAACTAAACATGCCTTCTAAATAGATACATGATCATATTTACCGCCTACACAAACTACATTCTATATTTTCTTACTGAAGACAGATTGCTGGAGCGTGCTAGGAGCTCCGCTGTGTCAATGTTATTGGAGGCCTGGTGATTATTTATCTGTGATTAGACATCTAAATAGGCTGAAGGTAGGGTCAGCAAGCAGGAGCTTACTTCCTTCCTTTCTCTCGGATATTCTTGCCGCATAAAGCTTGGAGTGCTGACTTGTTGCTGTTAATAATTACAGTACAGCTATTAGCTCGAAAAAGATCCCCCCATTCAAAAGAGCAAAAAGACCTCTGCGAAATTGCCAGTGCCTTATCTTTTCCATCCTCCTTTTTGCACTGCTAATTATAGCTACTCCTCTTAATCACTTAGCCCAATTTATGTAAGAGGAGTCTCAGTGGTCCTGGGCAAATGATCAAAGATGAATAATTACTGATGCTGTACTTTCTACGAAAAATATAGTGGATGTGGCAGAACATGGATTCCAAAATATCAGACCTGAGAACATAAAGCGTTAATTAAATGTAATTTCAACATTAAAAATATACTAAAACGGGAAGTTTGGCATGTATTTGTAAGAATCTTTGCTAATAAATATTAAAATACCATTTTCCTGCTATTTCACTATATTGCCAATATTTAGAAGTGAGAGATCAGAGCTCACTGTCTGTGATCTGAGCTCACAGTCTAATGCATCCAAGCTTGGACTGATTCTGCTGAGAAGGTGGAACTTACTGTAGGTGCTGTTAAACTCCCTGACCTTTTTCCTTAAACCTCTTTAGCTCTTCACTCTGTTATTTATGGAGTATTTTGAATGTGAGGCATTATTGAGGAACCTCTTCACAGGTTAAATTGAGGGCAAGCTCAAAAGAAAGCGAAAAATCCCAAAGCATAAGAAAGAGATGGATATCTCTCACCATAGCTGACATTTACTGACAACAGCAAGGAGCATAGGACAGGGGAGCTTAACCGTGCAGCTCTAAAGAGGACATTAAGAAGCTTATCTCAAGTCAGGTGTGTATGTTGCACTCAAACCTCTGTTTGCTTGATAAGGCTTGATATTGTGCGGGGATGCATCGCTCGATGGATAATCTTACATAGGCACCATTACCGTCCTCTGTGCTTTGCTGTCCTTCGTCGTGAGGAAACATGACTCCCTAATGAAACTCTAACTACTACAGACAGTGTCCTCTGCTTCCCGTCTGATGGGGACGTCGTTATCTGCATTTTGCTCATGCGGGAGAGTGCTGTGATGGGGTTTATGAGTTATAGCGACCACCAGGTCTCCTCTGCTTAGCTGAAATGATTAAAAATAAAGATTTAAGCAGTCCCAGACTAAAGCAGCCTGTGATGTTTGGCAATAAACCATCCCGGACTGTAGTCTGGATGTGTGTTTTAGTAACTGGAGAGTGTCCAGGTACTAAACCCGCTGGACGAGACAGTAATGACTGTACCAATATAGATCCAGACAGCAACCCAAGGAGCTCTCGCCTCTTACAATAACAGCAGCCCTTTTAAGTGGAAATCTGGGTATCTGCCTTTTGTCACACCGTGGCTGGTATGGTTGGTAACGTCTCTTACCTAAAAAACGCACTGTGATTCTGCCCGGGCAATGCCACCAACTCTCATGGTCTCTATGGATGTATTAGCCTCTCTGTTTACTAGCAACAAACTTTTCTTAAATGACTTGCAATGTCTATGGACAACACATTGCTGAAAGCAGGCCCACTACTATAATAGCTGTTTGTTTCATTAAAAAAGCACATTCTAGCAAAAGACATCTGTTCATGTAGATTTATCTCAAGCTTTATCAAGAATTATTTTTGAACAGTTTGAATGGATAATTATTTTTTTAAAATGTAAAATACTGTCAAACTTTGTACCCTATCTGTTACCTGATAATATTTTCATCACCATTCATTTTACTGTGAGTAATAGCGATAAATCACTGAATAATGCATTAGCACCTACAATTGAAAAAAAAAAAAGTCCAGTTTCAGAAAGAAGTACAAAATTGTTCATTGATAATTAAGTGAATTTAAGGCCCCGTACACACGTAGCCGGGTATTTATAAAAATGGATATTTTTTGTCTTCAATTTTTGAAAATAATTTTGTACACATGAGCCTTTTTTCAAAAATATCTCTGTACACACGAATCCAAATAAATACACAATCAAAAGCTGCATAGAACCATGTCAGCCAATCAGACTCCTGGAAAAAAAGAACAAATTACCTCCCGTTACAATGACTTTCACATCCAGTTGCTTTGTAAACAGTCAAGTTACTTTTAAACATTAGCAGGTGCTAACAAGCACAAGTAGCTTGAATAAGGGAGATGAGAATCGCTGCTCAGACAGTATCCATCTTTAGTCTTCAGTATAAACAAACATCGCACAACTGACGTCAACGCATTTATCTGTCGCATACTTATGATGCTATGAACCTAAAACTTCGTTTTCCATGTCCACACACTTTTTCAGAAATTTCCACTATGGCCAGAGTTTTCAAAAATAGCGAGTTTCAGGGACTGAAACCACTGTTAACGCCTGTCAGTTTTTATAAATACCTAGCTGCGTGTGTACGGGGCGATGAGAGTGAGAGATTATTTGTCATTGTGAACACACCATTGCACAGCACAGCACACAATGCACCACAATGAAATGCGACCTCTGCAGTTGACCCATCCATAAAGGAGCAATGGGCAGCTTTAGAGCAGAGTCTGGGAAGCAGTGTGTGGGGATGGTACCTTGCTCATCAGTACCTCAGTGGCACATTTACCGGTCCGGGACTTGAACCGGTAACCTTCTGATCATGGGGCCAACCATTACGCCACAACAATTCAATAATTACTTGTATTTATGATGTGCTTTTTAAAAGCTTTCCAAAGCATAGTCGACCGGCAAGTCAAAATCCACAGTGAAACAAAAATGAGAAAACAGAAAATGAGAAAATCTACCTTCCTTTAGCCAAGCAGCTTTAAGCAGTATTAATTACATTTTTTTCACAAGTTTTAATTGGGGTGGTACCTTGAAAGGACCATTTTGTACCTCAAATTAGAGGAGCATTATTGTGCCTTACACTTAACAGTCTGTCTTTGGTATCAGTCATCAGTCATGTACTTTAAGATGCAATATGACTTTTAAGAAACATTTTTGTCATTTTATGGAAAAATTGCAATTAGGTTATGTTAACACAAACAGCATTTGAAGAAAACAGGAACCTAGCACAACCAACACACAGTTGTAAGTAAGTTGGCACCCTCCTCTCTAGCATCCAGACTATGATAGACTTTTCAATCTGCCATGCCCAGAGGGAGTGATAACATACATTTTCAGTATCACACAATTTTTTCAGCCTTATTTAGCTCTGGGCTCCTGACCTCCCCACTCCCTCTTTGCAGAACAGGTGACACTTGAAATGATGAAGGTACTATAATCCACTCACTGCATTATTACCATGTAACCCCTGTCCCTTTAGTGGAGATTACTGCGCTAATGGGGAACATTTGGTTTTACAGCGCAGTTCATCATGCAAAAAGCTCTCTACTAGCAGTGAAACCGATCCCTGCTGCCTTGAGCTCGGATCCCTGGAGAGAGAGAGAGAGAGAGAGACTGAGGGGGCAGTGCGATTGACAGACTGAAAACAATACTCCCTCTCCAGGCGGGAAAGCCAGGGAGGAGGAGGAAAAGGAGGGGGTGTCCGAGGAAGTGGACTGCTCTCTTTCTCTTGGCGATTGTGCCTAAGCCTGATAAGGAGAGGTGTTTCCTCTGGCGCAAGAGAGCAGCCCCAGCATGGCTCCATTCTGCATTGTGCAAAGGAGGAGATTCATAATTGGAAGGAGTATTAATAGAGCCATGGGTCTGTCTGAAGCAGTTGCTCATGAAGGGGCGGAAACAGAGCAGAGGAACAGGGGTCCAAAAACATAAGTGTTGACTCTCAGCTGTCCAGCTGCAGCTGTAACCCAGGCCACTGCCTCTCTTTTGCATGCATCAGTATCTATTTTTAAAGAAGAGGAAACCCCTACCAATGTGCATAAACTAATGTTGGGCAATTAGTCAACATTTTAAATGAAGTTGTTAAACTATCCATCACCTTGATCTTGCTCATATCAGTTAATTCCATTAATACCTTTTCCAATGTGTGCCTTTATAAACAGTTTTCATGTTTAGTCACGACACAGCCACATCCAACCAAAAAATGGGAAATTAATTGTAAACAAGGTATACATTTAAAATGATCGTGATACTGACATATTGTGATAAATCATATCGTCCATCCCTAGGATAAACCCTCTTTACACTGCTTATACTTACCAGGCAGGAATATATACACCGCCCTCCAAAAGTTTGGAAATGCCCCAGGCAAAGTGGGGTTTTGGATGATATCAGCATAAATCCTCATCATTTTTTGGAGCAAATACATTAAAGTAACTTGACACTATCTTTGGATACCAGCAATAATCATTTTTATTTTGATTACATAATAATGGCAGTATATACATGTCAAAGTCAGACTTGCCCCATTGCCAGCTGTGATGTCTGGTTACTGGTTTAAACCTGGCCCAGGTTTTTAAAAGATTTTTGGGTCAGCACACCTTAATAGCTTCAACCACTGATTGGCTCATTGACAGCTCGGATGCCCAGATTATGCAGAGCTGTAACAGCTGCTAATGGTGGATATTTTGATGAATCCAAAATTTAAGTATTTTCTATATATAAACTGTTTAATAAACTGTTTATGTAATAAAATGTTTTCGTAGTCTGTGTTGTCCCTTATGAGTGCAACATTATCACAAATTAAAAAGGATTCATGGCAATACTGTCCAAAACCCCACTTTGCCAGGGGCCTTTCCAAACTTTTGGAGGGCAGTGTATATAGTTCATTTATAATATGCACATGTACAGTTACTGTTTATAGTATAAAGCTCTAGTCAGGAAACACATTTTCTATATACTTTTCACTATATGTTTCTTTAACTTAAATCCTACAAGT
>JAVGVS010000016.1:4624913-4938254 GCA_032718565.1 Distichodus sexfasciatus
ATTCCACATGTTCAAATTGTGCCTTGTTGCGGCACTCGTCCGTTTGCATTGACAAGTTGTCTGCCAAGCAGTTTCATAAGAAGTGATCTTATTACTCTTCTATCATTCAGGAAAGGATAGGGTTGACACCAGCTAACTTTTAAACAACATTTCCTGGAGAAAACATGCTGATGCCTTCGAAAAACTCTATATATGTCCAGGGCCATTATGACTTTGCACTGGGAGTTTCATTTGAATTCCGATTGCTGCATATTTTCGTCACTATCAAACAAAGATCATGTTTCATAAGTCACAACATAGACTGATGGACCTTAACAACTGAACGTCATCCCATATATTAAACACAGTGATGTTAACATGAATCAACCCAGCCCCATCCTCCCATCCCCATCTTTCTCCATCCATTTGGTTCTTATTTACTCTGTCTGCAGGCCAATAAAGAGGCTAGTCAATTAAAACAGCCCAGGCACTTTATAGTCTGGAAATGGGCCAATTAAAAACACAGCCCTGGAGTGTGACAAGGTTTTTTGTGTAGAAAAAAAGAGGGCTGAAAATGGTACGGAGTCGAGCAGCGTGTGAGAGGGCTGCTTTGGAGAGGGGGGGAAGTGGGGACGGGGGGGATGGGGGTTAGTTAATCTTCAGACGGCAGCTCAGCAGTACGCTGCCGGCCACTGATAAAGCCTCTTGTCTGTCATCGCCAAGTCTCACCTCCAGTCAGTGAGGCCGTCAGGACGTCGAAGGCAATCTGGTCGAATGCCAAGGGCAGGAGAAGACAGGAGGAAAAAGGGGAGGTAGGGAATAAGGGCGAGAGGGAGGGAGGGGGTGAGTGGGAGTCATCTCCAACCTCAGCTCTGATCTGCGGCCTAAAATCAAAGACTGATTAAGAGATCATAGATGAAGGCCATATAAAGGACTTAAAGGGGTCACGCTGCATATCTGGACTGTAATTTACGAGGGGATGGTGTTTTACGACTCAGCCGGGCGGCGAGGGAAGACAGAGAATCAGATGGCGTATTATTGTTTATGCACAGCCCTGTGTCACATGCAGGAGCAATGTGGGTGATGCACTGGCACTTCGACGTATCCGTACTGCATCGGAAATGTCATTTGACGCCAGGATTGCAGCACTTTAAATTCACATGACATGCAGCTGCATATTTAGAGGAGAAAGCGAGGTCATTTATTTCTACAATCGCCCTGCGTGCCACTTGATATATGCATTCGTTTGGTCTTGATTCATTCATAAAGTGGCACATTTATGTCGTAGCCCGTGTCCCCATCTCACACAGCCGAATCACATATCAAAGGAACAAGCAACCATTTGGTAGCACATATTTAGCAATTATTGGTGAGGTCCAACGCCAAGTTTCTAGATTGATACATGCAGTGCCAGATGGCCATTGATGACATCATTTTGCAGCCAAATGTATTATAGGTAATGTTTTCATTTGCCATTAGATGTTAAGGATGTGCACTCGCGCACAGAAAACCTGTCTTGCTCCTGGACCAACCTAACCGTGTCCTTAATGATTAAACAAATCATACTTTCATTTTATTTATGATATTTATTTGTTTATATATTTGCATTAGTTGCACACCACCATCTGTTGGTGCTTCATGAATAGCAGATGACATTAGTTTTTTTGGAAAGGGGAGTGGTCATCTAGTCAGTTCGTTTTCTCATTGCGGAGCGTTGATCATTCTCTAAAAGCCATAATAAATCCAGTGTGCATGATTTGTGATTTCAGTATTCTTCAGCATGTCATTCAATACTGATATGATTGTTGCCTCTAGGTAATTGTATCCTGTTTGCTTGACAAGCATTTAGCAACCAGTGACTGTGAGTTTTAATGACTTCTTGTCAGAAACAAGTAGATAGCATTTCAAATCTACAGCATACACAATATTCATTGCATTCAAGCACAGAATATTTCATGTATTTATAGATATTTTGGAATTTTTCTATAAGTTGAACTCTTTGAAAAAGAAATCTTAGTTGTACTGCGATAACTGATGTTTTTAAAAGACATTACTTTGATGTGCCTCCAGATTGCACAGATGTACAATTAAACTGAACACTATTAGTCCTTAAGTCTTAGTTGTCCTACCCTGAGATCGACTCACACACAATTCAATCCCTTTAGAGGAAGTGAATGGAGCAGAAACTGATTGTTGGCATCCAGCCGCTATGGAAGCACTCGAGTGACTCCTCTGCACTCCAGTGGCCAGCCGTCGCTCCGGGGTTACCTGTGCAGTTGTGCGTTTCTTTAGAGTCAAATGCTGAAATGACAGACGTCTGTATGAAATATCACCTTGCTTCTTCCAAAGGCTGATGGTGCTGTGGTGCTGCCCGTCCAGGTGAAACAAATCGCCCTGGAATTGAGAACAGACCTTCATTAGACATGGAGCGAGCAAGGGTCACACGCCACTCCTCCAGGACCTAAAGAAAACAACACATCTAGCTCAGGATGAGGTTTAGAATAATAATGATACAACAAAGCAAGCCTTTCCTCCATTTCTACTGAAAAGATAAACACTCCACCATGAAACACTCCTTCTTTGTTAAAAGAAGGAGGCTACATGCTGTTTTTGGTCCCAGTTCATCTTGGGAACTTTGATAACTTTTATGAATCACTAAAAAATATCAATTTGCTGTATTTTTAGTAAAGATGAACAGAATGCTCCTGTCCTGCTCAGATGAAAAACAATCTTCGTGTTTTTCTATATCTAAAATCTGTATAGGATCCTAGTGTGTTTTCTTATATAATTATGACCACATTGATGCAAAAATCCCACATGAAATACTGTATATATGGGATTTTTGTGCTTGAGGGACTCCATGTCTCCAATATTAATGTTATATACATGTCTACACATCGTATTCAGCTTTTGTTTCTGGTGTCATATTGATCTTGGATAATTTAGACAAAACCTATACGAATCATATCTAATTTTTATCGTGTTTCCATATTCCTTTCCATTATTTACTGTTCAAATGTCAAAAAAGACTGATCTGAAATCTGCATTAAATCTTCCTGGTGATATATCTTCCCAGTCAGACCTGACCTTATCCTCAAGATCCCTCTGTAAGCACTCAGCACAAATGGCTGGCCTCCTTGTGTTTCAGCAGGAAATGGATCTGACTTGTTTGTTTGGGTTCCAGCCACACAATAGCCGGCCTCCGCTGCCCTTCACATGGACTCCGGCTCGTGTTTCACTTTGCAGACGCTTAATGGAACGGCGTCAGAAGTTCACAGTTAAAGGGACACTCTACCCAAAGGCTCTAACATGGCGGCTAATCAGCATCACTGCTACCTTTGGTTCGCCGTTAGCCACATTAGCGCCTTTCGGCAAAGCGACCACCACTGCCCTCCCCTTTAAAACTTGCAGGCTGATTCGCTTCCTAACTGACACTGCGCTAATTCCTAGTTAACTGTTTGGATGGGAAATCAATATTAGCATGGGGGACATCTGAGATCGATGGCTCAATTATTCTCATGGCTTTCGGACTTAGGAAATGCATGCACGTCACACGGTCTCGAGACTAACCAAATCTGACGACGCGCCGCACTCGCTGCAGACACTTTTACGTGTAGCGCCTAAAGGCACAGGCCTGCCGCCTCCTTTTTAATTTTTTTTATTTGTCAGAGCATGCATGCATGGACCTTTTTTCACTAGCTGAACTCCTCTTTGGGACACTTTGAGTAACCGCAAATAATGCTGATATTTATCTAACATTATACCCTACAGTATCAGGGGAATTTCAAGGTGAGGTTTAATAGCTTGCTAATGCACTGCTGTGAGGGTGTGTGTGTGTGTGTGTGTTAGTGTGAGAGAGTGTATGCGAGCTCAGCGATGTTTCCATGTGTGACCCGGCTACTTAGCACTGTAAACAGAATCATTAACTCCTGGAAACATTTGCTTTCGATTTACCGTGCGTTCTTCATGAATATGCAATTTGCGAGTTCCCCAGCTTCTCTGCAAAAGGTAAAACCACATGTAGACCCGAGACGAGATAACTTTCTCATGTACTGACTTCAAACGGGAAAAAATATCAGTGCTGGAGAACTTCATCGATGACAAGACCCTGCCAGAGTTAACCTCGCTGTCCTTCCCCTCCAACTACATTATTCCATTCCCCGCTTTTTTTTTTGCCCTTAAAGCATCACCCGTCTTGGCAGACGCATCTTTGAAGTCTGTTCGCTGGAGATTTAAGTTCTTCAGGGTGAACGGATTGAACCAAAAGGAGTGACATTCATCATTTGCGGCCTGTTTTTCCTGGCTGCTGAATGAACCTGCTCCAAACCAGGATCCTTCCCATTGCTGTCCAATTAACTGTGCCACCGAGCCATGCTAACCAATAACACGGGCAGATTAAAAGATCAGGCCGAATCAATTCAGGCATCGCAGGGGGGAAAGAAGGAGGAGGAGGAGACCCACATTGGCTAAAATCACCTCCCTGGAGGTCGTTCTCATTTGCCTTGTGGGGAACAAGTAACACAGGCCAAAAAAACTGATATGTTTAAAACATAGTCTCATAACGAGATCAACAAGTGACTCGAATCTCAATTAGTGTCTAAAAAAGAAGCTTCTTTCTCACAGAGTCCCGGACGTTGCTCGGCTCAGTGGTGCGTGCATGTTCGGATGAGAAAACCCCAGGTCTGTGTGCGTATGTGTGTATATGTGTGTGTGTGTATTTGCACATTTGTGTTCATGCATGTTGGAGGTCACGTATGATTGACAGGCAGAACAGATGGTGGATGAAGTCTTCACTCCAGATTCCTACAGGGGGAATTCCTGCTTTTGTTTTTTTCTTATCTTAAGTAAGGCGATGGGATAAAACTTTCTCTCGCTGTGCCAGTCTGTGACCTCTCTATGCAGTCTCTGTACACATCCTGTCCAAAAAGCAAAATATCATTGCCTGCTGGGGGATTTCTCAGTGTACACATACATACATACATACATACATATACAAACCCTGCAGAACAGACCAGCGTGGGTTTTAAATGTCTGGTTGCTGGTTATTGCAGTTTTGATGCCTGTCAAAGATTTGAAAATTTGGATCAAGCAGGTCCCAAGTGATGTGTTTTCACCTATTAGCATAGACTGACCAGCTACCAAGAGAACTTTGCCTTGTTTTTACTGTAGCCAGTTAAATACCTGAATGTAGACAAATATTCATGAATATTAACACTTATTTATCACAAACCATTGTATTCATCTGCTATTTCTGGCTCATTTATGCCATGTCGTCTTTCTCATTCTTGACTTATTCAGCTAAACTCTGTGACTGTGTATTTAAAATCTCAGTTTCTACATTGTCAGATTGTTCTCTTATAGTTTTATTAAAACTAAATCATCCACAAGATAACCCCTCAAAATAACTCTGTTAGTGTCTACATGGATCCAGACCCCAAAGGGTTATTTTATTTTTGGTGGAATTTTCAACTACATTTAAATTTATCCACAGCGACATCCATGGAGAGAGCATGCAAACTCCACACAGGCCATACGTCCGACCTGGAGATCGGATTGAACCCAAGACCTTCTCTCTGTGAGGCGGCAGCACTAACCACTGTACCACCGTGCTGCCCTAAAACCATCTATTTAAATGAAAATAACACTTGTATTTGATATTTGTTTTAGACAAATGCACCACATTCAGTTTCACCATTCAGACAGCAGTTGTCAATGTGTGTATGTAACACATATGAAATTAAACCTGCAGCATTCAATCCTTAACAACACACTCTTCATGGAGATTAGATAAAAAATGTCTAGTTGATACAGGTAAGGCAAGGCAAGTTCATATAGCACAATTTATAGAAATAAATCAATAAGGTGCTTAAGAATTAAAGTGTAATTGAAGAAAATAAAAAAGCAATTATTAAAGAATTTTTTTAAAAAGCAAGAGGCTGCATTCATCATTTAATACCCTTTCGGTTTAAAATGTTCTCATGTCAGTATGAGAGCTGAAGGAAAGTTTTGACAACAACTCTTTAAGAATACAGTTTTAGATTTAACAGACTCTGCTTTGAGTTAGTTTTAGATTGATTCTGGACTAGAACATTTGTTATCAATAATGTAATGATGCACTGTTATGATATTTTACACAAGTAATATTTTCTCTTCTGCTTTGCTAACTATGAATATCCAGAGTTGTATATGTTTTAAAAAGAAAAGGTCACATGGTCAGTCCTCCATCCCCCTGACAGTGGACTGAATTGGTGTGTACAGGATCAGGCGGCGTCCCTGGCCGTGTCCCCTGCCGCTAGTGGGGCACATCATTAGCGGCTCTGCGCACTGGCCCCAGTCTCGGCGCTCCAGCCCTTCCCTTCTCATTCCTCTCAGGCTACCTTGACATGGATCTGACGCCCATGACATGTCTGAGATTGGGGGGATGGGGGGGTGGGGGGCTGTTTTCTGCTCTCCAGCTCTCTTTCTCTCTCTCTCCCACTCTCTTTGTTTCTCTGCTGTCTCAGCACTAGCTGTCAAGCTGACGAGAGTGTGCCCCCAACTTTAATAGGGTTTTCGAGCAATGCCTCCCTTCGGAGGGCCCGGCGCCAGAGAATGCTCCCCGGCTCTTTGGAAAAAGTGCGGTGCAAAGTTCACCCAAACTCTTTGTGTGTGTGTGTGTGTGTGTGTGTGTGTGTGTTTGTGTGTGTACCAGCTCTTTTTTTCTTTTGTTGAATATGATATTTGCATTATGAGGTTTTACATTACAGGTAAAAATATATAAGCCAAAAAATGGAGATACAAAACTATAAAATGTGCATTAAATGTCAATGAAAAAATGTTTTATTATTAAAACGAGAATTATTAATTATTTATTATTATTATTATTATTATTATTATTATTATTATTATTATTATTATTATTATTATTATTAAGCAACAATAAGCATAGCCATTAGCCACAACTGTTAAAAAATTAGAATAAAATTGTGGCAAATTTCATTTTTTTCATTCCCATTTTTGCCATGGTGCAGTGTAAGTTATGATATTACGTGTGCAATGAACTTTCTTTTCACTACTCTATAATAATAATTAACGTTCCAAACATTTATTTCCCCCTTAAACCCCTTAAATTTCATGGAGCTTAAGTTTAGCATTGAGTGAGTGGGTGGGTGTTCTTGATTGCCCAAATGTTTCCTGTAAAATTATTTTGTAAAATTAATATTAATAAGCATAAATGACAGAACATGTGAGACAGCTAATGGTTATAGAAACTTTAAATACCCCCATTAAATAATAAATAAAGTCACAATGTGTAGAGTGTGAAAATATCCACAATCCCTAGTTCTCAAAAGTGAGATATATGATGCTTCACTGAAGGATGTAGAGTTCTCAGCAGCACTGAGAGAACATTCAGAATATAAGTTCAAAAGGAGGAAATGGCAGAATAGGCAAAAGTGGAATGGAGAAGGTGAAGTCAGACCCATATGGAAAAGTTCTGTGAAAAATCCCAGAAGAATCAGCACTTGGGACGTACAAATTTACTTGATACACTTCATCTTCAACATAATACATTACAACATGCTTTCTGATATGTAACCTATTATAAAACTGAATACAGACTTAGACTACATCAGTTTAAATAAAATATCTTCAATAACACCAAGTTATAGGGAGTAAGTTAAGAGAAATGTAGTGATTGCAAAAGATTTTATGTGTGCAAAGCACACAGAGAAAAGCTTGATCTTCAAAACTGTGATTTAAATTCTAGAACATTAACGACAGAGTGCATTACCACAGTTTTAGCTGTTAATACAATGTGGTTTCAGAGGCGAGGATGATGGGAAAGCACTGCTAATCCTCTCAGCAGCAGAAGAAATTAGTATGTAGAATCACACACACTCAGAAAGTGATGTATAGCCATGTAAGCCCCTCCTTGAGGCTACTTATAAACACAGATTCCAGTGTCTTAACACCAGCTTCTCTTGTTTGAGAGACAGCTGCAGGCCACACACACACACACAGTCAAAGGCCACTGTGGACTCCCAACTTGAATGCCTTCGATCTTACAGATTTGATCACTGACTGGCCAAGCTCAGATCAAGCAAATCGAAACCAACTGCTCAAAATGTCTGACTTCTAAAAAGTGAAAAAGTTGGGGATCAATGATGAAAATCCCAGGAAGTTGAAAAGATTCAGAGATCCTGGCCACATGTTAGAATTCCAAACAACATCACACTGACATTTAGCTTCTGTAGCACCTGTGGTTCAGATTGGCTAATTCATCTGAAATTTAAGCAGGCCATTACTTTTTGCAATTTGGAAAGCTGCAGTTGCTGCTGGAGGAGGTGTTAGTGGAGCCAATATGAGGCGCAATACTGTGGTTTGTTTAGATCCTGAAGTCCCAGTGCAGTGACATGAGGCTGTGCACCAGATGCTACACTGTTTCTGTCCTTTGGATGAGATGTGGATTCTGGCACATAATCATCCTGGCTCAAATTGGTAACTTATTTCCTGCCTTTTCACCACTTCAGCTAAGGTATGGTGAGTGTACTGATGCAGAATGGCTGCTGGAACATCATCTAGGTGGAGTTGCACCTTGGTGCTGGTTGAAACAAAGCACCAATGTGAAACATTCATACATTCATTAATTCATAGATATTACATTGCATTGCCTGATTGCTGTGCGCTACAGAAGGGGACCAAATGGTGAAAAAGTTTAAACGAAGAAGTAATAAAGGCTATTAATAGATTACATTTGACCTAGCTTTAAACTATGAGCTGTTGACAATGTTTTGCTCATCAGGGAAGAATAACCGCAAAAGTAATAACAAAGTTCTTGTTAATGGAGGCAGCCCACCGTGTGACTATAATGGAAATTGCTACGTTAATACTGGACAAAATAAGCAATTACAATATATTTTTGTTTAGCTATGAAAGATATGTCTACAACAAAACTGTGAAAGGAGAAGTCAGTGTGAAAGTGAGTGATTGTTGTCAAAGTGTGAACACAGCAAACACTAATACGCAATACAGCGAAATGTGACTTCTGCATTTAACCGAACTTGAACCCATAAGATTCCAGGTAGAGTTCAACGGTTATCGGCGGGCAGTTATTGGAAACCACGATATTAGGCATTTTGCCGATTATCAATATCTCTGTTTAATTTTGACAATCACCAAAAGTACATGGTGTGCTACTGTGGTTCCACTGCCGTCTCTTCTCTCTGCCTTTTTGCTCCATCTAAGCTGCTTCATTTTAATGTGTAGTAGTAGCAAATCAGCGCTGAAGCCTTGTTGTCACTCGCACCACACTCACACATGGGCGCAGCATGAAGCTCGAAAGCAGAGAGGAGAGTTTCAGCAGAGTGGTGGTTGTAAAATTCAAAATTTTGACAAATTTTTTTTTCTTTGCACATCGATTCCACTGTAATTATCACATTTACATTAACTAGCAATAATCAGTATCAATATCAGCCCTGAAAAACTCATCAGTCGACCTCTAGGTTAGATCACAGTATGACCTCTGTAACTTTTTCTCTACCAACTGTTAAATGAACAAGAAGAGGAAAAAAAGCAAAAAGAAAAGAGCAAAAAAGATAATAAACGAAATTAATACATTTAATTTTAATAACTATAAACATAAAAACGCATAAAGCAGTAAAAGTATAGGCACTACTAACAACTGACAAAAAAGGTTGAAAAGAAAATTTCACTTTCTGAAAACATTTTTAATTCCCCCGTTTCTACCTCGTCGCGGCAGTGGCAGGCCTTATAAGTTATAACTTGTCACGAAATGTGTTTTCTTTCCACTGATTCCTCATCTCTGCTGGAGTCGCCATGGGATCGTGGTAATCCGTCAGTCAGGCGAGGATGCTGTCTTTCGGCAGTGTGTTGAGTAAGGCGAGGTTCGGGACTGAAAGCCCTGTAGTCTGTATCTAATGCAGCGTGCAGCTCTGTAATTAAAGTGAGCGATTCGCCACGCTCAGTCCTCCTCCCTGTTTTGCTTAGCTGGCCGATCGGGGTCTCGCATGCTGCGAGATGTTTTCTTTGGCCCGCTCCCATGCGAACGCGCCGTCCGGCGACCCCGAGGGCTGGGGTGGGGAGGAGGACAGGGGAGGCTGAGGAGAAAAAGGGGAAGAGGCAGCAAGCTCTGACAAAAACATGAGAACTGATTGGACATACTCCTATAAATCATCACCCATCCTTCCAGACTGCAGGAAAATGAGATGAGAGTAAGGGAGCCTGTGTGTGTGTGTGTGTGTGTGTGGGGGGGGGGGGGGGTGGTTGGTGGAAGAGCTTGCTATGATGACACTGTATGTCTCTGTTGAAGGCAGGGGAAGAGAAAGGAGAGAGAGAGAGAAAGAGAGAGGGACAGAGATAGAACAGACAGAGTGAGAGAGAAAGACATAAACTATTTGACGAGAGATGTCCCGATCCAGGGATAGAAAGATGGACATAAGGGATGTACGGTGGAGAAAAGAGATGGGCGGAGGAATAGAGAAAGATGGGCAGAGGATAAAAAGAGATGGACAGAGGAATAGAAAAATGGACAGAGGAGAAAAAGAGATGGACAGAGAGATAGAAAGATGTACAGAGAAGAAAAAAAGATGGACAGAGGGATAGACAACAAAGAAAGAGAGAGACAGAAAGAAAGAGAGATGGGTGGAAAAGCAAAAGAACATTGATAAACAGGTGAACAGTGGAGAAAGGAAAGAGTGAGAGAAGAAGAGTGAGAGAGAAAGACATTTTTGCATCTTTGTGCTTTTTTTGGAAAGGAATGAGATTGATTATGATGATGCACAAGAGAGAATTCATTTGTGTGCGTGTGTGTGTGTGCGTGTGTGTGTGCATGTACGTCTGGACGTATGTGAAGGGAGAGCAGGAAGGATAATCTCAAAGAGAGAGTGCATGGAGTGCATAAGTGTGTGTGTCATGAGTGTGTATGTGTGGAGAGTTATTCATTGCAGGCAGATACTCAGCGCTGCTGCACAGAGCGAGAACAGAACCGGCATACACTCCACTCTCCCCTCAAACCAGCACTGCTGCTGCTGCCTCGCTCAAAGCCCTGTAGAGAGAGAGAGAGAGAGGTTGAAAAGAGAGGCTGTCTCTCTATCACTCTAAACAGAGAGAACATCAACCAGGCCAGCAAGGAGCACACAGCCTTGTTTTGACTGCACATTTCCTCACTAAGAATAAAAAGCAGGGCAGGCCAGTGTTAGTTCAGACATGCAATCTTTTGCCCCACATGCTTTCATGTCTGCTGCACTTTCGGGGTTCAAAGATGAAACAGAATGTACATATCAATTAGACACGCACCTTCTTTGGGAGAACATTTTTTGAAAGCTTTTCCAGGTCCGGTTCTTGTCGGTGAAAGAGGTTTGTGCTGAGCAGAGCTGAAGAAGTCGGAATGCAGGTATTTTGCATTCTCACCCCCTTGTTTTTGAACTCGTCCTAACATCCGCTTTCGCTTCCTGGATACAGAACAAGAGGCACTTTCAATCGTTTTTGCGTTTAGATGTTACAGAATTACTGGCTAAGGGGCTCCGTTCAGACAACTGGCAAAAAGGCAAAAAAAAAATCTACGTTTCAAATGTTGGCTGGAGGCGAGGGGCCAACAGGTGCTGCAGCCGGAGGCCGGAGATTGTGAATACTTCTCCTTGTTGGAACTTTGAGACTTTTGTCTGTCTGGTTCAACGTCTTTCTCTCTCTTGCGCTCTCTCTTGCGCTATTTAACTGCCGTTGTTCATTGGTCATGGACACCTCCTCTCAGCCTCGACCCGTCCGCTGTTCTCACAGGAGGAAGCAAGCAAATTGAGCAATGTTTTTCAACAATTAGTTTGGTGGATTTGGTTACCTTTCAGCAAGCAGCTGGGGCCCCAGGCTGAGGCCAGAGAGGACAGTAGAATGAGAAGAGAAAAGAGAGGAGAGGGAGAGATGTACAGAGAAGAGAGAGAACAGAGATAAAGGGATGTGTACAGAAACAGAGACAGACAATGAAGAGTGATAGAAATTGGGAGAGTGACAGAAAGCAGAGACATAGAACAGAGATTTATTTGTGTATTTGTTGTCATTGTGAACACAGCACAGCACACAGTCCACCACAATGACGAATATGACCTCTGCATTTGATCCATCCACGAAGCAGCAGTGGGCAGCTGACATGGGCAGCACCGGGGGTCAGTGCTTAGGGAGGGTGCCTTGCTCAGTGGTACCTTTACCAGTTTGGCACTTGAACTGGTGACCTGCCGATAACAGAGACAAACCTCTCGCATTACACTACCACATGCATCCAGAGATGAAAAGATGAGAGAGAGAGAGAGAGAGAAGAGCGGATAGACAGAGGGATCAAGAAGAAGAGAAGGAGATGGTCAGAAAGAAAGAAAGAAAGATGGGTGGAAAAAAGAGAAAAACAGTAGACAGAAAGAGAGAGAAAAGAGACCAATGGAGGTAAAAGATGAAAGAAGAGAGAGAGACTGGCCATTCTCATCGGTCTATAACCAATTATGGCAGCTTTGTGTGTCTTAGTGATGTGTGACAGCACTGTGATGAGCTCTGACTGCTCTCTTCATTGCCATCCCTGGGGTTTACATGACACTGAAACAGTCCCTGGGTCTGTGGATGGAGGGATATGAGGAGCAGATGGACATATCCACTTTCAAGCAATAGCAAGTCAAGATGAAGACAGATTAAAGCCAGGTATGCAGAAATCCTGTCTGATGCTCAGCCACGAGAACCCTAGTTAATTGAGTCTTTAAAATAAGAACCACACAAACACACACACAAAGTGGAGAAATACACATCAGGTGGTATAGTAGGCCTATATGATGGTGTACATGAGTCAGTTACTCTGTTCGAGTAGAATGGCACACACACAAATCTTCTGCTTTATAGAATTTAGGGGAAGAGAAATAAATCCTAGAAGATCAATTTTGGAAAGGAACTTTTCATTACAGATCCATTTGAGCGGTCACTGATAATCAAAAGGACAAATAAAATAGGTCTGTGGTGACTGGATTCATCTGATCATCTGATCTACTAGTCCAATGCAGCCAAAGGAAGGCAACATGTTTTAACATTTAACCCTGACCATATTCACAGACAAATGGCTCTTCGCTCTAGTTCATGTTCTCAGCCCTCAACACCTCACCACACATTAAATTCACCCTGACAGCATTTACGTCATACATCAATAGTTGTCACCACCCTGCAGAAAGCTTCCCATGACTTCTCACATATAGTATAACCATGGAAGACAAAACCATCCATTTATCTGACACACCCAGGAGCCTATCTTACCCAAAATGTTGTTTTGCTAGCAATGTCATTGCACTGGCTACTCTGAAAGAAGTGAGGCATAATCCTAGGATGCTGTTTTAAAGTGCTTTTCATCAAGAAAATTTTTGGTCAGGGGATGCTGGATTTCACTGTAACTCTGGATGCATAATCCAAGGTTAGCTAACAAACATTGCTATCACATGCTACACCAAAGACACATCACCGGTTTAATTAGGAGAACTAATAAAGCAATTTTAGATCATGCATCAGTCATAACAGAAATTTTTGCACCCTTAAACTAGCAATATTTTATTTTGAAACACCCCAAATGCAATTGCACCATGTGCTTAGATTATTACAACAGAGCTAAAGTGTTATAGTAACACCAGCATTATCTCCTTTCTCCTTCGCTGGGTCCTGCTTTTTTAATAATGCTGGCAGGGTGCAGTAGCAAAAATCAGCCTGAAACCAATAGGCAGCTTACAATCTATATTGGTCTATATTATCTGCTCTACTGGAAAAAATACGGAAATGTACGAATGGTTAAAAGCCAACAGTTACCGTTAGCATGATGTTAGGCAAGACCCAGTGGGGTTTTTAAAGCTGCAGTTTGAAACAGTGGGGTGGTAATAGCAGGCACCGGCTCATAATTGGGAATGTTGCGCAGAAATTCCTGCACTCAAGAGCCCTTTCAATGCCTCTTTTCTGCAAGGGCACAGAACCAGACGTCTCCTCACCCTGCTGCCAGCTCTATTTAGACATATCATGTTAGAACAAGTTTACACTTGAGGCAGCCTATTGTAGTGCCCCTGGGTTGGATGTTCAAATCAGTCTAGTGCACTTTGTAAACAAGACAGCAGATTGGAGGGCCCTTATATTGCATTTAATGTTACTCTTGTTGATGTCAATGTAATGCGACTCAGATTCACATCACACACAAATGTTGAGCACAGTGTTCCCAAAATTGCAGACCTTGAACACAAAATATACACACATTTTAGATTTTTGAAATGATTTAGTTTTTAGATAATAATAATAATAATAATAATAATAATAATAATAATAATATGTATGTAATAATAATAATAATTTATTTATATAAAAATTTTATTTATATAAAAAGACAAGTCAATCATTATTTGCGTTAAGTATATAGCAAAGGCTATATTATATGGCACACACATGTTTTGCAGTCTTTGTGAAGTCCTACCATTGACACCATATAAACACACACATGCATGGGAGACTCAAAACAGCTCGGACAGACCGATGCCTAGACTTCAGACCACTGAAGGTCTCCTTTGGTATCTCTTACCAGAATGTTACCAGCAGTAGCCTCAGGTTGCGAGGTGGAGGTCAGGCATTTTTTTTCCTCAGATACTCAATTGGATTGAGATGGGGTTAGTTTGGAGGCCAGGTCAGCACCTTTAACCTTTACCTACTGACAGTAGGCCAGTGAGACAAAAACTACAAACTGCTGACATTGTGCTGATTCATCAGTGCAGGAGGTCAATGAAGGTATGTTTGGTACCTGTTTGGTATGAACCATTGGAAGGGCAACTATGGCTCAAGTTACTCTGATTGTAAGACAGTGGCAAGAGTAAAATAACAGGGTAAACAATGTAAGAAACCCTGTTATGTAGCCAAGAAACCAGTCAGAGAGATCATACTGACCTAACCATGTTTAAAAGTGTTGTTACTGAACCCTGAGTCAATGGTAGATGGTCACCTGGGCCATTAAACTCCATGCATTGTTACATATACCCCTTTATGCATTATATCTGACTGACATAATGCAGTTTACGCTCATTGTCATTTGTACCACTGTAGCCCTCCTGCTGCTGTCTCCTGTTGATGATCTTCGTTGACCTTCGTTCGTTGGAGTTAAGGGTCTTGCTCAGGGACCCAATGATAGTGCTGGAGGTAGGATTTGAACCTACAACCTCTTGGTCCAAAGGTAAGTATCACATATTTCTTGCACCAATGTCAGTAGCTGGAGAATCAAAATAGTTGCTCCAATTATCCAATTTGCCCAATATTTTCCAATGTCAAAAATCACAAAATCAATCCAATCAAGCACATGTTGAACGCAATGGAACAAGAACTCAGCTTTGATCTCCAACTTTGATCTCCATTTCACATGTATTACAAATATGTTCATGTGTGTGTTTTGTCAGATAAACATCTGTTAATATTTTTGTTTGGATCATGCTAAGGTTGATCCAAGACTGTATACAACTGAAAATCAAACTCTATCCAGCTAATAGTCAACGTGTTCTATCCGGAAATAAAGCCCACTATTGGGAGCTGAGATCAAATCCCAGTTGTGCCAGACACTGTCCCCCTGAGCAAGCGGGGTCTCTCTCTTTCTTCTCTAACTTACAGTAATCAATGTACCAGTCAGGCTCACACTTTTCCTCCAAACCTCCTTCACCAAGGAAAAAAAAACATTGCTTATTATTTGAAACGATGTCTTGTTTTCAATCCATTCTAGGTTGAACTGTGACATATTTGCAGTGGTAGTTTTACTGCCATTCTATCAGAGGGACCATAAAAAGAGGCAAAAGTCTTGTGCTCTGTCTAACAAGCGTTTAGAAAAGGCAAGTGAACAACACAAAGCTATTTCAGTGAACCCTTTACTTCTTTGGACATCTTGTCAGCATGTCTGGCTGGGAATGTGACAAACAAAGAGGAGTGCAAATCTCCAGCAGCAGAAGCATCAGTGTAATGCATTTTGGAGGCACTGATCTCTCATATACTGAACAGCATCCAATTCTAAAACATTAGGTCTAACAGTAGGTCTGCTTGTGTCTTTTGATGGTTTTTCCTCTTGCTCCCTTCGCTGCCTTCTCCACACATCTTTTTCTGCCGAATAACTCTCCTGAGGGAGAGGTTTCATTGGAAACACCTGCGCAAGCCTTTAGTTTGAGCACACACACCCATCATGCATTCTGACACATTTACGTGCATTCATGTGAGCTCTTGTTCACTGTCTTTATGGGTTTGGTGAAGTTCTGCTGGTGCACAGTGGTGTGTGTAATATGTAGAGCGTTCCAGTGACCAAAGTAATAAATAACATAAGAAGGATGGCAGCTATGTAAAGCTTCTGTTGGAAACTAAGTTAACCTGTATTAGTAAATATATTAGTAAAACCATGTAGATATAACACGTCAATACAAGGTAGCTCTATAACCCTCTTAAAAAAGTCAGTCAAGATAAGAGCATCTTACTAATGCTGTAAATGTAAAATGTAGTGGAAATTACCTTTGGTTAAGCTTAGGATGGGCAGCAAGGTGGCACAGTGATTAGCGTTGTTGCCTCACAGCAAGAAGGTCTTGGGTTTGATACCCTGGTCAGCCATAGGGCCTTTCTATGTGTTCTGGAGAGTTTTCATACTCTCCAGGTGTTTGTGTGGGTTTTCTCCAGGTGCTCCGGTTTCCTCCCACAGTCCAAAAGCCTGCAATACAGGTTGATGCTAAATCGGCCCTGTAAGGTGTGACTGAGAGTGCATTTGTGTGAATATGTGTTGGTCCCCGCCCCACACCCGTAGTCCCAGGATAGGCTTCAGTCCCCACAACCCTGATAGGATTTAAGCGGTTCAGAAAATGAATGAATAAACTTAGGACTCCATTAGAAAGAGATGTTTGAATTCCAGAGAGGCATTTCACAAAAACTCGAAATTAATGTCATTATATTTTGAGTGTTGCAAAATAGCTGTGTTAGATGCTTGAAACTAGTAAACAATGTTGTTATACTTCATGAAAATTTACCAATTATGACCTGGTAAATATAACTGAACATAACATTGAATGAAATCAGCCTTAAACAGAGAAATTAACATTTAGATGTAAAACATTCAGACCAATCTCACAAGCACATGGCTTATGTGTATTTACATTTTCAACAGTTAGCAGATATTCTTATCCAGAGCAACTTTCTTTTCTTAATTAAAGGGACAGTCTCCCAGTAGCAACTTGGATTTAAGGTACTTTGGGGCTTTGGCATTTGGCCCTGTGATGTCTTGGCCCAGAGGTGAGTATTCTACCATCAGATCACCTCATGATGAACTTATGTTCATAAATTTGTTCTTCATTTGTTGACTCCTGTCAGTTTTTATGAAGTTAACCTTGTGTAATTTATACAAATATCTGCCCACCATAAGTACTTTATTTGAAATTGGAACCTGAGCAATTGAAGCATTTGTAAATGTCAAGGCTGAAAAGGACTTGTCCAGACTTGCTGAAAAAAGTTGGCTGAAATGTGTATAATTCTCTGTAACACACAATGTTTGTCATAATTGTAGCATGCGATGTGAAATCACACATTTGAATTAGCAGTGCTCACAGAGCTTCCACAAAACAACTCATTCTTCGAGACCATGTCCATATCCATGTCACAGTCATTCCTATGTTGTTTTGATGTTCACATGTTGTTTTGATCCTGTATCCAGCAGACCTCCCTCTGAGGGCTCACCCTGCTGTGTGTTTGTGCGTGTTAGTGGGTGTTCATGGATAGTGAGCAAAAGGCATGGATATGAAGGACGTGGATCTTTGCCAGTACATTTCGTACATGCCCTACATGGCCAGACCCAGCCGGGAGGCAAGAAGCCGTAGCCCCTCCGCCTCTCCCATCTGCCACAGGGCTCCCAAACTATCCAGAACCTCCACATGGACATCACAGCTGCCCCAGTGCTGCCCTTCCTCTCTTTCTCTCACACTTTCTCTCTCTTACTCCACCAGGCTTAGTCACCCCCCGGCCTCATTACACACAGCCACAGTCTCGTTCTCTGCATTTCACATTGCCATAATGAAAGATTTCTAACTTTCCTGACACTGACAGAAGGCATATGTTTCTTTCCTCGTTTAGGTCATTTCCTGCTTGGAGGTGACTACCAGGCAGGGCCTGTCTTTAAATTGGAGACTTCCCCTAGATGTCACATTTGTAAACACCTTGCCCTCTTTGCCCATTCCCTGCCTCCCCCCCCACCCAAACCATTTTCTCCCTCTCACTCTTTAGGTGCAAATGACACAAACCATCAAAGCCAAAAAGGTAGGCCAGAAAACCTGGCCAACCTGACCCCAAGATATCCCCCATGTTACATTCATCATGCTCATATCTGAATTAGGGTTTGTGTGGAGTCCCAAGTGTCAAACCTGTCAGGAGTTCCTAATGTGCTATTATGTGATAAGGATCAGCGCTGCTCTGAAGCTCTTCCTCTGCTTTCATCCTCAGACAGGTGGTGGGTGAGTAATGGCGGGTTAGTCAGGATGAGCAGGCTGAGTCATCCTCGCCCACCAAGCTCGGGCTGGCCTGACCTCGATAGGCTCGGCGATGCTCTTGCTCTGCATCAATCACATTGGAGCCATCACCTTTTCGAACTGTAGACAAACAGCAGCCAGCCATTCTTGTAATCGAGAGCCAGATTAAAGTGCTCTTTTAGGCCACAGGAGGTGTCGCGCTGTTGATTTTGATCTCTCTCCACTTACGTGAGATTATTGCACTCGGCGTGAGCAATCGCACCCTCTCATGTGGGGTGGGGGAGGGAGATGATGAGGTAGAGACAGTAAGGAGGTGAGGAGTCACCTGCATTGCTAATCAATCTCTGGTCATCGTCTACTTACAAATCTAGCCTTTAATTAAATAATTGCCTAAGTACCATAGGCCTGGCTTGATTGAGGTGTAAGCTTGAATGAAGCAGAGGAGATGTGCTTCCCTGATGCAATGAGCTCTCTGTTTTATCTTCAGCCTCTGGAGCTGTGTCTACTTTTTTCTTTTGGCCACTGTTGTTGTGTGTGCCCTTTCTTCTCCACTTCTCTTTCCTTGTCATGGAGGTCACCCACACACTCATCCTGTGAACTGGCCGTGCACCCATTGACCCTGTGACAGGTACAAGCGGGAGTTCGGTGGGGGAGAAAGGAAGCACCCGGGGCTGCACTACATCTCAGTGATTTGCCCTCTCTCTCTCACACACACACACACACTTAGATCCACACTCTAGGTAGGAGGATAAATCTCCCCCAGGAAGGAGTAAATTTCTCCTCAGGAAGTGAAGTGAGGGTCAGATCTCTCCCTGTCTCTGCTCAGGAAGGATCCTGGGTCGAGAGGTTGCTCTGCTGCGAATGATGTATGGCATACCATCTCTGCATATGTAAAGCTATGCAGAAACTACAGCACTGTCACCATCCGACATTAGCCACTTGTACTCCGAGAGGTGAGACCGCTTTGAGAGTCCCATTCTCATTCACGCCATACACCGTCTTTTATTTCCCTTCTTGTGGACGGAAATTCGAGGAGACATCTGCATCCTGTCAATATATGTTATATTTCAGCAAGCCGTGCAGTTCGCTTATTACTTGGACACTACCCGAGCTGCCCGCTGTTAGGTGTCAGCACACAGGAAATGTCCAGCTGCATGTGCTTAAGGAATTCACAATATTACACAGAAGTTGTAAAGACAACAAGCTCCAGTCAGGTCTGGCCTGCATGAGAGGCTTCCTCAGTAGCATCTGTAGCACTTTCACTTGTTTAACGCCACGTTTGCAGCTACGTGATCTCAAGGAAATGTGACTGCTGAACACATCATTAAAAGGCAGTTCCTAATTTCCAGTTGAGTCAATTAGAGCTTTGCAGACTTGTTGTTACATCTCGATCCCAAGAGATACATGGATCTGAGAAGGGTGGACAGTAAGTTGATTTTGGCCAATGGGTTTTCGGAGGTCCTCATCCATCACTCACTGTCTTATGTGGAAGTTTTGACAGCCAGAGGTCAGGTCGAAGAGCAAGAGTGAGCAAGATGGATGCTTTTAATTTGGATAATGAAGAGTTAACTATCTTGGGGAAAAGTGAGCACGACGTTAAACAGGGGAAAGTGCTTGGGCTACCGAGGAAGGCTTATTTAATTCCTCTCAACTAATGGAGGACTCGGCGAGCCAAGCGATGTGATTGACAACGAAGGCCCCCGTGCCGTAATTCCCTGCAGACGCTCTGCTTAAATTCCATCCCTTGTTAATCTCGGATATAATGAATCGCAAAACTAAGGTTAAACTGCCAGTGTGAATTCATTATCGCTAATAGATTAGTTCATAAGATGATTTACAGTGGGGTTTTTTCATTAGCGCTAAATGTCTTTGATTTAACATGGATTTCGCTGGCCTTTCTGGACCATCAATCTCAGCCGCAGTGGTCATTGTCCCTCGCGCTGTGACCTCCTCGCTTTATTACTTGGCTGAGGGATGAATATGGCCGCCGCCTGATGACCTGCCGGCAGAACGGAATGATTATTCTGTTTTTCAGCACGAGTACAAAACTCCATTTATCTGGTCTCAGAGAATAATGGGTGAGGAGTCCTGTCTGTCAAATTTATCCTTGACCCAGTGCATTCTTATGACAGACTTTATAGCAGCCCTTAGCTAAGATAACCCACTTTCCTCATCAGCAAGGTAGCCAATGCACACATAAGACTCTGCCAACAAAGACGTGTTAATATTCGCGCTAGTGGAAAATGAGAGAAATTAGCACTGAAATATTATTGCATTCCATTATCCTCTAAGTGTGTTTAGGGGCTATTTGATAAGATGTGAATGGTTGAATGATTTTTTGTAATAAAGAAAATGTTATTTTCATTTACTCAAGGGTATCTCAGGTAAATTCTGGAGCTGTACAGAACTTAACCTCTTAATCTTTATGGACCAATTTACACAATCAGAAAGAGCTGCTGTTCTTCATTGATCATACGATTTGTACATTACATTGTTGTACGTATGAATAAGAGGAATTACACACTCACTAATGTACTGTATATATTGTATTAAAATGTAAGGAATGTTTAGTGAATATTGATGTCTTACACAAAAAAGAATGATCCCAGTGGCTTCCAAACAATGAGACATATAGCACAAGTATCAAGATCAGAATCAGAGTAAAAAAGTGTTTTATCTGATTTTATCTGGTTTAAGATGGATTAGCTATGACATAGCTCAGCTTTAGAGATCAAAGTCAAAGTAAACTTTACTGTCATCTCTGGTATATACTCTACAGTATACAGAGAGACGAGATGACGTGGCTCCAGTTTTAATAGTGCAAAGAACAAGGAAAAAAGAACAAATAAGGCACATACAATAAGCAATATATAAATATAACATAAAATATGCTCTTTAAACTAGAGGTAGAATGTAAAATATAGACTTTAAACTAGAAGTAGAAATTTGGTTACAATTTTGGTTATGCAATATTCGGTCTACAATTATAGCCTGAGAGTTGTCTTTTACACTGAATGTGTAGTTCTGTAACAGTTTCAATATGAAAAAAATTACAGTCTATTAATAAAAACATTGTCTTTTATAAAGTCTGAGCTAACCAAGTCAAATCTAGTATATGCAGATATTGTACCAGCAGTAGAGAATTACAGTCCGTGCAATACTTTCTATAATTTGTGCAGATATCAGTCAGTGAGAAACTACAATCTTTGATATGTACAAGCAATATTCAATAGTTATGCAAACATTGTAGCAGCAGTCCAAAAAAGTGCAAAAATTGTGGCAACTTGCATTATATTTGAAGAACACCACAGTTGTAAATGTAAATGTAAATGTAAACAAAACCCCATGTGGAGAATGATGTGAGACAGACATATTTATCAGCCTTTTAGGGAATGGCGACTGCGATGCGTCTTCCTCAATATCACTAATACTCAAGTTGCTGACATGCCAGAGGTTTTGTCATCCCAAATTGTTATTTAAAACCTTATTGCAGTTTTTCAGTTCAGTTTCTGAACTGTTTCAACCTTACTATACAGACAGATTAAGTGTTTTAAAGTTTGTTATTACAGTATCATTAAACTGTTAAAAAAGTTATTGGGTAATTTAAAAAAGTACTTGAGTAATTATTGTACTTATGGATTTTTTGCATACTTTGTACTTGAACTGATTATTATCAGCATTAGCACTAATACTGCTACTCATGCTTTTAATAATTTAGTGTTTATTATCAATTAAGATTCTAAAGGTGAGTTTTACTAGAGTTATTACCTTTACATTGACAAAAATAGTTCCTACGAAGCAACTGGGGGTTAAGGGCCTTGTCTAAGTCAGGCTTGTGGTTAAGGACCTTGCCAATGGTGGTCTTTTAGGTTTTCCCAGAACTAAAACACTATGTCAATAACAAAGGATTCATTTCACTTAACCCACTGTGGCACTTTTACTTCAGTATGTCTTTCAGTTTCTTAAGACACTACCAAGTTTATTAATAGTTTTAAGAAGTTAGAACACATGTATGGAGCTTTGTCATAAGGTTGTTTAAATGGATTGTGTGTGAGACGATTAGAAATGACTTTAGAACAGAACATTTTCAATAATGGGTATTATATTATTATATATAATTTATTTTTAATATATAATTTAGTTTTATTTGTTGGTAAATGAGACATTTTAAACCATACCTTGAAATTTCTTTCTTTATTTAGTGCACTGCCTATTAGACACAAGTACAACCTTTTGTTTATTTATTTTTTTATTTAACATTCTTCAGATATACACATAAAAGCGTTCATTATATGAAGTTGTTTTCCATGTACCTGAGAGGGGCAGAGTTATTACACACGGCATAATTAAACTGGAAATTGTGTTCTAGTGGTTAACAACTCCACACATTAAAGGCTCCACCTTGGATCAAATTTCCCAAACTGACGAGCAACAAATTGAGTGGTGCTCGAACTAATTATTAGAAGTAGTTGAAAAATGCCTGACAGGTGCCGCCATTACCAAAGGCCAGCGAAGACGATTTTCAAAGCCTTAATGACATTTGAAACTGCACAAGAACACAGACTATGCCGGCTCTGACCCGGCTCTCTCTAAACCTTTCAATCTGGCTCATGCTCTAGTACACGAAAGGCAAAGCAGAGGTGAGCTCTGGGTAATAAGCAAATGAAAATGTGAATATTTATTCTGCGCAGATGTTTATTGGTGCTCCCCCCCCCCCTTTTAGACAGCCTTTCCCAGCTCTGGCTAAAACAGGCCTCGTGGGTCATTACTCTATTAAGCACTGCTATGGCCACATTGAACAGATTTACTGTGAAAACACGCTCACTTTTAAACAATTTCCGCTGTCCAGACTTGAAATGATCAAATGTGTTGAAGCTGATCTCCTTTTCCCTCGTTAAAAAGGCGGCTGCTCTACACAAAAAGGCCTCATGTGTTTCCATTTGTGGAAGGGAGAAGCTCTGGCAGAAAGCTGTGCCTTGTTAAAATGAATCGTCTTATCTGGCTGACAGACATTTATAATGAGATTATTGCTGAAGTATCAAGAGCTATGTGTATGAGGACTAAGTCCCTTTGCCCATGGCAGGTTTTTTTATCACTTGTTTCATTATAAGTTAAAGCATTATTACTAAAGAACTTCCTCAAATGACTGTGAAATGTCCTTGACTCCTTGTGTTGTGGCAAGTGCTACCTTCTTATGACAGATTCAATCACTAATAGCATTCTATATCATATTGTTTGATTTGGAATGCTTATATGCTTAATAATTGTGATAAGATTCAAGATTCAAGATTCTTTGTCACGTGCATAGTTATACAGGTACAACATGCTGTGAAATGCATCCTGAACTGCTCATGGTAAGGTACAAAATATATATTTTTATTAATGCACTGTAATCTCCAGATAGTAAAAATATTAAATATTTGAAGCTTGATGCAAAATATTTCCATTCAAAATTATTATTTAATCTAGAATCATTACTATTACTATACTATATTACTGTAAAAATGCTAATATAGCCACGTTTGCCAATGGGGCAAGTTGCACAGGAAAGCCCAGAACACTAATGTGGCTAACGATTGAAAACAGCCAACAGGGGCAAGTAACGCTACAAATAGAGCAACTTGGCCCATTGACATTCACACATTGTTAGCCACATTAGTGTTTTGCGGCAGAGAATTCCTTTAAGAAGCCTGAGGAATAACAGAGCATCTGTTATTCTCCATCAACATACAGTTCCCATGCGCAGTCTGTTATTTAGCTGCTTTATGAGACGTATATACCATGCATTTGAGTTGAGGGAACTACACCACCCAGTAATAAACCTACCATAAAGGCATTTCTCACTACTGAACTTTCCTTGTTTACATACTGCGGTTTGCAAACTGGTGAAAAATGTGGTATTTGTAGTTGATTCCTAAAGTCTGGAAGTTGAAAAGGGTGTGATTAACAGGCTTATGGAGAAAACGTGGACATTGAGGGTGTCATATTGATTTTTATCATCATTTTCTGCATTTACCAGTTACAAATCTTAGCCCATTCATTTTTTATTAGTCATTTTGTAATAAACTTGAAACTGTAATGATAATAAAGTTAACGACTTTATGATATGATAACATATTTGATGCTGTGTGCTCTTTAAATAGAAGTTCATCCACATAAACAGCTGAACCAGCAATTAGCAAAACTTAAACTGGGACTGCATTCCAATTTTAACCTTATAATCAGGGTTCGTCACACAGTGAATAACAGAATACACACTTAAGTCTTAGGACTTTCACTTTGATGACGTCATAAATGGATCGACTAACTTGGTTTCTTCAACTGGAATTTTACCAATTTGATCAAGGATATCCAAAGACAGCAATCAAAGGTTTAATAGGTAGGTTTGAGGGGGGGAAATAAATCTTTTTATCTTTTGGAAATCTAACCTTTCATTTGGGGTGTTTAAAGTTGCTAATTAAAGGGTTTCAAACTTGTCTATGGTGCTGCGTGAAGTGGGACTGAGGGCAGTATATTCCTTAAGACGGCTTTGAACTGCCACAATTGGGCTTGTAGTGCAAAGATCATAAACTAGTAAAACTTCAGAGTACAGGGCATGCCTGAGTGCAACTAACCACATCCAAGGCTTTTCTACACACCCGCTGCTTCATGCTTTCTCAGATGCTTTCTCTTTGCCACGGGAGAATTAGGCTGCCACAGTCCGGTTGATGAAACGTACACCTTTATAAAGCAGCAAGAAAAGCCTTGATGCATTGTGCTTTTTCATGAAAGTCCATGTAATCTCTTAGTGCAATGTTATCTAACTCGGTTGCTGTGTAAAGCTGGCCAAAGTAAGCGTGAAAGTGACTCAAAAGTTTTCCTTTTTTCCTTCTCTCTCCCATATCTATTGGACACGCAAAAGTCAGCAGATCTCTCTCTCCCTCAATGCTTTAGTGTGTGTTAGAGGAAGTTAACCCGTGGCTGTGCAATCCATCAACATTTGTCCCAGTCTCTCTAGACTAAACACACTCTCATTACCCAGGCCCTTGGGCCCCAGGGGCAATCTCAACGCATGTTTATTAGCCCAAGACAGAGCGCACACAAACACTCGGGAGGTAGTTGTGCAGCGAAAATGTTTTTTTCCTGAATGCTGGAGCACCAGTGCGGCAGAAATGACAACAGGTGAAAATGTCACTGTTCCGAGACGGTTGGAAATTTACAGCCTGGAGGAGAGTGGCAACAGCATTGGGCATGTGGATATGCGTTCTCACGCTTTCCCTCCTATACCCATCACGAGTGAGGCAGGGCAAATACAGGGCATGTTTTCCCAAATGCTGAACCGTTCACAAGTTTGATGAATCCCCCTTTCCTAGTAATTTGAAAATGCATGCTCTGTGTTCTTAATTTGCATTGGTAAACATACTGCAGATCCCCATAAAGAGCACGAGACTGCAGGGCCATGCACACACACTTACACAAATTGGATCGAATTTGACGGAAAATGCATAAATGTAAATGTTAAGTTCTGCAGGAGTTCTGAAACATGTTTTGTAAAGAAAAAATCTCAAATAAGAAAAATGTCACTGTTCAGAGACGACTTGAGGTTTCCAGCCAGGACAAGAGGAGTAACGGCATTGGACCTGCTGATCTGTGTTCCCACATTTTCTCGTCTTTCCCCAGCATGCAGCGGAGTGGCTGGGAGCTTGAACAGAAGCCATGGCATGTTTTCCCAGTGAATTCCAGGAGCTGGAAGGCAGCTTCTCTGCTGCTGCTGTTGCTGCTGCTGTAGTGCTGTTCCAATCGTTACAACTCTTTCTGCTCTCCAATCTCGCCGTGGCTTTTGTGCTAAATTGGTCATTTAGGGCCCCTGCCCATGTCTCCAGTTTCTAAAGTGGATTGGTAAATAGTGCTGTGCCCTAGAGGTTGGCGGGAGAGAGGTGGGGGGATCAGACTCCGCATGGCTCCCTCTTGGTTTGGATTTGGAGCCACGCGAGAGATGTTCTGAAGAAGCGGCGCGGCCGTCAGCTGTTAACATTCGTGACAAGATGCTCGGGTGTCGAGTGTCTGGTAAGCATTGCACCTAGGGGAAGTCGATACATCACAGAGGTCAACAAAGAATTCCACATCCTGGAGCCACGTTGGTAAAAACCTTATTTTCAGTTTGGTAGCGAACGGTTAAGTTGAGCCTACACTGTGTGATTTTTGGCCCATTGTCAGCCGATTTTTCACTTGTGTGATTATTTTTTGGATCGGTCGGAGTTTCCGTTTAATCATTCATCGTGCATCATGTTGTATACATGGGGTAACGAGCACTGATTAACCCCTTATGACCAGCTCCTGATCGACAATCGTATGGTCGGATGAAAACCAAACGTTTGAAATTCTGGTCACCCCTTGGTGAAGCAGAGCCATGAGAGGACTCACTTGAACCTCAGTGGGTTTTCCCTTATTGCATATTTCTCTTTGGTGAGCATCTCTCCAGTTCCGGGTTCTTCTTCTTCGACTTCGATGTTATACGTCCAGTCCAACGTATCATGTAGTGTGAGCAGAAAGTATGCAATTTTGTTGTACAGTTTGAGTTGGATGCTCAGTCTTAGGGATTTGGTCTCATGATCGGAGAGTGGCGGGTTCAAGTCCCGGACCGGTAAAGGTACCACTGGGGTACTCATGAGCAAGGTAGTGTCCCAAGCATTGTTCCTGGGGTGCTGCACATTAGCTGCCCACTGTTACTTCATGGATGGGTCAAATGCAGGGTCACGTTTTGCTGTGGTGCACTCTGCAGTGCTGTGCTGTGGTGTGTTCACAATGGCAAATAATCATTCACAAAAATAGAATAGTATAATACTACACCAGTAGAATTGAATTAAACCAAATAAGCTAATGTTCTGCACAAACACACATGCAATAAAATGTGTGTTACTGTGCTCTTCAGCTTAGGTAGATTCTCTTCTTACCTACGAACAAGTCTCAAAAAACGAAAACATTAAAAAATGTCACAATCTTTGTGAAAACTGCTTGACTGGATTTTAAGAGCAAATTTTATCCTAAGTACGGTTGATGAAATAGGCCCAGTGAGATCAAGAGCAACAGTGACCTGAAAGAATCCACTTTATGTCACCTCTATTATTTTATTTGAGTAAAACTTGCAATAAGGGTATTACTACACAGACTGTTAATTATGGCTTTATGCTTCTTAGCACAGCATATATTTCCTCCATTAAATGACACACAAATCTAATTAAAGCAGAGAAAAATGCTGTCGCTCATAAAGAGCGCTTCTATTTTACGATGACGAGTCTTTTAAGAATTCTTTGTTTCATAAAGCAGGTTCGTTTTTCCTGACAGATGGCGTTCGTGGGGAGAGAGATTACAGGTTGGGTGTGAAATCTGCCCACATTAAAAGCTGCAATTATTCCACACAGATACCACCTTATCTACATACGTACCTCCGAGGCACGGCTGAGAAATTTAAACACATTGTCCAAATAGACAGCGTACATCATCATAAGCCTTTGGGACACACATTTTGCCTATAACGTGTACAATTCTGTGTGTCAACACTGACAAGTGATTTGTGCCATCAATATAAAAAAATCTTTTCTCGGGAAAAGGCTTTGTCCCGAGAGGACAGAAACGTGCGGGATTGTGGCGTGTAAGTGAGAACTTCATTTACGTCTGTATTCTCCCTCACAACAACTCCCTTTCCCCTGCCATTGTTGACCCATCAGATAGCATCCAGAGTAGACCCACCTGTCTGGAAGCTATGCAGAGGAGATGAATCGTGTTCGCACCATCAGATAGGCCCTAGTTCGGCTTTGTATTGATCCAATGCTTCACTGCTCCTGTGTAGCAACTGCAGTGGCTTCGGGGGGATTTTGATAAGCAATCAAAGATATTTTCCCCCACTACATGTGAAATGCGTTTTAATGCCATATAATGAAGAAGAAGAAAGCACTGAACAATATGCTTTTAAGGGTTCGCCTGTGAAGAGTGTGGTGTGGAAAAGCTGGGAAATAAGTTATAATTCCACGTTAAACTGATGACCAAATTTATTAAGCCTGTCGGCATGCGGTCGAGCCACCATGGTTTTTCATCCTATTACATCATACCAATTTATTGTTAGGGTCTGAAGGCGGAACTGGAGAGAAAATATCACCAAACACATGGTAAAAGATGCTAAAGGAATGGGCAGGACCACCAGCTTTTATCTTTCTCTTGACTCACACATTTCTTGCATGTGTGTTTGTGAAGCATCATGTACGTTTGTGTGTGTGTGTGTGTGTGTGTGTGCATGTGTGTGAGTGTGACGGTGCAGCAGGCAATGGGAGAGGGCGTCTCAGATTTCTCCGTGCAGTGGGATCCTCCCTTTTCTGCATGACTCACACCTCTGCAGCAGCTGACATCCACACCTCATTCACAGCCCTTAACGAGCCATGCTAATGAGCAGCACATCATTAAGCCACTCTCATTCAGCCCCTGTGCGCGCATGTCATGATGCAATCCAGACTACGCTACAGCAACACCACACACAGTCCAGAGCCCCTCCAAACACACACACACATACATTCATTTGTCCTATCATGCTCCCCCAAGGGGAAAAGACACTGTGCTTTGCTTGTGCGTTAAGACCCCTAATATAATAGCTAGAGTTCTGGACAGAGAGTTATCATTTCTATTGCCCTGAAGAAATGGCTTTTCGTCACTGTAAGAGGCATGGACATTTGAGTACCATCACATGGGAACCCAGATAGATTTTTTTTTTTATATTGAAGCAATATAAACTGCATCGCAGCACTCTGTGCACCAGGTAAATACTTGCTATTTGCTGGGTTTTCCGCCGTGCTCAGGCTGGGTTGGGGCCGGGGTATAAATTGGCTTTAAAAGGTTGTCAAGAAGCACCTTACCTTGCTCCAATATAACCTCGAGCAAGCGAACGGAGAGAGAGAGAGAGAGAGAGAGAGAGGTCTCAAATCAGTAGATGGGGCAACTTAGCAGCAGGGCTGGGAGGGGGAGGGTCTATTGGGGCTAGTGATTGCCCTCTAGGGGACAAAAAAAGCCTCACATTGCATTATCAAATGCACAGTCTCCACTAAATCCCTGACTGGCTGCCAAAATGGGGAATAAACACAGTATTAGAGCTGGCTGGCACAGGAGCTGGCTCCAACACAGACTAGCTAAACACACATACACACACAAGCACTTTGTTATTTCTTCTAATTTTTAGCAAGCCTGGAAAATCATGTTTATTCATGACCCCAGGGTAAACAGTGCCGTAGACAAGGCAATCGAGCAATGACTCACGTTTGACATAGATTATACCTGTCTTTGGACTCTGGCAACCCTGGCACGGTACCACTCTTCTTTTTTTGGTTTGTGTTTGTTGTTTTGTGAATCCACATATAGCCCTAAATATCACTGTCACTAAAGATGAATTGGGTCTGACTGTTTTGGCCCGGCCTTAAAAAAAAACAAGATGTAAATGAAGGCAATGCAAAAAGTCAATCTTGCAATTCTAATAAACACTTTAATTGCAGAGTGTAACATGGAGTTTGCAAGGCAGCTGAGAAGCGGCAGGCTGAAAACATAATATGCATTATATACTATATGTAAAAGTCATATTCAGCCAATGTGATGTGCAGCTAAAATAACATCGAGGCATCTGCTGCACATAGAAGCAGTGTCCAAGCGCCACCTTCAGTATTCTATTAAGAGGGATGAGGGGAGAGACTGATGCGGATGGGGGAGGGAAAGACAAGATCCTTTCTCCCTTATTAAAAGACATTAAGGCACACATGTTTAAATCCAGATCTTTTGCTTTTTAGTAGTGACTTAATTCGCATGTTTGTATGCTTATTTGTTGACATTCATAATCCAGATTCGCGGTACGCACTTATATATAAGCGCGCGTCTGGCTCCGCATGGGTCCAGACGCTCTCTGTGCGCGCCAGTGGGAGGAGCGCCACAAGGGTTAAAGAAGCGGAGATGGTTAAAGAGGCGGAGACGGAGGAGGTGATTGGAGAGCGAAGTGTGACGTCACCGGCACGAAAAAGCAAAGAAGTAGTTAAGAAGGCGGTTTGTAAGTCTGGAAAAGAGTGGGGTTTTGTGTGAGATAACGAGCGCGCAGGTGAAAAACGCAGACTTGGCAGCGGAGCGACGAGACAACTGCGACGGCTCGGCTGCGGCAGAAGAGCGCGACGCGGGGACCATGGTGCAGCAAAGTGAGGCAGAGAGTCTGTCCAGAGAGGCCACCGATTCCGACGAGAGCGAGTTCATGGCTTGCAGCCCGGTGTCCGGCACCGAGATGAACCCGGACTGGTGCAAGACGGCCACCGGACACATAAAGAGACCTATGAACGCGTTTATGGTGTGGTCCAAAATAGAGCGGAGAAAGATCATGGAACAGTCGCCGGACATGCACAACGCCGAGATCTCCAAGCGGCTCGGCAAGCGCTGGAAAATGCTCAAGGACAGCGAAAAGATCCCGTTCATCAGGGAAGCAGAGCGGCTGCGCTTGAAACACATGGCCGACTATCCCGACTACAAGTACAGACCCAAGAAAAAACCAAAGCTGGACAACTCATCCAAATCGTCCGCGCCGTCCCCGGAGAAGGCGTGCGGCAAAGTGGCCAAGACCAAGAAGTGCTCCAAACTGAAGCAAGTCGGCGGCAACGGCAAGTCCGGGACCAAGTCGCCTCACAGATACGGAGACGAATACGCGTTCGTAAAGAGCGCGAAAGTGGCCAAGACTGTTAAAAGTGAGTACACTGACGAGGACGAGGACGATGACTACGAGGAGGACTTGCGAGGGCGCGTGAAGGAAGAGGAGGACGAGGAAGAGGTGCAGACGAGGGCGTGCGGAGCGGCAAAAGTTCCCGCAAGCCCAACTTTGAGCTCGTCCGCTGAGTCCGAGGGCGCCAGCATGTACGAAGATGTGCGGAACAGCAGCATCAGCAACAACAATAGCAGACTTTATTACAGCTTCAAAAACATCACCAAGCAGAGCACAATGTACCCCGCCTCCGCCTCACCAGCAACATCGTCCCGGTCGGCGTCCACGTCCTCCTCCAGCTCGAGCGAAGACGCGGACGACTTGCTGTTTGACTTCAGCCTAAATTTCGCGCCCACGGCGGCCGGCTCGGAGCTCGGCGGCCAAAATTCAGGAAATCTCTCCCTCTCTCTGGTGGATAAGGACTTGGACTCGTTCAGCGAGGGCAGCCTCGGCTCCCATTTTGAATTTCCAGACTATTGCACCCCCGAACTGAGCGAAATGATAGCCGGGGACTGGCTCGAAAAGAACTTTTCCGACTTGGTGTTCACGTACTGAATAGGGAGAAAGCGTGAGCGAGAAAAAGAAAGTAATAACAAGGCGCGGAGGAGGAAAATTCACGTCCTGTACAAGTTTTCTATCCCGCCGCCACAGCTGTGCCGTTTTGCCGGGTTTTAGGGGCTTTGCGGGAAGGAGGCGGAGAGGTTTGAGGAGATAGAGATGCGTATGAAGGTGGTACTGTAGGAAAAAAGGGGGAATTTGAAAAAAAGGTCTGCAGACTTTTTCTCTTGGCAGCATGACAGGGTTTTAAGGATTTTTTTCTGTAGGTCTACAGTTACAGACCGCCTTAGTGGGAACGCAAAAAGGGAGAGTGAGCGAAAAAATCCGAGAACTTCTATGCATCTTTACCCTCTTTCTAACTGCAGGGAGTTGAACTCGTTCAGACTGTGGACTGACTCAAAAGCAAATCTGTGAAGCGTTACTGTTCAGGACTTTACTTTCACACGGTCGTTTGTCATTTTTTAACAAAAAGATCAAGAACAAACTTTTTAAAAAAGCGCCACAGACGTTTCTGTTATCCTTTTTTTCTAACCGATTATGTTGACCTACTGGGTTTTGAAATCTTAAGCAGCCTAAAAAATCCTCTCCAGAGTTGCCGGTGTCGGAGGGCAGCGTTTTGATACATAAACAGACCTCATCTTTTTAAAAGAAAGCAAACTATTTTCAGGCATATTTTTGTACAGTCCAAAGGGAATGTTCTTACTGTACCGCTCAGTGAGTTTCAGGCACTTCTTCCCTTCTCCTTTTTTGTTTGTTTGTTTTTCTGTTTTTTTATTTTTAGTTTTTTGTTTTGTTTCTCGCATGCAAGGAAGTCCTGGTTTTAAGGATTTAAGTTAAATTAAGACTTGGATCAAAATGCCTTGTGGTTTTAAGACAGGATTCTTTTTGTACAGTTGTAGATCAAATTCGTTGAGTATTTGTAGAACATAATGGCATTTTGTGGCGAGAGAGAGAGAGCGGTACCTCCATGCTGGTACTAGTTTCAAGATTGTATATGTACTGTAAAATAGTAAAAGTTAGGAGTTTATGTATATCATACTCGTGATATGTGGATGGGTCCCAAATCGCAGGTGTGAAACTGGATAATTTTTTTTAATGGCACATACTGTTTCCCCTTCATTTTGTTTGTGCAATATATTTACTTGTAAATGCAGACCATCTACATTTGTGTAGCAAAAGACAGACAGACAGCTATGAACAACAATATTATCATTTCTCAAGCTGAAGTCTGTCTTGTCTTTACAATAATAAGAATCAGCTGGAACTGATAGAAAATGTAATGGAACTGACCACATGGCAAGATGCATTATTGTGGAAAATAAAAAATCCCTCTCATCTCTAAAAACATCCAATAAAACTGGACATATCATACCCCCCAATGGATTTGTATAAAAATTGACTCACAAATTGTCTTACAAATATAGCAAAGAATTGATTGTAGGTGGTCTGGCAGAGAAAAAAAATGTTGAGCAAGCAAAAAAGTACATTCCATGTCCTTGTTTCATATGATGGAACGTTTGAGTTTCGACTTAAGACTGCCTTCTTTTTCTACGTACAACCATAAACCTGTATTTTTTCCCCTTGCACTTAAGTCAGATTTTGTTTATTCAATGTGGGTCTTTCATGAAGTCTGTTTCCCTCACATGGTTGGGATTGTGAATGATAAGTGATGAAGCATTGAGCAGCAGTTGCCTCACATTCCAAGTGTGAATCTCTTTGACTCATCTTTTAATAAACAAATATCTACACTATAACATGTCTTAAATTCTTGACCCACCAAGATGAATTTTATTGTCACATTTTTAATGACTACTTAAGAATACATACTTGAATCTTTTATCAGGGAAATTTAAAGACCTAAGTCTGTTTTTCCTCAAAACCCATCAAAATAAATTTGCCAAATACATTTTGATAAATAAAAATAATGAATATCTAAAACATACATGATCTGCTGTTTAATAAGATATATGGATCTGTAGTTTAGGTGTCTATAACCAGTTCTTAAACCTGAGATCTGGGCACTAATAAACATTTTATTTGTATATGTAAGGTTCATGAGGTTCATGTCTCATGTGTTTTCACCACGGCAAGTCCGCGGTTCCTTTAAGAAATCAAATTTTGCGCTGCTTGGGAGCAGAGCGCTGTGATTGGTGGGCTCATGTGGCCTGTTGGAGAAGAGTATAAACACAGCATGAGTGGCCCACTAACGGCAGTAATATGAGTACCTGCTGCTCCACACATACACACACGAAAGATGAGCGCTGTACAAACTATTTCCTATGACTGACATCGTAATTTAACAAAATTTATCATAATGAAAATAATTTATTTCAAGCCAAGGAAGTATCTAAAAAGCAGAAAAAAAATTCATTACATTTTATTGTGTTAATAAATGTTAATTTTTATGGGATGAGATTGTTAGGTTCAACTTTTTGACTTGAAACCATGACAAAAGCTGAAATTCAATGCTTTGCCAAATTAATCAATATCTGTTTTATCTCAATAATTCTAATATGGTTCATATGGTTGAGATTAGCGATCTATGCTACATATTCCCAAGAGTGAAAGATAATATTTGTTTGTATCAGATAGCAGTCATGGAGGAACAAATACTCGCCTTACGTCATCTGGCAGCCTTGGCGCAGTATATGTTTGATATGCATGGCTGTGCAATATATGTTTGGCTCAGACGTTTAGTCAGTGTGCGAATCTGTAATAAAACATTTATCTGGCTATTACTTTACCTGACCTGCTGGTCAAAATTTCTAATGGATACTGGGGGCTATTCCCTATAGAATGTGCACATTGATTTTGTGCTCCTCTGAAAAATCTGCTCAGGGCTAATGCCGGTGGAATGCAGCAAAATGAAATTAGTGACCCGTTGCAGTTCTCCGCCCGTTTCCTCTTTTAAATAAATCGAAAAATCAAAATGCTCTGCAGACGCTGAGTGAGATAACATCCACCAAATGCATTAAAGGGGGAAACGGGTGACAAAAGAAATGTAATTTCCTATCATTCATAAAAACCAAGGATGTCTCAACCAAATGTCATATGTGACATCTGCATAAGGCATTGGACCAGGGTGCTGTCAGTACTGGAGCAGTTTCACATCAGTAGGTTGTGCTAATCACAGCAGATCTCCTGAGGGGAACCTTGGGATGACCATCCACACTCTATCCTTTAACTTCCACTGTTACTAGGAAGGAATCTTAATCGTAGCACAGTTCATTTACAGTTACTATTGCTAGCTGGACTTATTTTAAGGTAGTGGTGTTTTCTAACTAAACCTGCCAGCCAGTTAGTCTTGGACTAATTTGTAGTACCAATGGAGATTCTCCATTCAAACTCAGAACTAGTCTAGGACTAGGCTTAATCCTTAACCGGGAAATTGGCCCCAAGTGTTTTAGTGAGGGATTATTTGTCACAGCACAGCACACAGTCACCACAACGAAATGTGATCTCTGCATTTGATCCATCCGTGAAGGAACAGTGGGCATCTTTGACAGGGCTGGTGAGCAGTGGGGATGGTACCTTGCTCATTAGCACCTCAGTGGTACCTTTACAGGTCCGGGACTTGAATCAGCAACTTTCTGCTCACATGGCACAACTCTCTAACCATTACATTACCAAGCCATACCTAAATTAGCATTACTTAGCAACCTAGCAACTTTGGTTTACTTTAAGAATCAATTTGAGTTATTGATCATATTGATTTAAAGAGGAAAATACAAGGAAATAGGTCCCTACTATACCGATAGTGTGAATTACATATTTTCATGGTCTCTTGAAAGAGAAAGTGAGTGATTATTTGTCATTCTGAACACACAGCACAGCACACAGTGCACCAGAAGGAAATGGGACCTCTGCATTTGACCCATCCGTGACGGAGCGGTGGGCACCTGACATGGGCAGTGCCCAGAGAGCAGTGCCTGAGAATGGTACCTTGCTCATGAGTACCTCAGTGGTACCTTTACCGGTCTAGGATTCAAACCAACCTTCTGATTATGGAGCTACCATGTTAAATTCTTGATTGATTGAAAAATCTTGCCCATGTTAAATTCTAGATTGATAGAAAAGGACATAAAAAAAATTATTGGTTAAAAAATCAGTCAAGCTCTCCATATTACTTGAGGACTGTTTAATGCTTGTATGGAGTTGTTTCGATAGCTCTGGAGTCAATTTTTGATTCATAAACTAAAAAAAAAAATTATTGGTTAAAAAATCAGTCAAGCTCTCCATATTAGTTGAAGACTGTTTAATGCTTGTATGGAGTTGATTCCATAGCTTTGGAGTCAATTTTTGATTCTAAGTTACCTGGAATCAAATAATCACTACTTTTTGGAATGAATTCCTAGCTCTAGTATCCCTTTATTCCACTTTCAAATGCATCCTGTACCCAAAGACTATACACCTCCCGTGTGAAAGACCCAGTGTGTCTCTGTCACTTGTTGACGATTCCTGGCATTTTATGCAAGCCGCCGGGGCATCGGGCCTGTATTGGATTTGCTTCCTTTTGTTATGCAAGTTTTCAGAGTGTAAAGATCTCGGCAGGGAAGGCTAGGCTAAAAATAAATCTGCCTTGCCTTTTGCAGAAAGCCACAGAATTACTAAGATTATAATGTCCGCTGGCAATTTAGTTAATGGTGGATGTTCATTTGAGTGCAACCAGTGCGGTTCGTATTTGCTCATTACAGAGGACTGTTATGGTCCTGTATGTCTCTCTGTAATTAGCCTCTTTTCTGACATATGCAGTGTTTACAGAGACACCAAATGAGTCATCCATAGATTTCACTTCAGCCTTAGTGCAATTACTCATGTAATTGGACTTAGAAGCCCTTTATTTCAAAAGATTATCCTCACATACTGTATGTAATGCGTCCTGAATCTCAGCTTGTCCAATTTCCGACCTGGTGGGGAAATGGAAGATCATTTGTGGGTGTGTGGGTGTGTGTGTGTGTGTGTGTGTGTATGTGATTGGTTAGTAAGGCAGGTTTTTACATGGTAATGAGGATCTGACTGCTGCTTAAATAATAATAGAAATGTGAGGACATATTTGCATGTGATGACCAGCCCTCATAAATCCTTACATTAAAAAGTTCAAGCATTTATCAAAATAACCAAAAGAGGCACAAAATTAGTTAAAAGTGAGCATAACATTTAGGCTTAGGAAGTCTGTATGTGGACATTTGGGCAGGATTTTAAGTGATTGTGAGAATCTTACATTCATAACCTTTACCTGGTCCAGATGATCTTGAAATTCCCATATTATAGGGACAGTTTTCCTGGAGAAAACTGGGGTTGAGGGTTTCTCAGGGCTGCAATGATGGTAGATTTAAACCTAGATTTTAATTTATCACCTCTTGGCCCATAGGCGAGTATCCTACCACTGTACCATTGTCAGGATTTAAATGTAATTAATAAAAGGACTGACCTATATGTAAAAAAATATATTTTAAAACTATTTATAAGTAAAAGACTTACTGAAATTAAGGTTAGCATCAGGGTTAGGTGTAGCAAAGAAAAATGTACTGTAGTAAAGAAATATTTCCTGCTGTAGCATCTCCTCAGTGCCCTTGCATGAGCCGCGGGCTGTTCTCCGTGGTAATGGCTTTGCATGTGTTTGGCCTTTTGACGGGCACTAGAGAGACTGTCTGCTCCATCTTGCCTGCTGATATTCCCCACACCCTCCTGAGGCCCTCTCCCTGCCTTAACTCCTCACCACTTTGTGGGAAGTGAGTTATACCCATCACCGGCTGGCTGGATGGGAAACAGACAGGCTGGCTGATCCGGGAGGAAGTCAGGCCTTGTTGCTTGCCCCGGGCCTGCCCTCCGACTCATGTTGCCCACAGTAATCACACACACTCGGTGCGGGAGTTTGGGGATGATTCCATTCTGGTATATGTGCGGAAAAGACAGCAACATGTGCCATACCTTCTCAAAAGCAAGACTCTTCAGACAAAGTCTTTTTCTCATATATGCCTACATTAACACCATTTGTCAGACGCTCTTATTCAAAAAAACTTACGTTTCTGAAGTGAAGTGACAGTTTCTCTGGAGCAACTTGGGGTGAAGGGCGTTGCTCTAGGGTTCAACAGCGTTTTAGGCTCTCCTGATATTCAAATTCTCAATCTAAAAGGCACCTGCATCAGCAATTTTCTGACACTGCACCACAATAGTTATAAACAGAGTGAATGATGAAATTCAAGATAAAAATCTAAGAATCTAATCCATTCATTCATTCTCCGAATCAATGAATCCCGACGGGGGTCATGGGGTGGGGACCGGAGCTTATCCCGGGAACTACGGGCGCAAAGCAGGGACCAACCCTGGGCAGGCGCCAATACACCGGAGGGCACACACTCACACACTCAGTAACACCTTGCAGGGGCAATTTGGAGTCACCAATTAAGCTATATTGCATGCTTTTGGATTTGCTTGGGAAGAAACCAGAGCCCCTGACAAACCCACACGAGCACTTTCTTTATCTTCTAGGTGCAGTCTGTGTGGACGTTTGCCTAGGCGCTTGGATTTAGGTGCACAAATTCTGTCCACATTCCCTCATTTCCCTTCTTTTCATTTTTACCCCCAAGAGAGCACCAGAGCGAGCGAGACCCCCATTTCACCGCAGAGGGAGGGTGATTACCACTCACATCTCCTCACTCCCAATTTCATCTCATTTCATTCAATTCTGGGCGTTTCTGTTCCAACACCTCCCCCTTCCCATCCTCACCCCCATTTACACATTTGCAGTGGGAGTCCATACCCCCCTCCAAAAAAAGTCTAGATAGAAACGACCAAATAAAAAAGCCTCCCGGCCCTCTCTTCCTCCTCTTACCAAACAGAGTGACAGAGTGACAGAGGTAGCAAAACGTTTTTGGACAGACATAGAAAACCTCTCCACCCCACCTTCACTTTTCCCCCTCTTCCTACATCCAGCCCATCTCCCAAGCCCAGCGCAGGCAGTTAAGGACAATAGCTTAAGGGGATGCGGTTTTTCGCGGACGCCCGGCCATTCAAATGCGGCTGTAATCTAATACTACTCCGGGGCCCCGGCCTGCCTTCCCTCTCTCTCTCTATGTCCTTTTTTCTTGTTCTCTATAGAAGCCCTCTCCAATGCACTCTGCCCAGTGACCATTGTAGTTCCCCATGTCCCCCGCTTTCCTCCTGAATGCACGTAACCTGGGTTACCCCATTAGGGCCACCCTTCCCAGTTTGCATCAGCACGGGGTCTAATTTGGAAGTCTCTGCTGCTTGAGTAAATAATTAGCGTGGACCCCCGAGCCCCTCTCAGGAAGCGTGGGTGACTGGAGGAGGATTGTCTTAATGAAAGCAACAGTGGATTTGGGATTGCGAAAGCTGTGACCGACGTCTTAGCCAGGGTTACCGTTAAACATAATTGTAGACAGACAGACACACACACACTCACACACACACAAACACACACACAGGATAGCAACTTCTGGATAACAATTTCTAGAAAGCCTTTTTTCTTAGATGAATTGGTTTTCATGCCAGTCAAGTCCTTCATATCAGGCTGAAAAATCTTTAAAGGGGTAAGTCAATTGACTCCCATAATTACAAGATATAAATGTATATCAAAATAATCCCACAGCAACACCTAACCCCAAACTCAGCCTGAAGTTCAGTAACTAAAGCATCTTTTTATTCTAGCTGACTTTAACTTTAGTTTTTCCGAATAAATCTTGAAACTTTACAAAAATGTCTTCCCAAAGCCACAAAATCGGATAAATCCCAGGCTTTCTTAATCTTCAGAAGAAATTTAGGTTCATAACAACCTGTCCTCTCTCGTTCCGTCCCAACCTGTCCCAACCAACATCTCATCCTGGCTTACTGTTCAACATATTGTAGATATGCACATGCAGACAATCCCGTGTGTAGTAGCACTTCCTCCCATGATGCTCCAGGCAGCCTTTCTAAATAAGAGGAGCCCTTTCCGGTCTCTAGCCAGGTTCAAACGACTCAACACCAGGGAGATTTGCTGCTGCATATCATAAAGCGATAAACAAGTGATGAAATGAATTTGCAATAACTCTTGCTTCAGATAGAACAGTGAGCTGGTGCACGTACATGTGTAGCTGCAATCACCATTGGCCCACTGGCTAAAAAAAGTTAAAAAAAAGGAAAGTATTCTACCTTCTAGTATAAAAGTGAGTGCCTTGTCTGAAGGACATGTCTCTCTCTCTCTCTCTCTCTCTCTCTCTCTCTCTCCCTCTCTCAATCCCAGCTATTCCTTACTCTTGAGTGAGGTACCATCCCCCAGTACTGCTCCCCTGGTGCTGCTATGAAGCTGCCCAATGCTCCTTCACAGATGGGTCAAATGCAGAGGTCACATTTCGCTGTGGTGCACTGTGTGCCATGTCATTTTTATCATATTTGAACTTCCATTACACGTCCTGGTGCACGTTGCACAGTTGGTTATTTATTTCTATGAATTGTACATATATGCATCCAACACATTCATGCCTCGACTTCTTTTTCATCACATGACTTTGAATTTAGAAATTGAATTTTGAATTTTGAAAACGAGCCTGTTTTCAAAAATATCTCTGTACACATGAATCTGGATAATTACGGCATCATGAGCTACATAAAAACTGTAGCAGGTAAAACAAGCACAAATACATTGAATAAGAGAGATGGAATCGCTGCTCTGCCAGTATCCATCTTCAGCCTTCAACGTAAACAAACATTGCACAACGCATTTCCTGTCGTGCACTTATGATGCTATGAACTTTAAACTACATTTCCCCTATCCACACGTAGTCAATGAAGCCGGAGTTTTCAAATATAGCCGGTTTCAGTGACTGTAATCTCCATTTATGTAGTTACAGTGCACATTATGTGTGGATGATAGGTGCAAGTGCATAAATATTTCCAGTTTTTATAAATACCCTACGTGCGGAGCCTTACACACCTTAACAAACGCTGTTAGAGAAAATCAGAAAACAATGAAAATAAGTGTAAAGGGTAATTAGTCCCCTAGATGCTCTTTGAGGAGTACACACGTTTACTTCACTATTCTTTTGGGGACTATTTATAATGATTACTGTAAGCACATTGGCATATGGGCGGCACGGTGGCGCAGTGGTTAGCGCTGCCCCCTCACAGCGAGAGGGTCCTGGGTTTGAACCCCGGGGACGGCCGTAGGGTCTTTCTGTGTGGAGCTTGCATGCTCTCCCCGTGTTCGCGTGGGTTTTCTCCAGGTGCTCCGGTTTCCTCCCACAGGCATGCAATATAGGTTAATTGATGACTCTAAACTGTCTGAGTGTATGTGCCCTGCGGCGTGTTGGCGCCTGCCCAGGGTTGGTCCCCACCTTGCTCCCGTCAGTTCCCGGGATAGGCTCCGGTCCCCCCGCGACCCCAGTTGGGATTAAGCGGTTTGGAAAATGAATGAAATTGGCATATGCTTGTCCCACGTTATAAGCTGAATACTGAACATTTAAATTTTTCTTTAAATCATTTTCATTTTAAATGAATTAAATCAAAAAGGTTCCAGGCATTTTTCTTCCCAAACTTGAGGTCCTTCCTCAATGCAAATGCACAGTCTGATATTTGTTGCCAAAACAAGTCTATGTCTGAAAAACAAACACATATACATACACACACTGTCTTGGCTTTGTTTTTGTTCTCCTCCAACTTGGAGGATTTTCCTGCAGCCCTCTGAACCCCAGCTGGTTCTAGGTGGGCTCTGTCTGACATAACTCAACATACTCTGTGCTTTTAGTTTAGTGCCAGCCAACAACTTCCAACCGAATGATGCCAGCAAGCGCTTAAACATTTTGAGTATTACAAGACCACGGCACACCTTTCATCATGGCCTGCGCATAATTGTTCCAGCAGATCCTCAACCACAGTGGCGCTTTCCCTCCACACGTTCACAAATTCCCCCTCAAAATGACAATCAGTGCCAAAAAGGCTATTAACTGTGTGTCAGTTGAAATGTTCTCGATCTATCCCAAACTGTACCAATAATTATGTGGCCTTTCCTCCAGACCAAGCGTTTTTTCCCCCCATCTCACCCGACCTCCCGAACTCAACAAAACGCTGCATTTTACGGCAATTCTTTGTTAAAAAAAAGAAAAAAATTCCCTCAATTTTTAATGGTCACTATATAAACAATTCATACACAGCATGGCCAGATCTCATATCCATTATGGATAACTGTAATAGTCATTAAATATACATTTCACTTTCAGCTACACCTTCAAGATCAACCGCGAAAGCAAACAAGTAAGAGAGGAGGGATGGAGCGAGCGAGGGAGGGATCTCGGAGAGTTCGGCAAACAGTCGGAGGCTTTGGCACTCCTCGGCGTAGAGCGGGCGAGATGATTTTATTGGTTCCCCAGAGTTTCCAGAGCAGTGTAGACCAGACGAAAATAACACACAGTCTGGCCGCGCTGACAGCCGACAGGTTTCCGCTGAGGGATAGCAGCTAGCGAGCCTGGCGTTCGCGCTGCTATCTAGTTAGAGAAGATCCACGATATGTAGGCGCCTAAATATATATTCTTTCCCCTCTACTTGACTGCAAATGAGAAGATAAGAGAAGAAGACGCAGGCTGAAGATGTATGACAGATAGGGTGACTGATTCTGGGACAGGCTTTTGGCTGTGGTTGTTCCTGGATGTCAGTTAGCTGACTCTACTATATTTAACTCAGCAACCTATGACAGATTGTGTAGTGGGCTCATGTGAAGCCTAGACACATTTCTTCACCCACAAACTCGATTCAGAGCTGCGGTCTCCTCTAAGTTTAACAGCACGTTTTCGTTGTCCTTGGCTTGTTTTCGAGAGCGAGACCGCAAGATCACATCTCCAGCTCTGTGAAGACGTATGCCTTCAACATAAATATGCTGATGCCATGGCCTACACAGGTGTGGACGCTGACCCACGGGTCAAGCTATACATTTCAGAAACTATAGAATGCAGAAGGACGAGACCTGGAATATGGTCCACAGGGGATGCAAAAAACAGGCCAAAAGCAGAAAAAAAGGTAATACAATAAAACGAAATTGGTCCAGTAAGTTGGTCATCAACTTAGAAGCTCCATAGAGATGTTTTAGTTTTGATTGTTTTAAGCTGCATTTTACAAATATTGTTGTGCTCTAGAAGTTTATTCATTCATTCATTCATTTTCTGAAACACTTAATCCCTATTGGGGTTGCGGGGACCAACCCAGGGCACACACTCAAACGAACACACTCACAGTCACTCCAATTTAGAGTCGCCAATCAACCTATATTGCTGTGGGAGCAAACCGGCGCACCTGGAGAAAACCCACACAAGCACAGGGAGAGCATGCAAACTCCACACAGAAAGGTCCTACGAGCGACCCCAGGACCTTCTCGCTGTGAGGCGGCAGCGCCACCGTTCTAGGCCAAGTTGACAAGCTTAAAACGAAAATGAAGTTGTTTATTAGACACACCGATCTTCATCAGCATCAAATCAGTAAAAATGATCACCATGAATCAATGTATGTTTTTGTTGTAAGGATAGAAGAAGACAAAAGTAATTAATCTAGGATGATAAGTTTTCAGGCAACACAGACAGAAGATTTTAAATGACTGTCCACTCAAGTCGACACGATACATGAACAGGTTAACCAGGGCAAATGTTTTAAGTGCTCATTTCCTATCAAGTGTATAAATTCATATTCTGTTTGTTGCTTTCCCTCACACTTTCTCCTTAGTTGTTGTTAGGGGTAGGTGGTGGATATTTATAGCTTCCAACAAAACAAGGGACAGCCCTGGGATCAGAAGGGGGATGCTGGTTGATTGTCACACACGCTGTGAACATGCAAGAGAAGCACCCACACGTTTCTCTGTGCAGATCTTCATTTGCAGAAACCGTCTTCAGCTCTAAGATAAATCTCAGCCTGTTTCACAACTGGAAGTCGAGCACAGTTTCCAGAATTACAATTTCCTTATTTATCACTTATACACATTATGAGTCAAAAAGTTATCTCTGTACCTTTGCACATAACATAGGCAAATGCTCATAGATTTTCAAAATTCTTCCATTGTTATGAAATGTAAATTCACTGTGCAAGAAATTAGGGAAATTAGTACATTAACCCCATGAACTACTGAACAATTGGTTGAATATTTCTAGATTTTGTTTTTATTCCTATTACTGTCGGAATGGGTTAGCCATTGTGGCTTTATGTTTTTGCTTGCAGGACGTACTCAGAAAGTTCAGAGTATGGGGAGTAAATGCTAACACAGTCATGAAACTTGAGATTTGTTTTGTTGCATCTAAAATAAAAAAGGTTCTGGTACAGTACATATAACCTCATAAATAGTGAGAATAGTGATGCAGGCGTTCATGATTTTCATTATATCATTTCATTGTACAGCTTAAAATAAATGTGCTTTTAAATAAAGTGCTTTAAAATACCAATAATAAAACTAGAAAAGATGATGGCAAATTGTGCATATATTTTATAGCTACAGCTTCTGTTAAAGTGCAGTTGTGCAATATATTGTGTAAGAAGCAAGTACTCTGAGAAGGGTGTGTGATCTAGATTTGTACTTATGTACTGAACTTGTGAAAAGATATGTAAGAGTCTATGAGAGCATGTACAAGGACCCAAACGAACTACCAACCTAAAAACAATCATACAAAAAAAAATTAAATTAGGACATAAAATTAAATTTAAAAAAAGTAAATGAAAGGACAAAAAGGATAGTCACCAAGTCATCCTAACCGAGCTTGGAATCATCCTAACCAACGCCGCTAGAAGAGACATGACATTGCTGCCATGTTTCACTGAATTAAAATAAAAGTCTTCATTGTGTGCCTTAATTAGAAGTGGTAACCGCTTAATTAAGATTAGCGCTTGTCAAAAGTGGTCTGCAGTCGGAAAACGACTCTTACGCCAGGAATGAAATCATGCCTGGGATTGTCGCCCTAATAATCCCATTACAATGGCTCTTAGGACAGAAACTATACTTTCCTCATCCTTTAAGCGCTGGCCTCAAGCATGTAATTGCTGCGCATTTAAAGCAATCTGGTCAGTGGCGACAGAGACCTGCTCTGCCCCGTGGAAGTTAATAACACACTGAAAGGCAATACCACAGTGCTAACGTGGCCTGCGCTAAAAGCCCCCTACTGCTACAGTCACGCACACTCAAGAACGTATGGACTTGGTGATGAAGCCGAAGTTCATTTGCTGGAGGTTGGCCATGGAAGAGCGATGATTTCAGATGGATGGCTTATTCTCTCCTCCTAACTGATGCTAAAATACATTTCAGTGCCTTGAATAGTGAGATGAGAAATGGTGGGAATACCTTCCATATTGCTCTCCATCAACTTGTCATCAGCGGTAAGTCGAGAAGCGCAGCGGCACGGCCGCTTATGTCAGGCTGCGGTTGCAGTCTGAAAAGCTATTAGCATTAAATGGTGGAACACATCTGGATTACTTTTACACAAGGAATAGACACATTTTTGGATCAGATAGCATCACCTATCATATAACCTGTGGTTAGTTCCATGCTCTGAGATCTATTTCATGGGAGATGTGCTGCTTTGTTTAGGAATAATATTGCCAAACTCGCTCATTCATCGGAGAAATGATAGAGATCATGTTTAAAGCTGTTTGTGCTTTTGTTGTTTTGAATTCAATGTGGCCATTTAATCTTTCCAAGGAGTTAATGGTTAGATGCCAGCACCAGCTTGATATGGCTCTTTAAACAATGATGTGCTTTTATACCGCTAGTTCATGCATGACCATGTAGACCATGTAGACCAGTAGACCATGATGAAATCAAGTGTTTTTCTTACCCAAAGAGGAAGCAAAACACTTGGGTAAGATGAGCTTTTTAGATGAGTCTTTTTAGTTTAATGATATTAATTATTTGAAAAAAAAAATCATGTTTTAGTTCCTTATATCCCACTCATTCAAGGGCATTAAAAATGTCACCAATAGCAGGCCACACGTACAACAGGAATTCACTCATATTGTAGCAAACATAATTGCATTTCCTTGTCCATAAATTAACTGACTGAAAATTAAATATACCTATTTATTATTTTTCTTGGTACATTCTTGGTGCGTTTCTTCCAGCGTAGCTATAACAATGTGACAGCTAGCAGACCACAAGTAAAACACAAATTCACTCATGTGAACCACAAACACTCTGCTATCCATTAGTGAACATGCAAGCATGTTTTCCCCAACAATAATTGTGCCCATGATCTTTTTATGAATAGTCAATTGATGTTCACTTTTATACAGCACATTGATCATGACCCTTTGCTCTTTGTTTCTTTGTCTCTGTTATTTATGGCTGCAGTAAAACCATATTAGCCCCTCCATTCCGATTTACTTACATAGTAAACTATACAACACATTCTATTCCTATAACCGTCGACCACTGCTGTGCGATACAACCTCGTATATAATGGGAGTGACCATAAAATCGCCAGTCAATATCGCCAATCTTGGCTTGAACCTTCAGTCAAAGATCCAGGCTTCCTTCCCTATATGGTCTGTACCTGAAGATATTTCCAGCAGCGGAATGAAGATTGAAGTGGCTCCAGAGTCCTACTTTACGGCTGAGACAAGTAGCTTTCATATGAACCATCAATAAAGGAACGAATGGCTTGATGAATCCATTGATTAAACGCTGAATGGATGCATGAGTGCTCGGAGGCCTTCGTCCACACTAACGCTGTCACTCTTCCCCCTTTCTATGATTTACTGATCATAAATGCACTGATCTCTCCTTGCTATCTCTTAGGCATGACACATAATTTCTATTTGGCCCAATCGATTTCTACATTTATGTTAGCAGAGGCCATTTCGAGAGTAATGGAAGGTTATGAAAACCATGGCAATGTAAATCTCTCAAGCATCTCTATTGGAACGTACAGGGCGGTTTTAGTCCAATTTGTTCATTGCCAATTTCCGCTCGCTATATTTTCTTAAGATCTCACACTTAGCATGATGCCTCTGACCAGAAGGTATGTGGCTAATAAATATTTCCTTGATGACATATAAAAGCCCATCATTCAAACAGCACTCTTACAACTCAGGACAGCTGAACACAGAGTGCTAGTTGTCCATTTTTTAAGAGCATATGGCCCATGACGTTGTAGTGACTGACTGGAAAAAGTGGAATAAATTCATTGAGGCAGCAGCACGGTGGGGCAGTGGTTAACGCTGCTGCCTCCCAGCGAGAAGGTCCTGGGTTCGAGCCCCGGGTCAGCCATGGAGACCTTCTCTATGGAGTTTGCATGCTCACCCCATGTTTGCGTGAGTTTCTGCCGTAAGGTGTAAATGTGAGTTAGATTGTGTGAGTGTGTGTGCACTGCAGTGTATTGGTGCCTGCCCAGGCTTTTCCTAACCTTGCGCCTGTAAGTTCCCGGGATAGGCTGCAGTTCCAGTGCAAACCCAGCTGGGATTAACCGGTCAGGATAAATGAATGACTCTTCCCAGATAATTGAGTTTGAGAATTAAATTTTGGTCCTAAAATGGACATCAACATTCACAATCATACTTAAGATGCAATAATGTACATAAAAATCTACTTTTATTTTTTCCACATATACAAAATGCAGCACATCAAGCACAACCAAGCCAGTATTGTTCATTACATTCAGCAGGACTGCTGAGGTCCTTCTCATATAAAGTTTCCAAGTTAGAAACATTTGCAGCATTCATGTGTTCCTCATAAACTTATATTTACAACATGAGATTTAATTATCCAGCTGGGAAAAACAGCATAGACCAGCACCAATTTTTAAGATGCTCATTTACTGGCTATTGCTGATTTCTTGCTGATCTAGATCGCAACAAGGGTTCACATAACATCTTAATTTATTTGGTTTGTCATGCTGGTTAGTAATCGAAACCAGCATAATATTGGTTTCAATAAAATGTTGGTTCCGAGGGTCTTTAATGGACCAGCTTAATCTGATGACCAACTTAAATCATAATTCAACAAGATGCAAATCAAGATGATTTGCTCAAGTGTTCAGCTTAGAAATAACAAACCATGGAAATATTTTGGGCATGGCTGTCTAATTTAGCAAAATGTAACACAAACACTTCATCAGTGTCAGCTGGTGATTTTTATGGAATTAACTTTTGTTGAAATGCACTGACCTGTTTCCTGGTGTTCCGGCCATTTTGATAAATTAATCATGAATTCTTTTTAAAATACCATTACAAATGCATTAGTGTTAAGATATGTTTATACTGCATGTCCTGTGAAGTGGTTAATGTGCATGCATACATCGTGATAACAAATGCTGTAACTATATTTTGTGCAGACCTGCATTAGTGAGAGTGAAATTTCTAAAAGACGTAAATTCAGTAACTTTCTGCTTGTGCTTGGAGGACGGTAAGTTTAGTGTACCAAGGGCCTGCACAAAAATTATGCTGCAGGGAATGCTAATCGCCTGAGAATGTAGTGGCCAAAACTGCAAAGGCTCTCCTATTACAGCAAGAATCCCATTCAGGGGGTCATTAGGCAATCAGAGCAGTTTAATCAGGCTGGATCTCTGTTACAGTGGAGGTCATTTTCATGGCATGGCTCTCTGGATCTCCCTATAAAGGGAGGGAGTAAAGGAGCGCTAGGTGGATTGGCACAGTCGGGAAGAATCTATACAGGTCTTGCTATTGAAACATCTGCTGTGAAATTTCGTATTTCATTGTCTACTGCAAACTGCAAAAAGAGTGGACGAGAGCAGTAACATTAGGGTCAGTTTTCATGCACCTTGCTTTGCTGTTTCGAACGCAATTTCCACTGAGTCTCAGCCAAGCCAAGCAGGCCTCTCAAGCCGAGCGTGTCCTATAGGAACAGTTCTGCCCTGTTTTCACTGAAATCCATTTCCTTTGGACTCAGTCCTACAGCGGACACCCTTTCAACCTTTCCACCCAGTGCTGTGCTCTTGATTTATGGTGGACTGAGGAGCCTGACCGTTAAAGCCATGTAAATTTCCTTGTAGAGAGGAGAGAGGTACGGGGGGCTGACAGCGGACCACCCACTCAGCATCCTCCTGTCTGTTCTGTGCCTCGCGAATAGGGGAGGCTTTCATACAGAGAGGGTCAGGGCCATTTAATCACCTCCCTGAAACTGCCCTTTAGAGCTCCGTCCTCGAATTCGTCCCGTCCTACTAGGAAGCGGTGTAACGTTGCTGGGGGCAGTTTCATGCGGTGCTGGCTTAGATTTGTATGAGAGTAATTGTTAGTAAAGGTTTGGGAGGATAATTTTTAAAGACTTGGGTTAGCAAAAAATGTATTTCATGTGCTACCTAACACTTTCGTGTTTCCCTTTACAGTCAAATATTCACAATTCAGCAGCGGATGCTGTCAGAGTTTTACAACATGCTCCCAGAGGTGTATGGTTCTTGAGCAACTGTACTTAAGTAATAATTTGCGTGCATTGTTTTTGAACGGAAAATAATCAATATTAGCAAGGTCCACTCTCCTCTTTACTTCAAGTATTATTTAGGAAATTTGAAGGTGATGAAGGTCTAATACTATGTACCAGGAGGTTAAGGGTTCCAGTCTGACTCTACCCCACATCTAACACTACCACCATTTGGGCCCCTGTTCAAGACCCTTAACATCAAGATGCTTCATGAAAACCATCTCTAATATTATAAAATTAAATCACTTTGAATAAGTGGATTTGCTAAATGTGAAAAATGCAAATATGTGACTCTGCACGACAAAACCAGTGGCTTGTCGCAAATTTTCAAAATTGACTTATTTTGGGCATAAATCAAGCTTCAAAACGATACCTATATCAAATGAATCGGTCGACATATGACTGAGATATCAACATTCAAAGGAAGTTGACTATCGACATAGCACTCACAGACGCTTGGTGCGGTTGCGGCTATATTTGTATTTACAGTAGCCTACGCTGCATTCACAGCCACATGGATAGCCTACCTGCGTTAGGTTTACTGAACTCGGGAGATGAAGATGGATTCCGGAGAAATATCTTCACGCTAGTCAACCAGTGGATTTACCGTAAATGTTGAAGTAGAGCGGTCAAAACAGAAACTTTTAACATTCTGCTGGAATTGAATTCCTCACCTCAAGAAAGTCACCTTTTTAGGATGGAAAGGGTAAGTTTTTCAGCAAAATGTATTCACAAGAGTACAGTATAGACCTTCCACTGTTTCAAAACACTAAAAACAAAAAATCCAAAATTTTACCCCACGCAACATAAACGGTCATTTTTTCTCTGAAACCTCTGTTGCGACAAGTGACTGGTTTTGCCGTGCAGAGTCACATATGAATTGAACAACTGTCACGTTTTGAGACCAGAAACATAAGTTATATGTTGGTTGATAATTGGAAAAGAAGTTTCTAACATAAGTAAATCCAAATGACAGAAAAGAGGCAAACCACCAGACAGAGGTCACTGGCCAATCCAAATCATGCCACAAAATTCAGTTGGTATACAGGCTTAAATGACATTACTTTATGAAGTAAAAATGAAGCGTGGCACTGTAAGTAAAGGAACTAATGAGACAGCAGAGTAAAACTCAGGTGAAGCTGGTCTATGAGAAGTTAATGGGAATGTGTGTGGGGGGGATTCTGGAGCAGAGTGTAAATGAGCAGACAGGGAAGACCTGGAATAGACTCTGGTAGGATTATGGAGAAGACTTTAGTCTCTGTACTCCTATTGGACCTTAGAGTGAGAGAGATGTTTGTCCATATGAAGCAAACATTTCTGTCTTACTATCTATCTATCTGTTTATCTATCTATCTATCTATCTATCTATCTATCTATCTATCTATCTATCTATCTGTCTGTCTGTCTGTCTGTCTGTCTGACCGTCTGTCTGACTCTTAGTCTGTCTGTCTGTTTATCTGGCAGTGACACCTCGTTCTATCTATCCATCTGTTCACCTATGTATCTATGTATCTATCTGTCTATCTATCTATCTATCTATCTATCTATCTATCTATCTATATTATGGAGAAGCCTTTAATGCCTGCACTCTTCTTGGACCTTGCCATTATAAAGGGCTGAATACAAGAACACACACTTCTACAGAACAGCTAAGCCAAGCTTCAGTTGCTTCCTACTGATCCCCCTGCTGATACCCCAAAGCTGCTCAAAGGCTCAGTGCAGACATGCAGCAGGAGGCTCGCTCTCTCTACAGCAGCCTCGGGACTCGCAGGAGCCACAGAGGGATTTCACTCTTCCTCCTCCTCTTCCTCTTACTTCTCCTCCTGAGTCAGGATTCATGCCTGTTGTAAAGTGGAGTTACCAGGAGCTCGGAACATGTGCTGCTTTAGTTCTGCGGAGTCCGGCTCTCTGTTTATAGGGTACAAAGGCATGTAGCTGAGTAATCAGCAGTCTAATCTGATGATGTGAGAAAATCTGCAGGGGCCGAGCTGGAGGCCTATACAATCCGGCTTAGCTTTATTAGCACAGGAGATAAGCGGCAAACGCTGTAGCACCAGTGTTGGGGAAGCTACTTTTAAACAGTTGCTTTTCAAGCTAGAAACATATGATTAAACGTGGCTCAGCTAAAGCCAATCTGCTGTTTTAATATATTTGTTAGCTACACTACAAGAAACAAGAGAAAAAGTAACTTGGTAATCTAATTCTGTAATGCTGTGATGTGTTCACAATGACAAATAATTACTCACTTCTTGCCAAGACCAGGCTGCAATGTAATGATGCGCTGCACAGGCACAGTAGCCTATCAGATACCACTTCTACCGGTTCAGCACCAAACAGAAACACCTGCTCTCTCCCTTCTTATGACTCTTAATTCTTCTTTTTTCTTTTCTTTTTATTTTTGTTATCTCTCCATCCTTATACACTGTATTTCTTTTTCTTTCAATTCATTTGTGCCTTTCCTTTCTTTCTTTCTTTCTTTCTTTCTTTCTGTATTTATTTATTTATTTCTGTTCATTTGTGGTCTGTTTCTTTTCTTCATTCACTCTTTATTTATTTTGTTCATTTTGTTTTATTTTCATATTTTCACCCTCCACCTGTATTTAATTATTTAGATTTTTCTTTCTTTCTTTCATTCTTTCTTTCTTTTTGTTTATATGTCGTCTTTTTTTTTTTTCTTCATTGACTCTTTCTTTTGATCTCTTACCTTCCTTTTTATTTTGTCACCCTTCCCCTTATTTCATTCTTTCAATTTCCATTTTATTTTCTTTCTTTCTTTCTAATGGGGCAGTACCTTGGTCATGAGTGCTACCTTAGAGCCTCTTCACCTCACTGTGCTTGCTGTTACAATGTGCTTAGTAAACTCATTACCAGCCATCTGCTAAACAACACACTTCTAGCCAGTACTCTAGAGGAACTGCTCTCACCTTTTAGCTGTATTATTAGCTGTATATGTGTGTGTGTGTGTGTGTGTGTGCGCACCCATTTATAACCTACATCTTATCTTGCACTAAGTTGCAGATTTCTAAAAGAGTGCAGGCCGGAGCTGAGGGATGGCACCCTCCTGTGCAGTGGCTTTGCTGTGCTGTGTAAGCGCTTCAACTCCTGAGAGGCTCCAATTGTTATGATACAATTACGGCTGCACACAATAGTGGAGAATATAATCACACACTTACACTGGACTTCCTTTAGTTTTCCTCCTGCAGCTTTCCCTCATTCTCTCCGTCTTGCTCTCTTTCCCTCTCACTTCTTTATTTTTTCTTCTTTATCTTCCTTCTTATGACTTTCTTCTTCCTTCCTTCTCTATTTATTCATTATATACATACTATATTTCCTTTCTTTCAATTTATCTTTGCCTTTCTTTCCACACTTTGCACACTTTCATTCATTCATTTATTCCTTCTTTCTGTCTTGCTTTCTGTCTTTCTTTCTTTCTCTTTAAGTGTGGTCTTTTTTCTTTTTCTTTGTTTTTATTTTTTTATCCTCCACACTTATTTCATTCTTTCTATCTTTTGTCTTTCTATCTATCTATCTATCTATCTATCTATCTATCTATCTATCTATCTATCTATCTATCTATCTATCTATCTATCTCTGTCTTTCTCTCCTTATGTGTGTTTCTGTATCTCTTTATGTGTCTGTTTTTCTTTCTCTCTCTCTCTCCCTCTCTCTCTCTCTCTCTCTCTCATATCGAACTGAAGTTACTGTACCATTGGCCGGACCCCTGGAGACTTCACTGCACACCATCATCACCATCACTTATAGAAGCGGCAGCATCATCATCCCAGTACCTTATCTAATTCAGCCTCATATTCCAAGCTAAAAGCCCACACAGTGACTCTACCATCACAAACACTAAGGTTATGATAAGGAACAGTTTTACCATCCTTTCCTCTTCTATTCTCCCCCTGTTAAGGGTCTAGTCCTACAGGAGCGTAGCCCAGCCGCTTTGGAGGAGCGGCATCGTTAACGACACTGCACACCAGAGGGGAAAGGGAGCGGGGAGAAGGGTGCGGCTCCGGGGCCAGCCAGTGAAATTGCAAACCTAAGGTTTCTGATTCAACCTGTTATTATTTTTGACACAAGTCATTTACAATAGCTCCGAAGGTGGCAATGGAAAATGTGATATTGATTGTGTGCCCCGCAGGCTTTTCGCGCCCCTCAGTCCTCTGCTGCGTCTCTTTTTCTCACACTCATGCTCATGCGCGCGCACACACACACACACACGCATAGACACACACACACACATAGATACACACACACACACAAGCACATATTGTTTTCTCTTCCCTCTTCACTCTTGTCTCTATTTCTTTAAGATGCCATGAAATGGCCTTGCTTGATTAATGATGCCTGTATGATTAGTTGCTATGAAAAGTCTGCCCCCGATGCTGGACTCGATAGAGCACTGGACTTTTTCTTCACAATACGCCGGGCTCAAATAATCCAGGCTCAGTAGTCTAAGCTGCACGCAGTAAAAGGCAGCATTGCTGATGAAGGCCTGCTCCCAGAGGCCTATGGGAAAAATACACCTCTACCATAAACACTGATGTGCGACATCTGCAGACGGGGCCTTGAGACATTTGTTTGTTTGCCCCACTCCCAGTGTTTGTGGACAGCAGTGGCATTAAAGGAGGCAGACCAAGCTCATTTCCAGGACGGAGGTGAAGAAAACAAACAGAGAGGTGAGAGGGTGAGAGACAACTCGTGTGTATATTTCCAAACTGCTTGACAACGCAACAACAAACATGTAATGTTTGTAGGAATTATGTTTTAAGGGTGTGTGATGGTATTTGCGAGAACCTGAGCGTCCTTTAAAAGACTTGAGATTTCACAGCTTTTTGTGAAGACATGTTTGTATTTGTATCATCCAGCAGTGCCAAGACTACTTTTCCAGCTCCAACTTTTATGCTGTCTTGGGATCTGAACCCTCAGTCTTTTGGGCACTGCAACACTCAGTCTGTTGCAGCAGAAACTTAGCAGGCTAAACAAGCTGGCAGACAGTGTTGTTTTTATCCCACTTTATATGTGATGTATGGGCTGTAAATTTAGGCAGCAGATAGTTGTCCACACTCTCTCTCTCTATCTTTTTCTCTCTTACACACACACAGAACATTAATCAAGTCCTATATTACTAGATCTAATTACGGTAGTTACTCCAAACACATTTATAAAATCATATTAACGGACACATCACAACATCAACTGTTCAAGAGATTAAATGGTCTAATGTCCATTCATTGTGTTTCTTGGCCACAGCAATTCTCTTCTTTTTGTTATTCTTCAATAGTGGCGTCTTTGCAGTAATTCGATAATAAAGGCCTGATTCACACACTCCAGTGAACAGTTGATGTTGAGATGTATCTGTGACTTGACTCATTTATGTGAATTCTACTCTGAGGTGCTGGCCATGTGGGGTTTCTGAAGTAGGTAACATCTTATCCATATATCCTTATGAACTTTGCAGCAGAGCTAACTGTTGGTCTTCCTTTCCACATGAGAGCCAGTTTCATCATGGCTTTTCATGGTATTCATGGCTGCACTTGAGGACATATTCAAAGTTCTTGATTTTTTCTGGACTGGCTGACCTTCATGTCTCAGAGTAATGATGGACTGTCGTTTCTCCTTTCTTTATTTACTGTGGAGTAGAACAGTAGTTGAATAGGGCTATTTACTATATAGCAACCCTACCTACAACACAACTAATGGTCCCAAACACACTAATAAGGCAAAAACATCCACAAAGTAACTCTTGACAAATGATCATGCAAATCTTTTCAGACATCAAACTAATTTAACAATTTGAGAGAGAGAGAATTAATATCACTTAAAAAATATTCATTATCAAAAGTAAAAGTATGAGTTGCAAACAAATTAAACATGGACGCATGTGAAAAAAATATTGTTGTTTTGGATATTGATGTGGCAGCTTTTTCTTTACAGTTTTCTCTCGGGGCTTTTCAAGGGTGCGTAGTTCTTTCGCGCGAGTTTTGACTAACATGCTACTCCCAATACCAGCATTTTCTGGGCTGTTAACTGGTCACTGAAACCATTCCTCCAGGATTAACAGTGTAAGTATTGATTTTGAATCATCAGCAGTGCTTGGGGATTGTACCTTGCTCATGAGTATCTCAGTGTTACCTTTACCGGCCCGGGACCGGGACCCTGCGATCACAGGGCCAACTCCCAAACTGTTACACTACCACCTGCTATCTATATACTGTATGTATATACTTTGTTCATATGTGTATGAACACTGGTCCTCACACAAAGCTCACAAATCTTTCAGGGGCCAATCAGATCACTCCCAACCACCAACAACCCCCCTCTCATTCCTAGACCCACAAACACACACATTAACACTTGACCCAATTCAACCATGCTGCTGATTGGACAGTAAGGGTTGGGGTCGATCAGAAACTCCATTCATTATATCCTCTTGGATCGGGAAACATCCCCACTTCACACCCAGCACAACATTCTCACCCTCCTGGCAGCTTTTCCACCAAACCACCCTGTTTGCAGCACAGATTGACCCTAAACAAGCCCGATAATGTCACAGCACTGGACATGAAGACCATAATGATATGAGCCCTGACAAGTGCGCTGCAGAATGCCACTCCTGTGTTGGATGTAACAGGCTGCTAGCGCAGGAAAAGGCACAAGCTTTAGCATTTTAATGACATTTCCCACACAAATGATTCTATAATAGCAAATGGTGGAGTCCCCTGAAACCTTGGCCCAGAAGGCCGTGGTCAGATGAACAGTTCAGGCTAATGTTATAGACACACACAAACTCTGACTGCTACCTGCGTAATTAGACTGCCGACTGTCATCACACAAGAGTGTGTATGTGTGTGAGTGTCAGAGAATGGAGCATAACGAGGGGGAGATTATAAGCTTTGTGCGCCGGTTTACTGGTAAACGCGCGGCGTGCCGAAGGGATTTGGAAGGGAAGCTCTCGCTATCTGGTTACAATAACTGTTGCATTAAGGCCTTATTCGCAGGGGTTCGGAAAACAAAGTGCCGGGAAGTTGAGAGCGATCGCGCAATGAGAGGGACTCGACAGGACACGATCTCCGCCAACCTTTCATGACGCTCACAGAAGGAATCTTTTTTTTTTTCCCGTGTCTAAGTTTTGATGCTTTGCTTATGATCTCCTTCAGCTACAGTCAAGGGAGACGTTAACAGATAGTGGTTGATGTGCTAAGTTCAGCGAACTTAGCAGATCTGAAGTCAAAAGTTTTTTTCCTTTTGTTTTGTTTTAACTTTCTAATCAACATCGCTTCAGTCAAGGTTTCTTTGGCCCCCCTCACTCTTGGGATGATGTCTCTTTCAAAAAAAATAAAAGACAAGAGAGTAAGAGAGCCGCCAAACCCCCGTGGAGACGGGGCCAGGGAGTTTGATAAAAAATGCACAGAAGAGAGGCGGTGAGCTGAGCGGAAGATAACATCACCGGCTTCGTCGGGGCCGTTCCAGACGAGCACAATAGCACCCGTAAAACAGCATGGGGCCTGGGAGCGGCACGCTAAAATAGAGCTAACTCCCTCTGAAGTGCAAGAGGTCTGAGTTGGAGAACGGGGGGAGGGAGTGTGAGTGTGTGAAAGAGAGAGAAAGAGAGAGAGAGAAAGAGAGTGCCAGCAATGCTTTTGATCAGCTCAGGTTGAATCTCTTAGGTATCTTCACTGACCCAAACCAGTCTCTCTCTCTCTCCTTCTCTCTCTCTGTCCTTCTGTTCTTTTTTTCTTTTCTTTTTTTTTTTTGCTTTTTTTGGAGACATGAGACCTGAAGGAACACTCTCCCTTCCCCCAGTAGCTTTTCCATGGGCCCCTGTGGTTTGGCCCTCAGAATGGGAAGAATTAGTTCAGAAGAGCAAACGGCCAGTGCATCTCATTTGAAAGCGGATTACCTATTAACCTCTAGAGAGCTGTAAAGAAAGAGAGACTAGTCTTGTTTGCAGAAGGGCTTTGGGAGAAAGAGATAGAGAGAAAGAGAGAGAGCTAATATGCATAATAAGAATAAGTCTTTCAGAAATAGCATGAGAGCTGCTACTTGTTTGCTATGTAAACTTGTTTAATCTTTGATTTTTTTTCTGCATTTGTGTTATTGTCAGACTCACTGATTCATCTATAGAAATAGGTTGTTTTAAAGAACATTTTTGAGAAGATGTAGAGTTGTGTCATGCTACGCTGCTATTTGTAAAAAATAGTTACTATTAAATCTATAGCATGAAAGTAGCATCGCTACTGAAAAGATATTAAAAATGTCGGAAAATCACACCTTTTTGTTTGCTTTTGTTTGACTGATTCTGTCTGCATCTTGTCTCTCTAAACAGTGAACAGAAACAGAGTGGCAAAAATCATGAATGTTGAAGCCAAACCAGCTCAGTATGCATTAGAGTTGACAATACTTCAAAAAGTGTATGAATAATGTAAGTTCTTATATAATCCAAAACAGTAAGTCTGAAGTCACAGAATGACAAAATACTCTTCGGTGCCACCGGTGGTCAGTATTGTGAACTGCAACCAGTGACATCACAGTCCCTGAGTTCTAATTTATTTTTATTTCATAGTCATTTTAAATTATGTTATAGGTTATATTTACAAAAACCTCAGAAATTCCTTTTCCATCTACCCTCGTATGACATGGTTGCCATTTTGGTTTGGGACTGCTTCTTACCAGAGGGTGTGGGTCATTATATAACAACTTTCATGGCTGTTTGGGAGAGATGCAGGCCTTGAATTCAGCCTTGCAATGCTTAGAAAAAATCTGTCTTCCAGAGTCTGACATTCAAAAATTAAACAAGTCACTGAGCACTTTGCCTGACAGCTATGCAGTTACATATTTTCTTTTTTTACTGAATTTTTTAATGCATCTGCCAACCAGTAGTGTAAGAACTCAAGTTTCAAAAATCAGTGCTGAAAGCAGAATGAAATAGATTTTCCATGAGCTATAGATCCAACTTCTCTGCACCTATGAGGACACACAAGGAGGATCAAGTCACATGTTGCATGACCTCTGACCCCTGGTTGCGCAGCTGGGGATGCCGTTCACATTCCACCTCTACCGGGCATGAATTCATTAACCCCTGTCACAGTCACTGCTACAAAGCAGGTAATTGTTAACCCGTTCTGCGTTGTCCAACATCTTGTCCCGAGTTCTTAACCTCTTTCTTTCCTCGCTCCAAGTCCATGCTTCCTGCTTGCGTCGACAGAGCGACCCACCTCACAAGCTCGTATGTCCGCCATTCAGCATCCACGGTGAATTTAGAAGATAGATGGTCATCCTGTCTCGCGTCTCAGGGATCGTGGGCGTCATTACAGGCCTTGATGGGACTTTAATGGCCCTGACGATAAAACCACATGGCGTAGCCGAGGTTTAGCTTGTGTTCATGCAGCCGGCCTTGGATCTCGGGATTCAGCTCCCTGCGTGAGGCTCAGCAGTTGGTCTTATTCTAGCCGCTCGTTCTTACTTGTGTTGGAAGTGGTTCAAAGAGCTCGATGTTCACATTAACCTCACATTGGTGTGAAGAACTGGAAAAAACAGAAGGTGTAGATGAGATCTGAGGACAGAGACAGTCTTCCAGACAACCCAACAGATTGTAAAATAAAGTTTTTGACAAACATATAGTGACACTCTTCAAAAACATTACATCAATCCACCAATCCATCAGCAAAAAAAGTCCCCAGAAACCCAGACCATCCATGTTATCATCTACCATCTATATTATCAGTCAGAGTTCGCAGACTTCTATTCCTGGTGAACACGCGATTTAAGGAAAGGCACTTACCATCAGGCACTTCCACGTTCAATCCTATTTCATGTAAACATTGTAATGTGTTCCTTTGAGATCAGTAGTTTAGGCAACATAAAAGATACCTTTACAATTAGAGAAATCGCATCTTGGTACTAACGGCAGTGTTTGAACTAGTTAGCTTCTACAGCTGCTCCAGATATGCCGCCATTGTTGTTAGTGAGTTCTTGACTGTATAGGTCCTGCCCCCTCCTCAATTTTGATTGATTAGCAAGAGAGCAGTGATATTAACAAGCACAGAGCTGTTGTAAAAGTTGAATGAATTTCAACTTAAACGTTTTGAGTGCTTTGGCTAAAAATCTTTTTTTTTTTGCTGAAGCTCATAGAATTTGTATCAAAAATAGGTGCTCTTAGTGCAAAAAAAACATGTTTGATGGACACTTCTGTGGTGGCTTTTCTATTCTGTTGAGCTGTCTGGACCACTGTACCTCCTGGAGCAACTTGGGGCTGCTCAGGGCCCCACCATTTGATTTTTTGGCTTCTTCTGGGATTCATGCCTCCAATTTTATGCTCACCAACTCAGGGTTTCAGTCACTTAAAACCACTGCACCTCCACCACCACTGGGGTTTGGGTCATGGAGTTTCTCTTCCTCCTCCTCCTCCTCCTCCTCTTCTCGGCCCATAGCTTGCCCTCCTTGGCCTCTCTCTTTACAGAGTGAAAGGCCCTCTTGATCAGTGGCAGGACTCATAGGCCGGGAGGTTATGCATACCGGCGGCTGTCAGGGTTGGAAGTTGCAGTGTTCACCAAAGCTTTCATCTCCTGACTAATAGGAGGCTTGTGTTTTTATCTGGGGAGGGTTATAGGTAAATACCGATGTCAGAGAGGATTTGGGGAAATTGTTTTTTTTTTCACTCTCTCTTTCAAAACGTTACCTACAAAAAGCACAGACACCATCGACTGCATCAGATGCATTCTGGCTTATCTCACCCCAATGTTATGTTTCTTTAATCCTTTGTGTACCTTTGTGACATTTCCCTTGTAGACACACCAGCTTGGCTTTTTCAGTTTTAGCCAACTCAAGACAGACTACATTAGCCTATCGTCACCCCACAGTACCCAGGACCATCCCTTCAGGACACCTTTGGCTTTTCAAGATGCAATTTGTGGACAGTCAGTGCAAAATTCAGTTCAACTTAAAAAAATTCCTCTTTGCCTCTCATTGTACAATCGATCTTTCTCTTTCAGAGTGGGGCTCTCTCACTTTTTCTTGCATTTGACGTGTTTGGTGCTGGCCCCGAGTGCCATGCACCTTTGACTATGCCACTGGCACTAACATGGTGCTGAAGCCTGCTCACCTGTGACAAATGCAAAGGGCTGCAATCACTCAATGCATCGATTAATTAGACCTCCCTCTTCTGAAGCAGGCCGTCACTCTCCCTCTTTCTCTCTTGACCCCGCAGTAGTCCCCGTCCCGGCCAGGGCTGGGGGAGATGGATTGCAGGTGCTTCCTGCAGTCGGAAACGACTGATTAAAGAGGGTAGCCATGTCTTCCTCCACGCGCCTGCCCTTTCTCCCCCTCTTTCGCTGATCCTGATCTCCCGTTTTTTTGGTTTTGGCTTTTTTTCCCCCGAGCTGAATGCACAGTGATGGAAATAGTGGTGTTCCCCTTTTTCCAATGTTCTGAGCTGTGGGGAGTTTGGAAAAATAAAGAGACAGTGAGTTAGGGGCCTTTCTCCCACAGCCTGCTTAGGACACAACTGACAACAGCACGTCAAGGAAAAGGCATGTGGGCATTGTTGGAGTGATGCTACATGCTACAAGCTCAAGGCAAGCTAATATCTAATACAATACAAGCTGTATTAGATATTCATTCATACATTCAATTTAGATTCACCACTCAACCTGTAGAGCATGCTTTTGGACTGTGCCCATGGTGCATGCTCATTGCATCATAGTATGCTCTTGGCAGCTGCAAGATGGAGTCAAAGGATGGAGTCCACTTTGGCAAAAATATGAGCCAGAATATATCAATAAGAATTTGTTGAATATATGGATGTGATTAGCTACTTGTTCTGCATAGCTTCTATTGTATTGTATTGTAAGACTGTACCTTAACTACTTTAAATATTAAGTAGCTTGTAGCTTAAAAAGTTGCCGGTTAAAATGAGCTTACTCAGCTCTGTGTGTACAATGTGAACTCTGAATTTTGCCATTCACTCTTTCTCCATATTAAACTTGAACAGGTAAGAACTAACTAACAATTCTAGGAAGTTTTACGTATGGATTTTTAGCATCACTAGTTGTACTTGTAGTTGAGTAAAATTGCAGTAATAAAGCAGTATTACCTGAGAGTTATAATCAGGATTACATGGAATAATAGCTTTTTAGCTACAGTAGCACAGTACTATGAGCTAATGGTAATACCTCACAAACGTGAGTGTGCTCACGTGTAGTTGTGTGTAGCGCACTATCAGCTTGATTTCAGAAAGATAGTTTTTAAAAGCCAAGATGCAGGAACAGGACTCAGCCTCAGAGTCTCAGTCAGCAGAATGCTTTGAAATGAATTACGGCTCGGCGAAACATGACAGAGCCTGTAGAGATAAACGCGCTTCTCTTCCCCACAACAACAAGCCAGATGCTACAGGCTACAAGTGCAGTGAAACACCTTGGCCAAAGTTAGAGAGGGTACCCCGGGGAGCGTGAGCTGCTAATTTGCAGCAACAGAGTCGTTGTGCCTATAAGCAGGCCTGACTCTGTGATGAATTAGTGGCCCCTCGGGTGGAGCGGCAGCGGCAAAGAAAGAAAAAAAACGTAGCTTTTTTTGTGGTGCCCGAATTTTTCAAGAGTGACCTCTGTGAAAGTCTGCCAAGTATGCCAGCAGTGTGGGAGTGGCTGATGAGCTCCTCTTTCTATCCGCCCCCTTTCTCTTATTTGTGGTAGCAGCACTGCCCTCTGCAAGCGCACTCTGGTGGTGATGTCAGCACTCTCCCAGCTGAGCTGCCTGTAGTCATGTAGGGAGCCATGGCAGATGTCACTCTCTCTCTTTCTCCCTCTCTCACTCCATCCTTCCCTTTGTCTTTCTGCTTACACTACTTCATGCTACACCTCTTACTAGTTCTATTCCTCCTTATCTATCTCACACAATAACTTTTTCATCTATCTATCTATCTATCTATCTATCTATCTATCTATCCATCTATCCATCTATCCATCCATCCATCTAGTATACACATCCCTCTCTCTGTACTATATACCATATACTGTCTCTCTCTCTCTCATACATACATCTCTCTTCCCCTCTTCCTCTTTCTTTCATGCTACCCCTCTCTCGTTCTCCCTATCTCTGTATTGTATTGCCTGTCTGATTGTTTTTGATAATCCAGATTGCAATGTATTTACTTTCTAACAACCTTGCAAAAGGTGGAGCTATAACCACGCTGCATTGGGCATATAGAAAATAAATCTATTTCTAGTCTTGGATGCAAGATACAGTGTAAAGCAGCGAGCATGTGTTTGTTTGTGTGTATGGGTGTGTGTTTGTGTGAGTAGGGCGCCATTATTCCAAGGCAGGGAGTGATCTAATGCTCCAGTGTGGTGTGGTGTCCTTGTTTTTCACTCCTGCTGGTCTTGCAGCCCTCTTTCCCTTGAGCTTGAGTCAGACCCAAGTGACTCCATGGGCACCTGTGTGTGTGTGTGTGTGTGTGTATACAGTATGTGTGTCCCCTTCACAGACACACCAAGCCCAGTGAAGCTGGTGTGTGTGTGGTGCAGAGAGATCCCTGAGCTCACACTCACACTAATGGCCTGGAGCACAATATAATACCAGGAACAAGCCCTGAGGCAGATACTCCTGTTCTCACACACACACACACTCACACACACACACGCACAGAGAGGTTCACATACTCTATATGGTCTTCATGACCCTAATACATGTGAGTGTATGTGAATATTTAACTGTGTGTATGTAAATTTATGTGTGTGTGTCCTTCAGACTGTGATAGGCACTGCATAGCTAAGCCTACATACTGTCCCACTGCTAAATCAATAATTATTCTCCTAACTGTACGCGACACTTGCGTTTCTTCTCACCGCTAGCCTACCAACGGCCTTCAGTCTTTACACCTTTGTCTCCAATTTTAAAACCTATGAAGGATATTTTACACAAAGCAATGAGGGCAATGTTAAGGGCTGTCAGTCGGATTCCAGTTCCCGCACTTGAGTGTGTTACAAATGTTGGAAACACATGTTGTGTTATTTTGAAGGATATTTTTGGTCAGAGCTGCAGCAGATATGCCAAACTCCTGAAAGTCTCCCTTATGAATTAAACCCACACCCCATGTGCAGAGTTGCGACAAAACAGCTGCTCTGGGTTATGGAGGTGGAGCAGATGCTGTGTGTGTATGTGTATGTGAGTGTGTTTAGGGGTGTGGGGGAGTTAGGTGCCAGGCCTCTCATCCATCTGCCCAGGCAGGACTGGAATGAGCAGCTAAAGCATCTTAACATCGCACACACCCTTTAACACCCCACAAACACACCAGTCCCTAATGCAGGCACATACACACACACACACACTCATACAGAGTGATACCTTACTATCATTGTACATACACTATACAACCATATATAATCATAACTAACACTAAACTAAATCTCAGTAACCAGAAGCAAATGTTTTAAGCTTTTGACTGAAATGATAAACTTACTTTGAGGACTGCTACTTACCAGGCAAATTTTTGAGTGAATATTTGTCATTGTGAACCCACCACAGCACAGCACTACAACAATATGTGATCTCTACATTTGACCCTTCCATGAAGGAGCAGGGGGCAGCTTTTGGGCAGCACCAGGGGAGCAGCACATGGGGACGGTACCCTTGCTCATGAGTACCCTCAGTGGTACCTTTACTAGTCCGGTACTGGTGACCTTCGAGGGCCAGCTCCCTAACATACATATAAATACTTGCATTGCTCCTGCAAACACACACACACATACATTCACATTCATCTCCCTCGAACTCATGTCTGCTGCATGTCTTGCTCTTCACACCCTTCCCAGCCCTGAGCACTCATGCTCGCTTGGCATCTTGTCTATGCACAGCAAGAATGTCATACCCAATTTCAACTACACTGTTATGTAATATGAAGTCACTTAACGCATACACATTTTATAAGGTAAGTGTAAACTATCTGGACCTCTTATTGAGATCAACAGCTTATAGGAATTCATTAACTAACATCTTTTGTATTCGTAGTGAGTAAGAAGAAGCTTTTCAGTGTTAAAAACACACAGTTGTAACAGTCATAAGAGTGATAAAATGCCGGCATCAGTTGTTACAGCCTGGACTTCATGCCATCTGTGATATTCATGTACATAATAATAATAATAATAATAATAATAATAATAATAATAATAATAATAATAATAATAATAATAATAATAAAGAAATTGACAAAACAATGTAGAAGTTAAGAAGAATAAAGGATAAAGACTGTTTTTACATGTTTCTGCTCATAATACTTGCCATAGCTGTTTAACAAGGGGTAACTGGTAGTGTAAACTAGTTTGGGGCAGTTGGTACTTTGGGGCACATGGTAGTGTAATGGTTAGGGAGTTGGCTCTGTGACCGAAAGGTTCTCAATTTCTGGACCGGTAAAGGTACCACTGAGATACTCATGAGCAAGGTACTGGGCCCAAAGCACTGTTCTTCAAAAAAAAGCTGGCCACTGCTCCTTCACGGATGGGTCAAATGCAGAGGTCACATTTTGTTGTAGTGCACTGTGTGCTGTTGGGTGTTCATAATTGTTCATGTCAGGAACAGATTAAACACAAGAAAACCAATAGCACAATTCTCCTGAATGGAGACAGCGCCTTGTAGCTAAAACAGGGCATGATAACCTTAATGGTGCCATCTATTTGTGCCAAAACATGAAATTACCATCTTTTTCCACATGAAAAGGAATGGGAAAAGGAGAGTTCCCATTTGGCCTATTGATAAGAAATCGAAGATCCAGTGTTTACTCAATGATCTGAAATCTTTAGAACATAAGCTATGACAAAAACTGTGGAAGCAGGAAGAAGGAGAAGAAAAAGAAGTTATAATGAGGAAAACAAGGATGATACATTTAATTCATACAGTGTCTTTCTCAATTGCTAGAATGCTTCACAACATAGCAACAAAACATGTAGGCAAATGATATATTCACATACATGAATACAGCACTTCAACAGGACTAGATGGGGCAGTTGGTAGCGTAATGGTTGGTGTCTGATCAGGAAGTCGCCAGTTCAAGTCCCAAACAAGTAAAGGTACCACTGAAGTACTCATAAGCAAGGTATCATCCCCAAGCACTGTTCACCGGGTGCTGCTTAAGTTGCCTACTGCTCGTACATGGATGAGTCAAATGCAGAGGTCACATTTGTTTGTGGTCCACTGTGTGGTGTGCTGTGTTCACAATGACAAATTATTATTAATAGACTGTTTGACTGTAAATAATTACAACAAAAAGACAAAAGCTGACACTTATGATAAGGCTTGGAAGAATTTTCCTTCTTTGTGGAAAGTGAATTTCTTTCATTTGCTCACAACACTGAAAGCTCCTTCTGACAAAGAAGACAATATTCAATTGGATACTGCAAGTACGAAGTAACAAAGGAATTTAGGGCCTTGCCGGTAAAATAATCTGTCAACGCTTTTTTGGTTTAAAATTTAAAAATCACTCAGGACTGGATCAGAAAGTTCCAAAGATTTACAAAACTCCAACATGCTCAATAAATCCTTAAACCATTTTTCTCTGACTCCAGTTCCATGATGCTTCAGCTCAGTAAAGGTCAGCGCGTGTGGTGGCCTGCAGCTGGCCTGCATGTTAACGTGCGGCTTTTGGCTCGTCTGTTAACACGGAGCCCTGCGAGTCTTCCTTTCCACTGATCTCGCTCTCTGAACCCTGCAACGTCGCCTTCGGCAATGTTAAGCGCGCTTTCTCCGCCTCGAGCTCATATCGCCTCATTGTGGGTTTTTTTTTTCTACCCCAGACGCACAAGCAGCCGACTTCCGCTTAAGCTTCAAGACATTTTGCACTGGTTTGGTTCCCACATTTGCTGTTGAATTATAGATTGGTGCCAAGAAGCTGATTTGTGTGTGTGTGTGTGTGTGAGTGAGTGAGCATGTGGGTGTGTGTATGTGTGAGAGATGAGGGGCGGGATGATGAGAAGTCGGTGCGCTGTGGTGGAGTTTTCCGGAAGATAACTCAGCAGGGCTTTGCTGGTATTGACTAGGCAAAATAAGGCGAGTGGGGATGACATCATCCTGTCCTGGGAGTGCTGCTCTGTCAACACACACACACACACACACACACACAAACACACACACACTTTCTTTCCCTGTTTTATATAGTGGATAGGAGGATACTGCGTCACTCCCTGAAGCGCATCTCTCCCTCTCTCTCTCTCTCTCTCTCTCTCTCTCTCTCCACCAGTCCACTTCCCATCCTCCTATTCTACCCATCCAGTTTGCCCTTTCAACCCGCCTGTTTAGTGCCTATTCTATATGATTTCTTCTTTCAGCCTCTCTCTTCTTTCCCCCTCTCTCTCTCTCTCTCTGGGGGATGGTCTAGCTTAGGGCTTAGCCTGCTGCTTGAGAAAGGCAGGGACAGAAAGGGTGTGTGTGTGTGTGTGTGTATGTATGTATGTGTGTTAAGGGCTTGCTCCTGGCTGAGAGCGATGTGCCAGGGCAGAGCTGTTCTTCACCAGGTCACAGCCTCTTCAGGGAGGGAGCCCCCAGCTCAAAGGTAACAGCACACACATAGAAAGGGCTCTTGTTCCACTGCTCACAGAGAAACAGCTTTAGCCAGACATTCCTAAATAATCGATTGCTTCACTCGACATCGGCAGTCGGCTCAGATAATTACTTTTTTACTTTTTTTTTTGCATTTTAGCACTAACCTTGTGCCATTGCAACTTAATGATTGAATCTTCAGTAATTTAAGTGAAAACAATGTATCTTTAACCTTTCAACGATGACAAACATACTTTGCGATAGTTATTAATAACTCAGAATCCCTTTAACTTACAGAAACCACACAAAATATTAGAATCACAAGACTTTCAACTTAATGGACATTATAATGATTCATCTGTATGTGAAATTGTGAGTTAATTGTATATGAACACATAAATGGCATTTTTCGCAATGTAAACACACGTGCTGTGTTTGTGGGCACACACGACTGTCACAGGGAAGTCAAATCTCCCCTTTATTACAGACAAAACTCATATATTAGCTGATAAATATCAAAACAACCACTGTCCTATTCACAATACATTCATTCATTCATTCATTCATTCATTGTCAGCTTAATCCCAACTGGGTTAGGGGGGTCAGGAGCTCATCCCGGGAATTTACAGGCGGGGACCAACCCTGGGCAGGCACCAACACACCGCAGGGCACACACACTCACACAATCACACTCTCAGTCACACTTTACAGGCCAATTCAGAGTTGCCAATTAACCTATATTGCATGCTTTTGGACTGTGGGGGGAAACCGGAGCACTCGGAGGAATGCAAACTCCCTGGCCCCACGGCTGACCTGAGGATCGAACCCAGAACCTTCTGGGAGGTGGCAGCTCTAACGACTGTGCCACCGTGCCGCCCCATGATAGTTGAAAAAGAGAGAAAAACAACTATTTTTTGTAATGATGTAACATTTTGCCACACTATACTGGCATTTGAACTAGTTACAGCTACAGCATTCTTAAAAGAAAGATCACTACTGATACGCTAATTTTAAAAAAGTGATGTTAGTAGCATCACTACGTTTAATTTGTTTCTCCCCAACATTACCCTTAACCAGTCCCAACGCTGTCTTTCAATATCGGCAAAAGAGAGGAGCTCGCTGCTAATTAGCGCACGGTTGCGGTGCCCTTTGCTGTTGCACATAAGGAGCCCCTTCACATGGAAAGGTTAATCCTGCGTTTATTGTCAAACAAGACAGTATCTTTAAAATTCTGCAGCCAGGCCTATCGATCCCAGGACGGCGTCGGCCGGTGATGTGACATTTGGGCACGTCCTGCGCTTGGAGACCGTCAGTGTGCTATTGATGTCACCCCGAGCCCTGACTCACCACCACCAATGGCACTTCCGTGTCCTACAACCCCTAAATTTGAACCTCCAGCTCCTGGACAGATGGCTTGCACTCCACTGCAATTTAGCCACTCCAGAACAAAAGCAGTGGCAGAGATGAGGCAGAGATAAGCTTTTTCTTCTTACATTCACCCTCTCTGTTATTTCTTTCCTCCTCCTTTGCCCAAATGGGAACGCTTGATGTTTGTCTAGTCTATTAATCTCACTATGTATTTTGCAGGAACAAAACAATGGGCCTGGACGTTACCTTTTTCTTTTCTTTTTTTTCTTAGATGCTGCCTTGTGATAGGAAATCTATACTCAGCAAGAAGCCAATTTCTCCCGCTCGCTTTGCGTAAGGCTGAGAAAAGGAGACGGTAAAAGCACTGAGAAGAAGAGAAAGAGGCTGACGGGTGGAAGTGTGTGAGGATGAGTTTTGCCCTCATCAAATGAAACCGGCTGATATTAAGGGAAGCATGGAAATGTCTTTTAATTAGAGGGCAGCCCAACAACTTCAACCAATGTCAAATTGTTTAAAGCCAGGAAGATTGGAGGTTCTATCTCACATCCGGCGTAACATGGCACAAAGAATTCGTTTGAGGCCAGAATATGGTCCATTTCCAGTGGTTCTACATTATTTAGCCTTGTTCCAAGCTTTGCGCCTACTGAGTGAATTGAGTGAGTGATTATTTGTTATTTGTCCTTGTGAACACATCAGAGCACAGTACAAGACAACAAAATGTGACCTCTACCTTTGAATGATCAGTCAAGAAGCATTGGGCAACATTTTGGCAGTGCCTGGTGAGCAGTGCTTGGGGACGGTAAGTTCATGGGTACCTCAGTGGCACCTTTCAGAAGACTTTCAATCTATATTTGCAGCCTTAAACTAGCAAAGTTAAATTGGGACATACCATTAATGTATGCAGATTTGCAACATGTGCTTTATGGTGGCTGAGAGAGCCCAATCCAATAAAAGAAAACTACACTGCAAAGCAACAAAACATATTAATCAAGTTCATAACGCATGTGCAAACACACTGCAATTATAAAGATGCTACCCAAATTCTGGAAGCACTTACATCTGCATGATACATGTGCCACGTTTTACAAATGCGCTGCATATACATAGACATGCTGCAAATATGGAAAACACAAACAGCCACAACACAATGGAAATGTTTCAGGGGAACTTGTTTTCGGTGGTCACCTGCTTTTTGATTGTATGGCGCTGAAGCGGTAAAAACGAGAGTGAAAATTAACATTTGAGATATAAACGTTTGTCATGTTTTAGTTGCATAGAGTTATATGTGCAGGAATTCAGGTTTTTGAAAAGCATGTGAGCTCCTGAAAAACACAGCTAAATGTGGCGTATGTGTTGTCATGTTGAGGAAAGTATTTTCTGAATTTGTGTGGCATCTTCATAATTTCAGTGTGTTTGCATGTGCGTTCTGAACTTGATTAATATGTGACCCGATCTGCCGTAATGAGTCGGAAGTCGGCATTCTATTTATTTAGATATGGGCCGATTATGTTGAAAAACATCTCAAAAATAGCGAATTTTCTTTTTTGGAGACCAGATTAATTTTGAAGACCTTTTCTTTCATATAAGACCAAAAAAGAAAAATTGATATTTTTGATGTTTGTCAACATAATCAGCCTGTATCTAAATAAATAGAACGCAGACTTCTGACTCATTACGGCAGATCAGGTCACATATGTTTTGTTACTTTGCAGCTCAATTTTTTAAATTTTGTATTGCATTGAAGTGCTTAGTTGATAAAATCGTGACTAGTGAAAAAGCAGTTTGGCACCACAAGCGGGTATTAACTTTCCAGCACTACTTTAATCTGTTCCAGATCCATCTTGACCAGTTTAAAGTAGTGTTTTGCTCGTAAAAACCATCAATAACCAGTAAAACACCATGGTGTAGCAGGTCAGCAAAGTACACATGTGTGTAGTTGTTCTACAGAGCAGTGCTATGAGGAGGCATTTTAATGTGAATTCTGCTGTTGAACAGATAAACACTCTGGTTTAGTTTCGATTGGCATCTTGTTTTTTCTCTCCCTCTCCTTCCCGACGCTCCTCTGGGCCGGCTGCCTTGTGAAAGGTTCAGTCTTGAGATGTAGCGGTTTCAGGCTTAGTGGGCTGCAATTAATTCTGTGCCTTCAGGGCCTCTCTGGCTTTGTATCTGAGGTCAGGCGGGGTCAGAGCAGATTTTCCCTCCTCTGTGTGTGTGTGTGTGTGTGTGTGTCTCCCCACTAAGCACTTGTAGTTTCATGTTGAAACCACAGCGTGCGAGGCTAATTCTAGGTAGCAGCTGCTGCTATTCACCCCTTGTTTACTTTCCAGCGCTAAATCTGCCGCTGCCCGTCAAAGCGGCTCCCCGACTTTCGTCTGCCACATCGCCCCAATCAAGCGGCTTCTAATGAAAACCAGACCATCACCCAACTTAAACCTCTACTGAACTTCTCCTGTCCTCTACCTCTGAACAAAACAACCGCACAACTTTTTTCATCCTGGTCAGTATCTTCATTTCTTCATATTTATCTTCATATCAACTATAATTTAATTATTTGAATTAAGATTAAGAATAAACTGAAGCACTGACAATATATAATATAAAATTTGTATTTTTATTTTTATTTTATTGAATTAAAATAAATTTATTACGCACATTATAAATATAAAGTATTAAAATGTATATGTTATAATAAAGTTATAATTTATATGAACACATATTGTTTATATCCAGAGTCCAGATTTATTAAGAACAATATTGTAAATCATAATATGCAATATGCAATTTGATGGAAATTCGTCACACAAATGAAATGTATAAAGTATGAAAAATGGGCTAAAATATATATATATATTATTGTACCTACATGCAACCATAACTCTTTCTCTGTCTCTCTCTCTCTCTCACACACACACACACAGAGGATGGACAGTGGTGCCACCTCTGCATATGGGAGCTGTTTGTCCACTGCTGTGTCAGCATGGGCCATTCTGCCCCGAGCTAAGTCTAAACACTGCACTTTGTGGCCGAGAAGCCATCTGTCAGAGCTGGGAATCTGGCAGCTCGTCCACAAGCCAGTAAACAGCAGTGGCTCATAAGCCTCCCAGCGCCTCTCTGTCATGTAAATTCCAGCAATGACTAATTCTCAATCCTAATCCAGCAGCACAGCTGAGTAATTCACCTCACCTAATCCGGCTGGCACAGCTGCTGGTCAGAGCCCCGCACCTTCACACACACCAACGCACACTCACACATACGTCCATTCGCTTCCATAATTACTAGATCGAAATAACAACTTCACTTACTCACCCTAATTCTAAGTATAGGGTTTTATCAAGAAAGAAGCTTTTTAAAATAAAACTTTTTTGCACTGTTCCTCAATCAGGTTTTCAGAAACACTCAACAATGAAAAATCTGCTCCCAAAAACAGGCGCCAACCCCCAAAACACACACACACACACATGCACAGAAAGAGAAAAAGAGCTCCAATTTTATTATTATAAATCCAGTATGCTCTGTACATATGTCTCTAGCACAAACACACACACACTTTTGCGTAGAATATGTTTAAAGTAACTAGAATGTACTTCCCTAAATGTAAAACAAATGAGATTATTGGGTCTCATTTGGTTTCTTTATTAATAAAAATAAAAATAATTCTTTTTTATTTTTTTTATTTTATGGAACTGTATAATTGAAGAAAAGCCAATAAGCCTGTTTTTTGCAATAAAATTTACATACACCTGCTCCTCAGCAGTAGATGCTGTTCTTAACCAATATCAAATCTTAAATATGAATTTTATATAAATACGAATGTCAGAATCTCCATGAAAATTGTCCATGAAAAGTGTGTTTTAAGAATATTAAAGAACGGTTGGTGAATGAGTCCCATTGATTTTAGATCCTTGTGTTTGGTAAATATAAGTCTATTGCTAAGGTAACATTTATTTTCCATTTATTATCCATTTAATTTCGAACCCCAAAACTCTGCTCTCTAGTCAACACCATTATCCAACATTCTTTTACTACTCTTTATTTCTTGCCTCTAATGTGTGTGTGTGTGTGTGTGTGTGTGTGTGTGCTAATGTGAATCATTTGGAAATGACCTCATTGTTTATTGGCCAATAGAATCTGAACCTTATTCACCAGTAGCAGGCCTCATCCTTCCCTCTCGCCCTGTGATTGTGCAGATTTACATGGGGTAATTATCTGTGTGTGCCTCCCCAGCTTGGAAAAGATCAATTCTTTCAATCAATTTCACATTTAAGTGGATAGCTGAGATTATGGCCATGTGAACAAGGAGTCATAGGGCCCTTAATAGGTCACTAAAACGCATGTAAGAAGACTTTCTCACTGTCCACCGGCCCAGTTCACTGGGACCCTGACCGGTGAGAACAGGACAAAGTGATAAATCATCAAATAAAGGAAATTTACACGTTAGAAGGGTTTGGGAGGTTTGGCAGATGCACAGCTGATCAATGTTGCACACTATGGATCAATATTTATTTGGCCTGCATCCCTCCTGTTTAGTCCGAGGGCAAAAAGCCAGGTCTGGAATTGGCAGATTTGGAAAACATAATGTTAAGCAAGCAATTATTCCATCCCAATACAACACACTGCCATCCCCACCCCCCGACAACATAGCAGTGATGCTGGCTGTTCAATACCAAAAAATATTGAATGCAACTTAAATTTCATTTCTAGTTCTTGGAACCATTGAATAGTAGTACAGTAAATGTTTAATGCTATTGAATTTTTTAAATAATTAGAATTGATATGTTTGGAATCATTGAAGTCAATTCCAGAAAGTAAATTTTTCCTGATCCTGATTCTTGATCCAGAGCAAAACACACCAAGGTCTTGTAAAATTATGTATCAATGGTGTAACGGACGTTTCCAGTGAAACACCATTGAAAACTACTCTCACAAAAGTGATACATTTTAACAAATGTAGAAGATGTCAAGTGCTTCTACCTTTGTTTGCATTACTTGGACATTAATGTGACACCATCATGCAGAAAAATGCACTTCTCTCCCAGAAATGAGTCAGAAATGAGTTATAGGTCAAAAGTAGTCCAAATTGGCTCAAAAATTGCCAGAACTTCAATATTTCTGTATTTTCAATAAATCAGAAAATGTTTTACCCATTTTATAATATTAGAGAATAAGAAATAAACATAGAAAAACGCATTATTTGTTATCAAATGATTTTATTCCATATTCAGATGGATTCCAAATGGATAAAGAAGTCTTTGGCACTGGCACTAACCTTATTTGTCTTCACTGTACTAAGCCATAGAATGTCGTGTTGCCTATGCTGCATTTTATTTCAGTTTCTGACTTTTCTAAAGTGAAGTACCACCAGTCCACTGAGGTCGTTATTACATGGCTGAACTCTCTGTTGTCCCTCCCAGCATAGCAGCAGCTTCACTTGAGCCAATTGACTTTATGGACTCGAATTCCCAGTCCTTGGAGTTGATTCTCGATTCCCATTTGCCTGGAATCGAGGAATTAATTCTTTTAGAATCCCAGAAATATGTTGTAGAAAAGATTCAGTGCATAAATACACTGGACGCTTTCTGTCTATTAGCTGGCTGTAAGTGGCATTTTAGCCTTCAATCGACTGGCCTTTACACTCCTGTTTTAAGCTGAAAGACCTCCAGGGCGACTGCCTGGTCTGATCGACTATCGACTAGCCCTTTTTATGAGATGGCAACCTTCCGGGCTCGGCCATATCCTCTAGATTAGAAAGGAATAATAGAGATAAAGCCTGTAGCGTGTGTCGGTGTGATGTGAGGTCTTGGACGGAGGTTATTCTGAGTCTAATGGTTTGCTGGTTAGCAGGCTGTAGCAACAGACCAGAGGGTAAACACAGCGGTAAGGTCAGAGGCTGAAATTCTACTCCGAGTGGCCCACCACAGCTCTGGACAGAAGAGAAGGGGCAGGTTTTCAATGTCCCAAAGAGCCGGGGGAAGGGGGACTTTGAAGTCAGCGCCATTTATCCCACTGTCCGTTCACATGAGAAATATAGAAAAACTAGCATATATAAAAACAAGGCGGTAGAGGGGTGTTGGAGTGCAGGGTAAGAGGTCGGAGGTGGTGCTGATTCAGAGTCATTACGCTAAAGTGAACAATAGCCCCCCTCTCTCTGGAGATCTGATTGATTTACGAACTCAAATGAAGACGTGCAGCGTGACACTAAATCATGCTTCCAGCCTCCCAGGGATCAAAAAAGGAAAAAAGAGAAAAAACACGGAGGAAAGGGTAAAATCTTGTAAGAGGGAGGAAAAAAATATAATTGAGTGTTTGGTTCTGAGTTCGACTCTCCACGCGTGGCTCCACCTCAGGCATGCAATTAACAGAATTTTTTTTTTAATTTAATGCTGGGTCTGATTTTTTGGAGCTAAAGCTTGCAGCTTACCCTGTTTTTCTCCTTTCTGTTCTATTTTCAGACAACTTAATCACCTTTTTTGATGACTCTACCATACCATTTTCTATAGGAGTCGTAGTCTTGCCTGGATTTAACTTTGACCATAAATAACTGCCAAGTACCGAGATCCTCTGGAAAGATGCAATCACGTCTTAATCCACATCAGACTTGTTCAGAAGAGCAGAAGTTGACCGACAAGAAATGTTTTGACTGCGGTCAGAGTTTGATACGGTAATCATATTTTAAGATGTTATGGTCACTACTCAAATGAATAAACAAAGCAAATTAATACAATGCTAAATGTCATGTAATAATATTAAATTAAATTCGCAAACCAGATTTTAAGGTGTTTTTTGTTCTGGTTTTGGTGTCGATCTTGACCAACGGCTAACTCTGGGTTTTCAACACACAGACTCACAGAAAAAAGAGAGAGATTCAACTGTATCAAATATTCTATTTGGAGTAAATCATATACTAATTTTTATATTCTTTTTCTCTTTCACACACTCACACCCACACATCAAAGAACACATAGTATTACTGTTCACCTTTATTTAAAATAAACTCACTCAAACACAACCACAGAGACTGAGAGGGAGAGGGAGAGAGAGAGAGATAGAAAGAGAAAGTGAGAGAGACAGAGAGAGAGAGAGAGAGAGAGATTGATTCCACTCAGAGTACACCTTAAATCAACCTTTTGCACCTCTCTCTTTCTGTCATACACACATTTACACAAAGAGAGAAAGATCGAGGGAGGTAAGAGACACATTGACTTTATCTTCTATGAAAACATTGGCCAAAAGTAGTGTGTAAATCATTTAAGAATATTGATTTTAGATCATTTTGCATAGAAAATGTAGATTTTAATATGTATAAGTAAAATAATTACCATTTTATGTAGATTCCCATGTAGATTCTAGACTACAACCAGCAGTATTTACATTCATAATACATAATTTTCTCATTTTACATAAAATGAAACCAAATTTAACTGTGATGTGGAACATTTGAAATCAGTTTTGTTACCAGTCCATCTTGACAAACCATCTTAAGCTGTATTTAAAAGCACCAGCAACTAACAAGTTTCAACTGATCTAGAGACTAAGATTCAGCGCTTTTGCTGCCATGGCCCAGATTTGATTCCTGATCAGGGAAACCTTGTGCTTTCGGGGCAGTTGGCAGTGTAATGGTTTGACCATTCAAGTCCTGCTAAAGGTACCACTGAGGTACTCATAAGCAAGGAGCCATCCCCAAGCACTGCTCGCCGAGCACTACCAAAAAAAAAGAAGTTTCAAATCTGTCTGTACTGCATTTCAAAGTGGTGAGGCTGTCACCGACTGCTCTCATACTCATCCACACAGATGTAGACACCACAGAGCAGAAAGCAGCCGGTGTGGTATTAACATGAGAAAGCGCAGCCACAGACAGCAGCACACATTACGCATTCAGGAGTGTGTACGAAAGCGCGGACGCTGTCACTCCTGCTGGCCTGTAATCTAGCAGCAGTGTGACGGGCCGCTCACTGTAACATACTGCGCTCCCCCGACAAATACACAACAACACACGAGGAGGAGGTGGAAAGCATGTAGTGCAGGCCCACATTACAATAAAGATCAAATGCTGAGAAGATGGCGATGATGTCTGAGCTGTCAGCGGCTGTCAGAGAGACAGGAAAGACAAGGCTGTGTTAATGAGACAAATCAGCTCTTCTCCTGACTGCAGATGGAATTAGAAGTAAACAAAAACGCTACCTTTTCTCTGATTCTGGGAGTTATCGCCCGAAAAATTAGGCCCATTATGCTGCAAGCCGCTCACGTCACTGTAATGGAGGAAATAACAAGTAACCTTTCACAACTGCTATGCAAAAGAAAGTTACAAGACGTTATTCAAAGGAAGGTGCTTTCTAAAACATAGCAAACACATGCAAAGTAGACGTCAAAGTTAGTTTTCGCGCATGAAGGTAATAGTGAATCTCCAGTTTCTACAGTTTCCAGTACTTGCATCAGACAAAAAAAGGATGTTTTTTTAATGCATTAAATTTGCATTCACTAAGAATATTTGTACTTATCAAAGATTTTTGTCTAGAAAAAAACTAAAAGTGCAGTAGATTTGCTTATATATTTATGCACACAATAGGTAATAATAAGTTAACTTACTTTTAATAAACTAATTAATCTCATTTTGGTCCTTTTTTTTGATAAGACTCAGTATAATTTCTGCAAATTTACATTGAAAAGTTCAGACCTTTTGCTAAGCAGTCTCTTTGATGTCTACTAATGTCGAATTAACAATGTTATCAACCCACATGTAGAGATCTCTGTGGCTTTGACCTCTGCGGTTGAGCTGATGGAGCTGGAGTCCCTCTTGTAGCCGGGCTTTGTCCAAGCGCTGGTGTTTGTGGTCCGTCGGTCAGCACCTGAGGTCAGCTGCCAGCCTCTGTGTGCCTCCTTCATCACCTCTGTTTATCCACCGCCTTTGTCAACAAGGCCCCAAAGCAGCAGAGTGAAGGAGAGGCCATGTGTCTTTCTTTCACCGCTTCCCTACTCTCTAAACTCCCTACCGTCCTGGACATGCTTATTCTGGGCTCTCTCGGGTGTTGAATGAATTGAAGGAGTTCAGTCCCATGAGTTTAGGGCAGTGCTGTGAACACGATCATGACACTCGGATGATCACCTTGACCAAGGACTCTCTGGCCTTAAGGTCTGGGCTTTTTTTGTTGTTGTTGAGACTCTTTTTTTACATTCGAGTGGTTTCATAGACATTTGAGAACAGAACATTGCATTCTCAGCAAATACACTGTGTACAGTTGTTAGGTTTCTTTTTCTTTTTTTGAGGGAACTTTTTAGTTGGCACAATCAGGGGAGTTGTGGGAGGTACACTGTAAGCACTTTCTGGCAAGGCAGACCACTGGGGCTGTGCTGCACCTTCATATGGAAATGCCAAAGCCCCCTGCATTCTTTATGATTTATAGAGTGGGATAATAAATGGAGGGCACAGGCTTTATTAGAGTCTGAGTCTACAGGTTCCTCACCAGGAAAAATCTGTGTGTGTGTGTGTGTGTGTGTGTGTGTATACTCTGGTGCACTTGATGAAACCTACACAGTACAGGCAAAGAAAAACATGATGAATGCCAGTGTAAAATTTTCCCTCTCCACTACTCGTGACTTTTATGGGGCAAGAAACTATTAGAGTAAAGATGTACTTTTTAAATTTGTTCATCTGTTTAATTTTCTTATTATTATCCTTTATTTAAGTTTCACTTTATTGTAGTGGGCAGTAGTGACGCTGTGGTCTAAGTACCAGAAATCCTGGGTTGCCTATCACAAGAGAACCACTGTTAGGACTCTAGGCAAGAGGGAGAGTGTAATTAAACATTTACATTATAGCTGTAATATTCGGGTACTTTTTAGGATTCGGCTTCCTCTGAGTCACTTACTAAACTGATCCGGGTCACTTGAGTTAGTATTGACAAATCGCCAGCTTAATCGTTTGCTTTTCATAGAAGAATTGGGGGTGGGTATTGGCAAGGACCTTACGATACGATACGTATCGCGATAAATGGGTCGCAATATGATTATATCACGATATATTGCGATACTATACATATAGTGATATATTGCGATATTCTACAGCTCACTGAAAATGTAAAAACGCATGTTTAAATGCAAGTTTCTGTGTACGATCTGGGTGGTCTTGAGTGAGTGATTCAGTTTCAGCTGTATGTTGTCGGCTCTAGAGGAAGTTAACCAACAGGTTCATTCATGAATGTGTGTGGTTCATGCCGCGCTGCTGATTTGTCTGACACGAGTCTCGTAGTCTACAAAGAGGATTCAGCTCTAGATTCAAGTTCTTATGATCCCTCATTTGAGTGTGGTGGTGCAAATGAACTGTAAATTATGACATTTTTAGCAGCTATACTTGCTACTATGGCTGTATTGATCTTGTAACAAGTTTGAAGTGATTATAAGAGGTATGTACGTGATGAGGTTTATATTTTAGTCATGGTGTAATTAGGACTCGATGGATTTGGGTTAATGGAGACCTCAGATTCGTGACTCGTGAGTTATTTAATGGATGTGGGTGATTCACCTGGGTGAGTCATGAATAGCCCAACTCTAATTTACAATTACTGTATTTAGTAGACACCCTTATCCAGAGCAATTTTCATTTCCTTCATTTCAGTTAGTTTTCCTGAGAGCAACTTGGGATTAAGGATCTTGCTTAGGGACCAAATGATGAAACCAGAGACCACCACTTCATTTTTAATTAGGCAATGGGAGTTGCGTTAGATAAAGGCATTGTAAATTTAAATGCATTCACATACAGTAATCATGTAAAACCTTATAAAGACAGCAAATCACAGTGGAGTTTGTGTGTATGGGCAACACTATTGTTTGCTTGATGCAAGCTATTGTACAGACCAGGGACATCGACAGCCGATTTTCCCGGGCTTCAGCCCCGGGTATTTTGAGTCTATATAAGCCAATATAATTGTACAGTTGTTTAGCTTATTTATTATATAAACATGCATGTCTCTAAAAATTAAATGATAATTTAGGCAGTCTACTATAGTCTGTAACCTACTATAAAACCTTTTATATTCATTCATTCATTCATTCATTATCAGAACAGCTTAATCCCAACTGGGGTCATGGGAGGACCCATCCTGGGAACTTATGGGCACAAGGCAGGGATCAACCCTGGGCAGGTGCCAACACACCGCAGGGCACACACACACAATCACACTCACATTCACACCTTACGGGGCCAATTTCGAGTCGTCAGTCAACCTAAAATGCATGCTTTTGGACTTTGGGAGGAAACCGGAGCACCCGGAGAAAAGCCACACAAGCACAGGGAGAGCACATAAACACACAGAAAGGTCCTATGACTTTCCCCAAGGTTCGAAACGTCTCACTGTGAGCCGGCAGCGCTAACCACTGAGCCAACCTGCTGCCCTCACATTTTATATACTGTATACAAATAGAAAATCCTCAGCTTCACTTTGAATTTACATCCAGTCTTTCTTTGTGGAGTTTGTGTGCTCTCCCTGTGTTCTCATGGGTATTTTCCTGGTGCATGTACTATGGGTTGATTGGTGACTTTAAGCCCTGTAAGATGTGAGTGTGTTGCCGCCCACCCAAGGTTGGTCCCTGCCTTGTACGCGGTTTGGAAAATTATTGAATATATTTCTTTACGGTAATTAAGTAAACCGATGTAAAGACAAAAATAATGAACGCCAGTGTCAGTTTTTGTGTACGTTTACACCCTCTCCCACCTTTATTACTGTGACTTTTATTGGGCAAAAATACAAACATAGACTAGATTCATTCCTGGTGACTGATTAGAAATATGAGATTTGAGATTTAATGAAGTACACCCCGGTAAAGACAAAATAACACAGGGAGGGCTTTAATAAGCTCCTGCCAGGCTTCAGGAGCTGCACTGATGTTCCTCCCAGGACAGGAGCAGAGTCCTAAGGCTCATTATGGAGATTGGCCTAATGGCCATGTCAATATTGATCACAGTAAAGGCAGATGGAGAAACAAATCCTAGGCTGCTGCTGCCTCGTCACACCTGCCTCCCCATCAAGCCACTGATCACTCTTTAATAACCTCTCTCTTTCTCTCTCCCCACCTCTCCCCACCCCACACCCTCACCCCCTTTATCTCTCTTCAGTAACTCCAGCTGGGAGAAAAAACACTGCAAATTGCAAAAGTTTTCTTCTTTCCCATTACCAAGTGTAGAATCTGTTCTAAAACTGAAACTGCAAGATTAACACACACTTTGCATTTGCACAGAGTGAAACTAAATGTTATTTCCTGTATATGATGTTATGAAACTTTACATCTGTAGTTTTAATTAAATATCACACTGTATATAATTTATATGCATCATTCTGTGCATTACAATGTCAACATTTTCAACCCATTTGTTGTGGTGAACCTTTCACATGTGACATCATCAATGCTGTCTTAATGCTTCTCCTTCTCAGCAAGAAAGTACTCGCTCAGTGTGCTAAAGAAAAACTGCCCAAAGCTGCTTGACATCCCGTTAAACAGCCAGCAGGGACCGTCTCAGATCCCCTCTCTCTCCCCACATACAGTAGGCACTTCACTGTTGATCACTGCCCATTGATTTTACTCTTCCTCTAATTGGACTCAAGTTAATTACAAGCAATTAAAATCATGAATGATGCATTAGCGCAGTTGCATCAGCCATGTCTCCCCGTGTTTTCTTCCAAAGGACAACAAATAACGGTTGGCGCTCTCTGAATGGATTGGAGCATTTCTCTGCAGACGGATTGGCGTCAGGATCATAGGTTACCTCAGCTCAAAACACCTAACTCCACAATAGATTCGCTATAGACAGGACCGGAGAGGGCAGACAGGAAGGTCCCTTTCCAGACTGAATCCCATGTGATGCTGCCTTTGATCAGCGCTGGAGTTCACCAGAGCGTCACCACTGAGTGACTCCTTGGCCATGCTTGGCAAAGTTCTGTCTCAAAGTTGTGTTAATGGGAGGAAATGAAGGGTTTTGTGAGGCCTGACGTTGCCTAGGTGTGGCAAGCAGGTCTGTCCATTAACTTCAAGTTAGTCAAAGTTTCTTTAGCATACCTGCACAGTCAAGATCTGCCATGGCAATGGTTCCTAAACTTTTTCTGCAGTGCACACTTTTTGAAGATATGATTTTTAAACTCCAAAATTTAAAATGCTTTATTTTTAAAGTACTTTATTTTAGTTAATCAAATGTTAAGGAAAAGTATGAAAAATAGCTTTGCCAATGTTCATAACATCCAGATTAAATTCACGGACAACCATATGAAGGACAGTTACAAAACTAGAGATGCATTTCCACAAGAAAATGCCAGTGTGATTGCTTGATTTTTGTAGCTATGACATGAAAACTCACTGAGTAGAAATGAATTTGATTAAAATGCATTGAACTCGCAAACAAGTGCATGTATCAAAAACGTTTAAACAAGCACCCAACACTGCAAAAGGCCACACTTTTTGGAGTCAGAACAAAGCCCTTCCAGTCACCCAACTCTGCTCTATAATATTGTCTCACACAAGCATGAGCCATCACTTGTATATCTCAAACCTATACAGACACAGTGAAAGTCTACATTTTCTCCTGCAGGTGTTAAGTGGAAATGTGTCAAGTATAAACCAGGCTTCAGTCAGATAAACATCAGCATTGGAGGTACCACTGGAAGTTAAACCAGAGTTGGTCATTTGGTTCAGTGTAAAAATGAACACATTAGTTTCCAGGTTAATTCTCTGTGTGAACATGTTCTTTTAAACTTTAAAATCTTAATCAGCTCTAAAAAGTGAAATCTGATCAATTTGAGTTGTAGCTGAGTTGTTTGAGCTATGCAACTGCCACTCTTAGTTCATTTTCAGTGTTATTCATTTGCCTTGCCCACTTTGAAAACAACTGTTATACACCATTAGTCGGTCAAGAATGCATTCACTTTGACCTGAATGTCCTAGAGAACACTGTCAAAAAGCAAGGAGACAGCAAAGTACAGTCCACAAGCATTTCCACTGCAAGGATCAGTCACAAAACCATAGATTGCAGTTTAAGTATTTTGAGATATTTTGAGTGGCAGGTTCTGACAAGTAATGTTCAGTCCACCCGTACAGCGACCGTCCATATCTTTCCCCCACAGGATCCTGCGATGAGCATCCTCCAAAATTGAGTTCGTTAACCCCAGTGCTCAATAGCGTATTATTTGGAGTCTAACAATTTCTTTGCACCAGCCTTACTTCCCCCCCCCCATCTCTTTTCAAAGCTCCTTCACAGTTTACCTCCCTGAACCCAAGCGCTGTTATCACGCCGCTTTCATAAAGAGCCACACCACCCCCCCAACCCGAAAAAAGTAACGTGATTTATTATTTCCTCTGTGCGGCACAAAGGTAGAGATGCAACCGTTTTTGAGCTTTTAAATCACGACTGAAGCATAAATCATTTACTTCTCTGCTGAGGCGGAGCCTCCTCCAGTTGCTGTCATAAGGAAGAGCACGGGTCCCGCTGGGAGGCAGCAGAAGCGTTTTCACATGGCGATCCGTCATATTAAAGCGAGAGAGGAAGAAAAGTGTTAAAGTTCCTTTTATACACCAACAAAACCTTACTTATCAACATAAATCATTGCCAATATTTATGATAATTATGATATGCATCAACATTTTAGATACAATTAACATATTTAGAAATTATTCAATGCATTCAAGGCTTGGGATATTTAACACTTTCATGTATCATGTCCTTTTAGTTTTTAATTCAACGTCCTCCTATTTGGATCATGAACTAAAATTTATGCTTGAGAGTCATGTCTCATTACATAGGGTTAACTTTTAGTTTTAAGGAAAGAATAACAAACTTGTAATGCAGTAAATTTCTTTTAAAGTACAAATGTGTGCGTATGTAGCTCGTTGAGCTTCGTTTCTTTTTTCTGTATCAAGTCAACTTTTGCTGTGCAGCAACTAACAGTGGAGTCACATCTAAGATGGCAGGGTTCTTTGCCTAATCTTCATGGGGCCGGGGGCCGGCGTGGCTCAGAGATGGAGTGACCCGTGTAGTGAATAGGGATTAAGAGGTGAGGAGCCCCTGAGAAATCGACACCGTAACTTAACCTTTCTCTCTCTGTTGTTGTTTCACAATGAACCCATAACTTTGCCTGAGCTCTTCAAATCAGTCCTGACAGTCAGAGCGAGGAGAGAAGTTTCTTCATTCACTGGTGTAGCACAAGTCACACATGCCCACGTCTGCAGCGCTAGAATATTTCCCATATAATCAGCCCCAGACAGAAGGTGAACTTCTGGCTTCTTGTTTACTGGTTTTTTCTCTACAGTGGTGCGTTGCACTTTAGCAATTATACTTATGAACTTTATTTAAGTATTGTTTGAGCATTTTTTGTACAGGGATTATTAGCAAATTTCATTTGACTACAATAATAATGGTAGTAATCTACTTCATAATCCAGAACATTTCTACTAGCAAAAAAAATATTAATTTATTTGAATTTGTAGAATATGCCCATCTATGGTCCTGTTACTTTGTGCTATTGTAAGGGTTGATTTGTGCCTTATCAATATATATTTGAAATGGCATTGTTAACTGATCATAATCAATAAGTGATCAATGATCAATTGATAACATTTTCAAGCAAATGCAAGACTGTAACTTGAAGACTTTCCATTAAGCTTTTCTTATCATTCAAATTAGAAACTGAAGCACTAGAAATTATCCAATTAATAACAGAAACTGTATTTTTTACTCAAGTAGTATTCTAACATGTAACTTTTGCTTTCTTTCATTGCAATAAAAGTTAGCTTTTACTTCAGTAGAGATTTCAGCTACCCCATCCCTGCTTTTTACAAAAGTGAGAGCTTCAAACCTAGGCAACCTTCAAGCATCATCAGTGTTCTACTCCTCAACTTCTGTTATTATGAGCGAATCAAAAAAAGTGGTCTTAAGTCAGCCATGATGGTTTCTCCTTCCCCGGCTGGCCTGAGCAGCTCTGCATTCTCTCTGCGAGGGCCGTCACGGGGCGAGGCCTCCTTAGTTCATCTCCACAAGGCTGCACATGTTAATTAAACCACGGGGGCTGAGGCAGGTGGGCGACATCAGCCTTCTCTAATGCCCTGCTCCCATCCTCCCACAACCCCCCTCAGAGACCCCCTCAGGCTGTGGGAATTTCCTTTAGTTACACTCTGCTTGCCAGGTAAACAAGGCTGAATGAGACAGGCAGGAACCGGAGAGCAAATAAAATACACACCGGGAGGAAGTGAATAGATTTCACACTCGCCCCGCTAACGCCGCGCTACACTAACGAGCCCGAGCCGAAGCTCTGGGAACTGCTCGGGATCGCTCAGGATCAGTGAGCTGAGAATGTTCTGGAATGAGTCTGCTTGACTGTTAAGCGAAGGTTGATTTAAATGATAACAGTAGCTGAGACTGTCTCACAGTCTGCACCCTTAAGAGTAATCTGGGCTGAAAGTTACTGAGCCAGGCCCAAACACAAAAAATCCCTTATTTAAAGCTGAGTAGATGTGGGTTTTGTTGTGTGTGATAATATAGTACAGGCCAGAATAGATTTTAATACTGATCAAGGGTCCAAAATAAAACTTCTGTTGGTCCAAATCCAGCATTAACTGGTCGTAATTAAAACAAGTTTTTAAAGATTGTCTTAAACTCAGAACTTTGTTTCAAAAGTGTCCAGAGCCACCAAACAGTTGACCAATAAACGGGTGAGCTAATACAATTGGTTGATGTGAGGTAATTATAAGTGAAAGTGAGTGATTATTTGTCACTGTGAATACACTACAGCACAGCACACAGTGCATCACAACAAAGTGTGACCACTGCATTTGACTCAACTGTGAAGTAGCAGTGGGCAGCTGACATGGGCAATGCCCGCAGAGCAGTGTTGGGTGGGGGGTAGCTTGCTCATGAATACCTCGGGGGTACTTTTATCGGTCCCGGATATGATGAGGCGACATTCCAATCACAGGGCGAACACTCTAACCGTTACGCTACCAACTGCCCACAAAATATAGTTTCCCTACCATTTCATTGTTTATAGATTAATTGCACACAAACTGGTATCAGCATAGAGACAACAATTTAAAAAGCAAAATGGAGGATAAATCTATGATATCTATGTTATGAGTGTGGCCCACTGCAGTGGTTTTATACACTTGACAAGCATCCATAGTTAGATCACTCTTCATGAAGAAAGAACAAAATTATTTTTAAACACTATGTCATTATATCTTAATAATGATTTTAAAATCCTTTACATTTCTACTATCAAATAGTAGAGATGTAATATTCAGTTCCTTTTTGGGATTCCCTCTGAGTCACTCAGGAAACTGATCCAGGTGTGCGAGTCATTTGACTCACTTGAGTCAGTATTTCTAAATCGCCAGCTGAATCAATTTCATAGAAGAAAGCATACATGGCTTGTGATGAACATGAATGCACTTCCAAATAAATTACAAAGTATCAAGACAAGGCTACTAGAGTGGCAAGTGTTTATTTTCAAGTGGCACTAGAGGAAGTTCACTGGCAAATTCATTCTGTATGTGGTTTGGGGAGCGCTAATCTGCTCGTGTGAGCATTGCAGATTCAGCTGTATGTTTCCGGCTGTAGAAGAAGTTAACTGACAGATTTTCTCATGACTATATGTGACACTCCACGGCAAAACCAGTCGCTTGTCGCAAATTTTCAAAATTGAGTTATTATATATTCATGAAAGGGCATAAATCAACCTTCAAAACGATACCTATATCGAATGAATCGGACGACATATGACTGAGGTATCAACATTCAAAGGAGTCGGGTTTCTCCTGTCACGCCAAGTGAGAAACGGAGAAATCTGCCTTTGAAGTTGACTATCGCCGTAGCACTCACAGACGCTTGGTGCGATCGCGGCTACGTTTGTAATTACGGTAGCCTACGCTGCATTCACAGCCACACGGATAGCCTACCTGCGTTAGGTTAACTGAACTCGGGAGACGAAGATGGATTCCGGGGGAAATATCTTCACGCTAGTCAACAAGTGGATTTAGCGTGAATATTGAAGCAGACCGGTCAAAACAGATACTTTTAACATTCTGCTGGAATTGAATTCCTCACCTCAAGAAAGTCACATTTTTAGGATGGAAAGGGTAAGTTTTGCAGCGAAATTTATTCACAACACTACAGTATAGACCTTCCACTGTTTCAAAACACTAAAAACAAAAAATCCAAAATTTTACCCCATGCAACACAAACGGTTGTTTTTCTTGGAAACCTCCATTGCGACAAGCGACTGGTTTTGCCGTGGAGGGTCACATATGTGCTTTGAGGAGTGATAACCCGCTTGTGTGCGCGTTTCAGATTCATTTCCGGTTCTAGAGGAAGTTAACCAACAGATTATCTCATGAATGTCATCATCAACAGCCTTCTCTTATGTTATCTTGGTGATGATATAAGTAGTTATTTAAGAATCATCACTAAAATAGCATGACATTTTTGTTTTAAATGAAAAGACATAATGTACTTAACAAACTATATATAATATTATATAATATGTCATGCTACAACCACACATATCAAATATTAGAGAAACCTTTTGTTTATTGTTTGTGTTCCTGACAAACTTTGAATGTCAGCCAGCCAGATATCATCATATTTTTAAATCCTCCAAATATTAGAATCAATATCAGGCTGAAAATTCGGCTGGGCCCTAATTCCGACCAAGACAAAACAGATGAGTGCAAAATCAAACCAGCACAAGAGAGGCTTTTCTACTTTTCTTGTTCTACATTAGAGGAACGTGGTTCGTAGTGGGAAACAGAAAGTGCAGAAGAGAAAGGCATGAAAATTTACATCCAGTTGATAGCGCGCAGGTGTCCACCAAAGCAGAAAATCTATGTGAATCGATCGGATAGCGTAGAGGCTGAGCAGTGGGTCCGCTCAGGGCTCTGCCTGCCTCCGCAGCCTGTATTACTACTGCATCAAGGGAACCTTGATCATGGCTACAACCGATGTGTTAATTAAGGTGCCTTGACTTTCTTATACTCTGGTGACCTCGTCTTGGCCCCAGCCTCTATGCTACCTATACATCTGCTGCCCTGAAGAATGAAGCGCCAGCTTCTGGATGGAGGGAAGCCTTATTTGTTTGTCTCCGAAGTGATTTACTTCACCCATCCATTGCTTTTTTTGTGATCTGGTGCTGCGAGATGACAAACAATCAATCCTTTTCTAGGACACGTTAGGCTTTCTAATACCCGTTGTGTCATTAATGCCCACTGTGTCATTTGTTATGTATTGATGGATTGATTTATTGATCAGTGATAATACAAATTTGAACGCATTGGAGGGGACGAAGACTACAATGCAAATGATCGTCGCTGACTAAAGTGAATGTGTGTATGGATTAATAAATAAATAGTCGAGCGCCATTGTTTCACCTCCTTCGGGAGTATTTAAAGGGACATTCTACACAAGAATGCTAATGTGGTTAACATTAAGTGAATGCAAATGGGGGCTTTTAACCTAGCTTGCAAAAGACAGGATGCTTGGAAATAAGGTTAGCCACACTAGCATCAATTTTTGTTTCCTTATTAGACTTTTTATATATGCATGCTGATACAAATCTAGTTGCAGTTTTCTTGGATAAATGCAAATTAGCAATCTGTCAATGTCCTCTGCCTCAGTTGAGTTCAATACTGTGCTGCACCACTGGTTATTCATATGGTTAATGAAGGCCAAACGAAAAGACATCTGCAGTATGTTATGGGCTGAAGAATGTTGGCTAATACATGCCTGAGATGGTGCATTTTCACCATAATTGTTTATTTAGCTGACTGAAAATTAAATCTTTCCATATTTTGGCTTTTATATTGGAAAAGTTGTACCCATAGAGCTATAAAAACAGCATAATTCCAGTTGAGGTTTCCAAATGTACTTCCTGTTTCCAAAGCTTCATTTAAGGTGATGGTACATGCATTTGTGAGAAGTTGAAAGGGCACATTGAGGCAGCTTTATTAGGAACACTTTTGTGATGTACTGAGCACTAAATGAAAATCATGACTTTTAGAGATACTACCACAGAAAGTAAACCTGCTAAATAATAGTTTCTAAAAAAAAAAGTGACTGTTGACCACTTGTGATTGTCCAGTTATACTTTTTTTACCTACAAATGAGAAACCACTTCCATTGAAAATGACTGTTTAATTAAATATAGTTCAGAGTAATCAGGTTGTGTTCAGTGCTATGACATGCATATAGTGTACTACGGCACTGTATAGTATGTCAACACAGTCCATTTTGACTGGATTGGGGAAATGGATACCACTTTACAATAAGACTCCACTTATAAAGGGTTATAAATTATTTATAATCAGATTGGTAATTAGGTTGTAGGCAGCTTTTATATCATTAAAAAGCAGTGGTAAACAGGTACACTGATGCAGGCTCACTGTTTTACACATTATAATAAGGCTCACTTTTGCCAGATATAAATGTCAGAAACTCATCAATAATTAGTTATAAAAAATACCATGAAACATCACAATGGATGGGGAAATGATCAACCAGACATCAAGGTTGGTTTAGGCAGATAACTGATATCTGATATTTAGTGAAAAATAAATAAAGAAAGAAAGAAAGAAAATAAAAATAAAACAATTGCCTACTAAAGAAAAACAATGCGATCCGACCACAATTCTACTGGTGTTTTAATGGTAATTGCATGTTAACAAGAGATCTCATCAAATAGTGAGTCTGCATCAATGTATGACAGCTTATTAATGATATAAAACCTGTCTACCACCTAATTAACAAACTGATAATAATGAATTAAAAATTTTTAAGGGGAGTCTTATTGTAAAGTGGTACCAGAAAAGGTAGTTTGTACAAGACTGCAACAAAGTAAACATTAAGGATCAAGAATTTAATTAAGAAAATATTCTAACATTGCAGAAAAGTGCTTGTTAATATGACCACACTTTTCTGCAATGTTAGAATATGTTCTACATTTTCTACATTGAGTCTACATTTATGATTTACCTGATAAACTAATAAAAGTTGCTCTCTCAGTCTGCTCCTGGACTGAAATCAGGACTGCAAATGACTGATTAAATATTAGTATTTTCCTTTAAAGACCTACATTCTGCTTTCTGTAAAGAAACCAGCACAGATTTTATGGAGTTAATTTGCTGGTTATTGCTGATTTAGCTAGAAGAAGGTTTGCTATAACTGGTTTGACACCAAAATCATGAAGTGGCACAAAAGCAAACCCAAAGATATTCTTATATTCAGATCAAAACCAAACAGACAAGCACAAAATCATTTGTGAGGCTTGATTTCTATGTGTATTCTCAATATGTCAGAGATATGTCAAGTTGTCCACGTCTCTAACATATTTCTGCTTCTCATTTAAGTGACATGTTTGCCATCTTATAATCACTCTCGCATGCATAATGACAGTTTAAAGTCAAGTTTAGCCAAGTCTGACAAACTATTCGTCCTAGAACTGCTCTTTAGGTCACTCAATTTGATAAACTGAACAGATTTTTTAATTCAGTTGGTCATTCTAACTAAATACAAGCAGACAGTAATGGCCTTTTAGCAAAACATTCCTAATTGTTACTATAAAGTTACAGCTAAGCGTACGCTCACTGGTGCTCAATTCACATTTTTTGCGTTCGTTTTCTGCCCCGATGAGCTCACCATTCCCACTCCCACCTGGGTTATTCTGGATTAAGGCTTCGTGTTTCTGCACACAGCTCAGTAAAGTCTCCATAAAGTCCTTGGAGTCATTCCTGGGTCAAATCCCTGTGGGTAGTTATGCAAAAGTGCAGCAACATGCAGTCTGGAGTGCCAAGTGCATTAAAGCTTTTCACAGAGGAGCTACAGAGCAGACACCGTTTCAGACGTGGCCTCGAGCGCTGGATTTGCCAGCAATGTCTGTTACAGTTCTCAAAACAAGCTTTAGTGCAAGGAGATGGGAAAGGGTATAAAAAACATTATTTTACTCCCATATTTAATGCTTTGATTTTATACGATGCCACACACCATTTGTAAGCGTGGCATAAATACTCCTAAACAGATGCAGAAAGCTCACTAATTTCAGATTTACGGCTGTCAATGTGTTTTTTTAATGCGCTACGCATTAGCAAGCACTGAATATGTATTTACTGCAGAAGGCTTGTTTAATCAAAATGTAACTGAAGAGTTGTGGGGCGGATAGAAAACGCAGAGTTAGCTATGCGTAAGAAGCAGAGTGGGTGATTTAAAAGGAGTTCGGAGATATTCAGATGCACATGGGTCTCGAGTGGGGCCCTGCAGGGAATAGGCAACACTTACAGTGTTGATATATGAAGAGTTTGGAAGCATTTACTTTTGACTGCAGCTTCACGCTATGTTTCAAATCACATTGACAGCAGCGAAGAGGGTTAAAGTCGAGGTAAAAGCATTTTGAATACACAGACATTCACACATGCTGGCACCCCGTCCACAAATATGGAAATATGGAATATCTTCTGTCAGAGGCCATGGCGAGACCCACTTAGTCCTGCTCTGATGCGTGACTGTTGATGAAAACACTGGACTTTTGAGTGCATTGGTGTATGTACTGTATATACTGTATATGATCCCAGTATAGAGACAGAGAGAGAGAGAGAGAGAGAGAGAGAGAGAGAGAGACTAAATATTGAAAATACTACCTACATACCTACATCCACAGATTGTTACTGTGTTACATAATCACAGTAAAGATAGCAAGAAAGAAGACAGAGAAAGAGAAAGAGACTGAATACTAAACGCACTACACACTTTGGTAGTTGGCCGTTCGCCCCATGATCAGAAGGTGGCCACTTCTCCAGCTGCTCAAGATACGCCACCAGTGAGTTTTGACTGTGTATATCTCACCACTTCCTCAATTTTGATTGGCTAGCAAGAGAGAAGTGAGAGCGCTGTTCTAAAAGTTCAACAGACTTCAACTTGAAGCCCTGTGATAAAAAAAACAAACATCTACACTGACGTCTTTTTTCCACTGAAGGCGGTTAGCACTCTGTACACTGAAGCTCACAGCATTTGCATTAAAAATAGGAGCTCCAAGCGCAAAAACCGTGTTTGGTGGACACAGGCCCTTATGCACAAAATGTTGCACATGAGACCATATAATACTAATCTACATATAACAATCATAGAGAGAGCACAATACTGCTGCAAGTTCATGTTGAAAGAGAGAAAGCACAGTACAAAGTATATAATACAGGAAATATTACATAAGCTACATAATCACAGGAGAGACAGAGAGCACAGTAGGGAGTATTTAATACAGGAAATACTACAGGTGTTATATAATCACTGGGAAGAGAGAGAGAGAGAGAGAGAGAGAGAGAGAGAGAGACAGACAGAGACAGAGAGGGAAAGAGAGAGAGGAAAGTACAGTAAGGAGTATATAATATAGAAAATATACATTATCTCAGGAGAGAGAGAGGAGGAAAGAGAGAGAGAGAGGCCACATCGCATGTAATGGATTGCAGTGGTTTGTTGTCCACATCCACATCCACAACTGCTAAGAATAAGTCCTTTCATGCTCATGTTTTTCTTATATCCAAATAAGTCATTAGCCAGCAAATAAGTCTGACTAGCCGCCCAGATTCCTGACTTCAGAAGTGCCCCAGACTGACCCTGACTGCAGCAGGATTTGGGTGAGATTGTGTGAAACCTAGGTACAAACCCCAAATGGAGCATTATTAGAGGGCGCTGTTAGGCATGAGCTTGTGGAGACAACATGGAAGTACTTACGGTTATAAATCTCACATCTGCATCGCCACCAGCGCCGGCTCCGGAGCTCAGCCCCACGTCCTCACATGGCCCTGTGTGGAGGTTAAGTTCTGCCAAAAGTATTAAAGAAATTCATTTATATACTTATATGATTTATAGACTTATATGGCTTGATTACGTGCATGTTTAAAATAGATAAATGCTTACTAATATCCAATATCACCAAATTAACTGAAATGAAAGGTTTAGCATAAAGGGATCATAAATAATAAAGGCTTATTTTAATTATATAATCATCAATCCTATTAATCATGCTCCTTATATGGAGAAATAATTATGACACATTATTAGAATATGTATTTCACACTCCTATTTAGTCATAACTTTACGACTCAGATACAGCTGTATGTTTCCGGTTGTAGGAAGTTAACCGGCGGATTCACTCATAACAGCGCTAACCTGCGATTCAGATTCAGTGGTATGTTTCAGGCTCTAGAGGAAGTTAACCGACAGATTCATTCATGAATGTGTGTGCTTCGCGCCGTGCTACTGATTCGACTGGCACAAGTAGTGAATTGATAAGCCTGATGAGAAATATCAGAGAAGCTGGAGAAGTCTAACCAGCTGAGACATGGTAAATGTTATGGCAGTTGCACTGTGGCTGCTGCAGTAGTTTAAAAGGCGAGCAGCTCAATGCTGAGGGTGGCGATGTTCCCCTCGTGCCCTCAGCTAAGTGTGTGAAGCACTGCAGGAGTGTGTAACAAGCAGAGAGAGGGCTGCTGGTCAGGGCCGGCCACTGCTCTGTTGTTAAATGAGAGCATTATGGCTCATTAGGGCAGGCTGCCACCTCTCTGTAGAGCTGCCAGGGGCCAAGAACACGGCCAAGAGGAGCTCAGGGCTCAGCCTGGGGCCCACACACACCTCTCTCTCACACTCTGTCTCTCTTTCCATCTCTCTCTCCCACCCTCTTTCTCTCTCACTCTCTCTGTCCATTTTCTCTTTACCTCTTACATCTCTCGCTGTCTATCATTCTTTTGGAGCAGTTCAAGTCAAAGTAAACTTTGTCATCTCTGCTATATACTGTACAGATATACAGAGAGAGAGGACGACGTGGCGTGACGTGACGACGTCCAGATTTCACAGTGCAAGAAGAAATAGGGAACAAAGAACAAATAGGGCACATGGAATAAACAATATATAAATAGAATACAAAATATACATTCTAAAGTAGAAATGGAGTATTAAATGTAACTATAACTTTAAAGTAGAACTAGAAATAGAAGTGGAAGGAGAGACAATTTGGATGCAGTATTAACCTACAAAAGTGGAAATTAGCTTTTACACTGTGTAACGACCGGCAGGTGAACCCAAACGCACAGTCGAAAGAACCAGGTCGCGGGTACAGAGGTAAAATGATGAAAGGCGAGGAGTTTATTCAGACAGAGGTCAGAACCAAAAAACACAGTCCACGGAGCAAACAAATCCAAATCGCCAGAAGCAGAGGGGTAATCCAAAAACAGAGAGCAATGGTCAAAACAGAGGCTGGCAATAACAAAGAACGCTCGGTATGTAGCACTAGGCATGACAATGCTTCGCGGGGAATGGTTGTAAATTAAAGTCCTTAAATACAGGTGATGTAGATGTGATTGGTTAAAATTCTGGTGACGCTGATCTGGTAGTCTGGGGTAGTTGTGAAGGTCTGCAACTGGAGTCCTGGTCAGATGGCCTTTCTGATGAGGTGGATTCCTCCCTTGGTCTGGGCTGAGATCTTACACACTGAATGTGCATGAGATTAGTAACAGTTTCAATATGAAAAATTCTATATCCAGTCTATTAATAAAAGAGTATCTTCTTAAAAAGTCTGACTAACATTGAAGTTTGAGCAGATATACTGTAATAACAGCAGTGGAGAACCACAGTCTGTGCAATACTTTTCAATAATTTGTGCAGATGCAGTTGGTTAGAAAGTGACCAGATATATAGTGATATATACATTCAATGTCCAATGGTTGTGCAAATAAGTAGTGGCAGTGCAAAAAGTTGGTGGTGTAACGGTAGGGTGTTCACCCTGTGATCAGAAGGTTGTAGGTTCGAATCCAGAGCCAGTAAAGTTACCACTGAGGTACTCACGAGCAAGGTACCGTCCCCAAGCACTGCTCCCCGGTGCTGCCCTTGTTAGCTGCCCACTGCTCCTTCATGGATGGGTTAAATGCAGAGGTCACACTTTGTTGTGGTGTGGTGTGTTCACAATGCCTAATACTCACTCACATAACTCTGTCTTTTCTCTGTCCAGTTCTTTCTCTACCTTTTTCTTTCTCTCTGTCAATCTCTTTCTCTCTCTTCCTTTCTCTGTATCTCTCTCTCTGACACTACTTCCACCATTCTGTCTGTCAAAGTCAAAGTAAACTTTGTCATCTCTACTGTATATTGTACAGATATACAGAGAGACGAGACGACGTGGCTCCAGTTTTTACAGTGCAATAGGAAATAGGGAACAAAGAACAAATAAGGCACATGGAATAAACAATATATAAATAGAATACAAGCTTTTGTTTCGTTTTCTCTGTTATTTTCTCTGTGGTTTTCTCTGCACATCTATCTTTCCATCTCTCTCTTTACCTCCCTCTTTTTCTCTCTGCCCATCTCTCTTTACCTTTCTCTTTCTCTCTCTTTTGATTTGTCTACCTTTCTCTTTCTCTCTCTTTCCATCTCCCTCTATGTCTTTTCATCTCTCTACCTCTCTCTTTGTCTCTTGTTCCATCTGCCTTTCTTTCTCTCTTTCCATCTCTTTCTCTCTTTCCATCTCTTTCTCTCTACCTTCACTGTCTGCCCATTTCTTGCTCTACCTTACCATTTCTCCCTCTCTCTCTCTCTCTCTCTCTCTCTCTCTCTATTTCTCCACACACACACCCTCATACATACAGTGGCCCTTCAGTTATTCTCTCTTTCTGCCACATACAAACCCACATCCACACTCCTCCACTCCTTTTTTCTTGTCTTGGCCTATCCCACTTTCATTTTCTCTTTCTTCCTGTCCTACCTTTCCACCTTCCGTTTGGCTTATTCATAGCCTGACTGTCTTTCTGTGCGCACACACATCAACACACACACAGACACATGGCTTGTATATCCTCAGAAGGTTTCACTCTACTCACACCTCAAAAGGTGTCTGCCTCCACTATTGTACCACCATCAATACATGCATGGCCATGCTCCTCAACATAGGTAAGCACTCACTCGCTCTCTCTCTTTCTCTTTCCATCTCTCTCTTTCTCTCCACTCACACATACACACACACACACTTTTCTCTTTCTCCCGAGTCTGCCCAAAATGCAAATGACACAAGAAAGTGATAAAAGTTGCATGTTGGCACTATTGTAATTAAATATTAAAGATACTTCTTTTTTTCTTCTTTCTTTCTTTCTTTTTTCCCCAGCAATGCGATGCCTGTGGATATTGCTTTCGCATTACAAGGGGAAGGGCGGGGGGAAATCATGCGAGACTTAATTTAGACTCAAAGGTTTCATAATCCCTTTTCTTTCTTGCGTTCACAGATGATATCGTATGCAGATGATGTATGGAAACTAGGCTAATTTGTATAAAAAGTTCCGTACCGAGCAAGAGGGGATTCTGCACGCTCAGTTGAGCTACTCAGCAAGCAGGAGCTGTTGGGAGAGACAAAAATAAAAACTGAATTTAAAAGCCCCATTCATTTCTATGATCTGGTTTATGCGGTGTAAAATAGTGTTTATCTTCATTTATGGAACTTTTAAATGCTGGCTTTGCACTTGTTTTCTCTCTTGCTGAGGCGTCTGTGTACGTGTGTGAGCATGAGCGTATTCCTGTCGTCTTGTTTGTCTCCAATAAGAAAGGATGAGTAATGAGGTGTAGGAAAGTCTTTTCCCTGGCTGGTGTAGTGGTATGCATCCTGGCTTTGGAACCAAAAGGTTGTTGGTTTAATTCTTCAGGGCAGTTGGTAGCGTAATGGTTAGGGAGTTGACCCCGTGATTGGAAGATTGCCGGTTTGAATCCCGAACCAGTAAGGGTACCACTGAGGTACTCATGAGCAAGGTACCATCGCAAATGCAGAGCTCACATTTCGTTGTGGTGCACTGTGTGCTGTTCTGTGGTGTTCACAATAGCAAATAATCACTCACTTGCGGTATTGGGTAAGTTACTTCTCAACGACTGCATTTCAAACTACAAACTAGATAGATAGATCTATATATCGAGAGAGAGAGAGAGAGAGAGAGAGAGAGAGCATTTGACTTAGCAAATATACGCTATCAGTAGCAAGGGTGGATACACAAAGGCAGCACACACACACACATACACATAGACTCTCGAGGGTCATTCTTTTATGAACGCCGCTCCCCCTGAGCCGGCTGTACGCTGTCCGTATGAGAGTGTGTGTGATTTTGTGTCTGTGTGTGTGTGTAGTGCGACTGGGAGGAGGCAGCAGGCTTTAATTGAATTGTAAATGGGGGCTGCTGGCCCTGACCGGAGCAGACGGCAGATGGGAGGCTGGGGCCCGGCCCGATGGATGGGGTGGGGTGTGGGTTTGGTCTGGGGGTTTGGGGTGGAATGGGCCAAGAGGGTGAGGGGTTGAATGGCAAAAGGCCTGTTGCATGGAGATGACCAGTGATCTCCCTGTCCCCTGTGGAGCTGCTGCTGTATTCGGCAGATGAGAAAAGGCATTGGAGCAAGGCCAAGAACCATCTTTCTCTTTCTCTGTCTCTCTCTTTTAATTTCCATACACCTCATTCCACGTCCCATCTTCCTGTTCTAACCATCCATTTTCAGCTTCCAGCACTCCTGTTTGTGCCTAGTCTATGGTTTCCTCTCACAATTTTGCCTTTCCTCAGTCACTTCAATCAGGTGGTAGTGTAACGGTTGGAGAGTTGGCCCTGTGCTCAGAAGGTTGCCAGTTTGAATCACAGACTGTTAAAGGTACTGATGGACTTATAAACAAGGTACTGTCACCAAACACTGCTCCCTGGATGTCAGCTGCCCCACTGTTCCTTCATGGATGGGTCAAATGCAAAGGAGACATTTCATTGTGATGCACTGTGTGCTGTGTGGTGTTCACCGTGACAAATAATCACTCACTCCCTCACTTACTCAGTTAGTGCTAGGAATTGATTCAAATCCTTTAAAAATTAATGTCAATCGCAACAATTAATTGTGATTATTTGCAAGGTTTAAATACTATTTTTAACCCAGATAAAACAAATATATTTATGGTACTGGAATGAATAAATGCATGTTAGGGTGTATTCGCACCTGCCTTATTTAGTTTGCTTAAAACGAACCCAAGCACCCGAACTCAGGTGCGGACCAAACAAGCGTACCAAGACCCAGCTAAAAGGTGGTCTACATTCAGTTCCAAACAAACTCTGGTAAGGTTTGTTTAAGGTGCGAAAGCAGCCCGACCCAGTTCCATACCTTTTAGGATTTAACGGGCTCCCATTGTTACACATAATAGAAAATTATTGTTTGGATAACTACACAACACACACAGACATGTATAGCCAATGTTAGAAATGAGCCGTGGGTTAATGTGGAGCTCTGAGGAGAACTCACCTTCGCAGCCATCTTGCAGCACGTCTTCACTGTTGCAAAATTGCTAGCATCATATTGTAAAACTAACATTGCATCACATGCTCTTGATGCTCAAACATTTCTGCCAGCTAATGTAACTGTATAAACCATATCGCTGTAAGGGCAAGGAGAACAGCATGCAAAATCTTCACGATTGTGTTCAGGGCAGGCATTTCCGTAACGCTCATCACGCACTGCACATGGGGCACCAAGTGCCGGAGGGGGTACCAAAAAAAATTGGCTAATGTAAAATCATCTGCTTTACCCCGCCCTACATGTTTCTGTCTAATGGTTGAAACAATCTTAGCGAATTCTTTACGAATTCTGGTCCACTTGCAAGGCCTACAATGTGAAAGCGAACCACCCCAAAAAAACATAAACATTTTATTTGGTCCGGACCAAAGCAAATGAACTAACGGACCTTCCTGGTGTGAAAACACCCTTAGAGAATGGTAAGAAAAACCAGCTTAGTTTTTAACTTTTCACTTCTCATAACATTTCCATAATGAACTTCAGACAACAGAGTTAGCAGGCAACCAGATAAAGACACAATTGCAAAGTAACATCCGCTGTACAAGCTGCTTATTTCAAGATTCAAGATTCTTTATTTGTCACATGCGGAGTTACACAAGTACAGCACACAGTGGAATGTGTCTTGAACCGCTCTTTTTTTGACCGTGCAACCATAAAAAAAGTTTCAGAAGTAAAACGAGGAATATGAGTATATAAGTTTTAAAGTATAATACGGATATGAACAGATTTACAGATGTACAATTGCAAGTTATAAGTTATAAAGATAAACAGCGTAGAACCCATAAAAGAGTGCAGCAGTCTGAACTGTGCAGGTAATAAATGATGAAGACAATATAAAATGCGACAGACAATGTGAGATATGAAATATAACACACTAACAATGGGTTGCTATGCAGTGATCGTGAAGGTGATACTATGAAAGGTTGTTGTGTGCTTGTGTGTCCGTGAAAAGAAGAGTATGTGAACGGTCCTTGCGCCCATAAATTCCCGGGATAGGCTCCGGTGGTCCCGCGACCCCCGTTGGGATTAAGCGGTTCAAATATGAATGAATGAATTAATTAATTAATTAATAATAATGATAAAAATAATAATAGTAAATGTTTACAGGCATGTGATGAGTACAAACATGTTAAGTATAAACCAGGCTTGTGATACCTGTGGAAGTTTCAGCCAAACTTGGACATATGGTTCATTTGCGTTAACAAAAATTAGTACAGTAAATTTTCCAGATTCACCTCATGTAATAATGAAACTCTTTTAATTCCATTTCATGCTTTTTTCTGACTGTCCCAGACAAGCTCTACTTCTTAAATTTCAGATTTATATATTCTAAGGCACTGTATTCTAAATGTGTTTTACCAGTTCCCTGATGGCACAGGCAAGTTGGCCGTATGGAATTCTTTGTGTTTGGAATCTGATGTTAAAAGGGCAGGACACAGACCTGGTAAAACAGCTCTAAGCACTCAGAGAATCTTGTGTTTGAACTGATATTCACTCTCCCTCTTATAGGGTTTAACATTCTATCAATTTGCCCTCCCTTGCCCTGCACATAAACAACTCTGGCTGGGACTAAATGATACATTTTCTGAGAAATAGAATCTCTGTCAAAGTTATGTTCTGGAAAGCGCAAATACCACAGCTGAATCAAAAGCAAATAAATTCAAATTATTGTCAGTTATTTTTGCCAGTTTTAATTATTTGCACTGAATGAGTTTAGTCTTTTTAGGAAAAGCAGGATGGCAGCAGCTGAAAGAAGAGGGTGTTTCCCTTCCTCCTGGCTTTATGAATGATATTTGGATTCACACAAGACGAAATGAGAATGTTAAATGTTTGTGCATTTCTTTCAGAGAGAAGCACATTATGAAAGGGTGAAGTTTAAACAAACCTCAGAAGGAGCTCAGTGAACCCTAACGGAGCGAGAGAGAGCAAGAGAGAGGGAGGCCTAGGCGTGAGAGAGTTCTCCTGAGGGAAATCAGAGGTCTGTCAGCAGGGAAGATGATCCCAGGCTGCCCTCATCAGGTGGGGATGGTTCAGACTCTCACACACACACACCCACACACACACACACATACACACACACACACACACAAAACATCTTTCTTTCTTCCAGTCGAACCTTTGCCCTGTGGCGCCATGCTGTGCCATGCACTTCCGATTCAGAATTCTTCAACGACAGTTAGTTTCTGAAAAAGATATGCTGGATATGCATGTTCTGACCTTGTTTTAAGTTAGTGGTTTGTTGCATGGCACAAAAAATATAGATGAAGGTCAGGAAGAAAAGGTAAAATTAACGATGGCACCCATCCGATCCGTGCTCACACACAATTGGTTATGTATGGGAAGCAGCACTGCAGTAATGCTGGTTTATTTTTCGACATTGAAGCTCATTTGTAAATATTGACATGGCAATGAGCAGAACAACACACTTCAACCCCAAAAGCAAATCACATGATTATACTGTTTAATTTTCTTAACAAAACCAGTTCTTACTCCAATCTATGTTCCTGATGGTTTTAGCGCCACAGGATAAGGGACCGTCTCCATATTGGTATCGTTATCAGACGTAAAAAAAAAAAAAAAGGTATTGTGCCACGTTTAGTTAAAATAGTGCACTCTCGATCCGTTATTTGGTAGTAATCACAGTACACAAGTTTAATCACAGTACAATGTCATATCAGTTCAATAGACAACGATTCGATGTCAGTTGATATCACTAAGTCTGCTATGATATAGGTCTGATTCGTTTCAGTTCAACTCAAGAGACAGCGATCCATATGAGACAGTATCATATAATGATTTAACATAGTCACTTCCATTCATGTCAAACCTCAAAAAAAGCAACACAAATATCATTTGACATTTTTGATTCCTGATCTCAAACGAACATTTTTAAATTAAAAATAAACCTCCTGTTTAATAAAAAGTCACCTTATAATATGCATGATGTCTGATTGATCGTTTCCTTTTTGGATCGATTCTATAGGTTTGTTGTCCATTAAATGGATGCATTGATGTATCGTCACATGCCTATAACTTAATATGTTGTTTATTTGTACTAGTTAAAATTAGTTTTATATATATATATATATATATATATATATATATATATATATATATGTATATATATATATATATATATATATATATATATATATATATATATATATATGTATAGTGTGTGTGTGTATGTGTGTTGTATGATATGTCCAAAGGGCACGATGAGGCTCATACTAAATACCTGAGCCCCACAAAAAGCTGCTAAATACTGATAGACAAACACTCTTTCTCAAAAGCCCTACAATCTATATATTCCACTTATTAATGGCATTGGCTGTTTTCCAAATAATTAACCTGGCTTACGCTCATGTTTGCAGGCTGATATTTGGGTACCTGCATCAGGAATAATGTGACCAGTCGTGCTCATCTGGTAAGCGGAACGTGGGACCCCCGCAGGGGGGGATTTGAGACTCGTGCTGCGGCGAGCCTGATCTCACCATCGTGCCTGTAACCTTTTCCACTAATGAAAAAAGAAGCGTTAATAAAACACAATAAGCCAGGGAGAGCCTCTCCGAGCAATATGAGCAGAGTATTATTAAGCATATGATAGGAGGAAAGGCAACATTACTGATGGCACTGCTACACAAAAGGGCCTGGCCTAAATCCTTTTTTAATACAGCTATGGATGAGGGAATAGAATAATAAACTAAAGTGGCTGGACCGCTATCAGATGACTGGCCTCTTGAGCTAGAAAACCTGTAGCCATTGTTCGGTATGAATTTCGCCTTTGGGTATCGAAATTCCGAGGTAAAAATGTGTTTTAAACCTAGTGTAAATTGGTAATGAACCTTTTGGTCAAAACAGGCATGTTACCTATGTCTAATAAAGTTTTGTTTTTTATTTTTAGATGTGTAATTGAGTGAGTGTTTCATTTTTTTTAATCTTCAACATTTGCATGAGCACCCTGCATTTTTACAAGAAAGATTTGATCACTTTAGACTCCAGGAAGTCTTCCCTTCTTCCTCTTTTTGCGTCGTAGACCTTTCTTATCATTAGCAGTGGTGCACATTACATGAAGCAGCAGCTAAGACTCATATCCACATTTCCTATTCTCCCGAGTGCTTATGAAATTTGCTTAGAGTGTTTTCGCTGCAGGCCACGGTACGCTCATTAAATTCAGGCCCTCCGTGCGCTACATATATACTTCTTTATTTCCTGTTATGTCAAGATGTGTCAGTTCTATAGCACACCGTGCAACAGTAGAGCAAAAATCTCACTGTTAGCCTCATAACACAGGAAACTCAAGTTTACTCACAACGAGTTTAACAGCAGAAACGTTGAGAAGCACTTCTGCTAGTTTATAGATGCCAAACTGTCAAGGTTCTACTGCCCTCGACCTTGAATCAGGGCAGTTATGTTCTCCCAGAATGCTGTGCAGGTGAGGGAGCCTTCATTGCCCGCTCACTGTTTATCTGATAGGGTGCCTTAGAGATGCTACCTGACATTTATCAGGATGCCCAGGTACATCAGGTACATCAATAAGTAATGCATGGGTGTGTGTGTCTGCTGGATAATGTTGTTTCAGAACTTTTGAAGAGCTTTTGAATACACTTGTCGATTTGAGGTAGGTAAATAGATGCATTTGATGAATGAAAGAATGAAAAAAAAAATAGTTTGGGTTAACTCTTGAGTGAATCATTCTTGGCAAAAGAGATAGACAGATAAAATATAGCTCATGATTAGACTTGTGTGTGGAAAATGCAATAAGACTGCAACAGGAATGCCAGTGGCAAAGAACTTTTATTAGCAAAAACAAAACCATCACCAACTGGTTCTACCCTGAATGAAAGAAGAAGAAGGAAAAAAAGGTAAAGCAGAAACTAGAGGCATGGAAATAACAGTTCTGACAATGTTGGAGGTAAATGTCTGACAAAAGAGAAGATGGTGACTTAAATAGGGAGATTTTTTGGTTTAGCATTTAAGAAGTAACAAGGGATTGCATAACAGAGAAATAAACAAGGGAAAAGAACTACATACAGAACTCTGCAGACTTGGAAAGTTTGTTGGACTGCATGGTGATGACACTAACAAACTGCATTAAAAATCTCCCCAAAGAAAATGGATGTTTGTTTAGCTTTAGTAAAGTTACTTTTATTTGAGATAATGTACTTTCTATAGCATAACTATAGAAACTCAAAGGCATTATAAATATATGTTAGAGTTGTAATCAAGGCCACCTAAGCCTATACCAAGTCCTGACCAAGACCAGAGTGTGTCGAGATGGAGAAAAGACCAAGACTCTGAAGGAGCGAGACCGACACGAGACCGAGACCAGGGCGGGTTGAGACCGGACCGGACCAATGCACATTTACACCACAGGACAAATAAATCGAACATGCAAAGCCTAACCAGCCCTCAAAAAGAGCTGAACAAAGCAAACAACATACACTAAGCAACATAAAACATCTTTATTCAGTATTTCTCTCTTACATATTTATAATGAGGAAATCGCTTCACTGGAAGTAGTTATCCAAACTGATCACATCACATGTTAAAATCAACAAACTACAGTGTCAGAACACTCCTCAAGCCCAAACTCACCCCAAAGAGAAGGGGGTAGTTGCTAAACAGTCGATTTGCCTGACATCTTTCTCAGACAACTACGATTTCATCTGTGTTCATATGCACTCATGTTCATGTGTAAAGGAATGGGGCAGGTAACGGCGGTCGGCAGTAACATCATTGGTTGCACTTGAAGTGAGAAGGTATCCAATCCCAAAGTAAACAACTCATTAATAGTAATATTCTCAGATACCACTTGGCCAGTGCTAATGTGCTTAAGCAGGCAGTAATTACATGATCAGAGCTGTCAGCATTGGAGAAGTTTGAGGAAAAATCTAGAGGGAATCACACCTATTTCTCCCTGGACAGGATGTGACATTCAGATGAGTGTCTCGCTGTGTGAAAAGAAGTGTGTATGTGTGTCTTAAAGGAGTTCCTAAGTTTGAGTGACAGCGTTCTGATGAACTGAAGGTGCGAAGGCCATGGTGCCAAGTTCCACGTACTCTCTCTCTCTCCCTTTCTCTCCATGTCAGTGTCAGTTCTCTGTGTTCCTCTGGGCTTTCTCGAGCATTTCTGCAGGCTGATTCCCCCCATTTCTCCCATCCCCACATGTTAGATAGCCTCTTGCCCAGTTATGGCCTCTGTCCAGCTCTCTATCCATTGACACTGCACCCCGGGTTATAACAAGCCTGCCCAAATGCCTGACTTAGGCCTGTGCGTCCTGCATAATCATGCCAACTATAAATCCTGAGAATTACTGTTCATCTAAATATTAAAACAGCTTTTTATGAATGTCAGAAATTGTGTCCTAAAATTAGCTGTTTACCTCAGTCTACCGACCGAATGTTGTGTTGGAAATGTATGGCTGTATAGCTGGTCTGTTAGCAGCAGCCATGTTGATTATTTTCACATGAGGTAAACTCTCGCCGTGCTGTCTATGCCCCAGTTCCAGAGTGGTTTGTGGTCCGCAACCGCTCATTTGCATGTAGGAATACTAATGAGAAACAGCCTGTTCTGAAAGGTACTGAAACAGAGGGGTATAAAGCAGGTGAAAATGCCTAATCTGAGGAGTATTTTCAGCAAAGTACTTCAGAGACATGTTTAGTATAGCTCATAGACCTATTTTAGCTTGTTGAAAAATTTATAATATGGGACCTAATATGAATACGAAGTGGACATGGTATTGACACATGTGAAAAGGATTGGTAAAAACTGTAACATGGAAGTATATAGGTAGTTGTGCACTGCTACAGTAAATCAAATGACAGAACTGGATAAGTCTCTTATAACCAAACTATACAGGTTCATACTACATTCATACAACACAAATGCCTACAAAGAAAATTATGTCTTGCTATCTGAGGTACTTCCATTTGTTTTTTCTACTGAAAGCTAAAACTTTAATATCATATATAACATATCACATATTACATGGAAGTGAGTTTAAAATATTTTACCACAAAAAAAAATATTTTTCATATTTTCTCTAAAACCATCTTATAACCCTTTACACATACTTACACCTCAACCACACACACACACACACACATACTCACAAGGTTGCATTTGTGCTCTCATGATAACCTGGTAGCAGTCTCCGTTGTCTTCATGGAAACTTTTAACAAGGTCACATAAGATGGTCATGATTTTATCTCACTATTCCAGGAAAGAACTGATGTATAGTTTCCAGACTATAGATAATAACATTTGGAGTCAATCATGTACTATTAAATCAAGATCATCAAAATTACATTCAATTGATGGTCAGTTGCACATATTGAGGACAAAGCAGCATTAAGCAAGTGGAAAACAAATATTTTCCGAGAAAGAGAAGAAAGAAATGCGGTTCCCAGGTATTTAGATTTAGAAGTATTAAAAAAGAGAGAAGCCAAATTGAAAAATTGGCCACAGTGGAAGTCAGGTAATAATGTTGTTGACTAGTTCTAACTTTGTTAATGAGATTTTTTGAAATTAAAAGCTAATCCTATAAGCCCATATTCAGTCTAAGAAAAAGTGTCAGAACTGTAGAGCTCTTTTTCTCCCATTCTCCCTTTCACTCCATCTTCATGATGAGTATCTGATAAATTCTTCCCTTCAAATTTACTGTAAAATTGTCTTCGCTGTGCACTTCTGAAAGCACGTCCATCATATCAAAAACCCGTGCTGCAAAACATATATTTTTATAGATTTTTTCTTGCTCCCTTTTTACTTCACTTTTTATAGCAAATGCTTATCCCAGCACTGGACTGATTTGGTGGGGTTACGTTTGGACCTGCTAAACTTCTCAGGTACTGCTCTCTCCTCCGAGCCGATCGATGCTCTCGTCTGCGGGCACTGACTGCCGAGGCCGCTCTTGAAGGCTTTTCATTTTGAGCCGGGTGCTGCAGCTGAAACACTTTTCTATCTCATATTGATTTTAATGTGTCAAAACCCAAACCCCCGCTGTCCGGAATGTTCCGGGACATCGGGTTGGTCTGGGGCAGCGGTTTTCGGGGCGGCTGGCGCGTTCAAGTTCGTGGCTCAGTGCTTTTCAAGGCCGCCATGTTGTTGATCTTGGCCAAAGTTTTTTAGTTGTCTGGATGAATGAAGGGCTCTCACCCCCCATCTCTTTTACCATTACGTATAAGAGTAAAGACAAACACACAGCATTCACAGCAAACCCTTCCCCCACCCCACCCCTGCCGTGAAACTGTCAGTTAAGATAGCATCAACTGAGGTCGTTATGGATTAGCAAGTATGGAACTTTGCAGGATTAATTTGAAAGATTTAAATGAAATACGTCAACCTTTGTAACCATATGCTCAAAGCACAGGAGAAAAATGGATCAACGGACAAACCTAAGCTGTAAATTTCAAATGTAAACACTACTATACGGTGAATGCATTATTTTTTTATGTGTAGCCTCATTTTTTAAAAAATGAGTCCCACTTGGACAGTATGCAGACATTCTATGATTTTATGAGGAGTGACGCCAACAATGAAACTAATCTGTACAAATCACTGTCCTTAATCTATCCCACAGATAATAACAAACATTACTTTCTCCTGAAATTGGTCAGGCTGCAGCTTTAAATTTCTACAAGCATGCTGGCTGGCCTGTATTTGCATTTTCACAAGCGCACATTTCTCAACCCTGAAATTAAACATCTGAGTGAGATTATGGAGTGCAGTTATTATAATTGTTGGTTTTATGAAGCTGCTCTGCATATCTTTTTTGAAACAGCATCTCTAATTTCTGTCACCGGTGCTTACTAATGTTTTAAGATGGCGTTGGGAACCTTTCAAGCTGGTTTTGGTGCCAAACCAGTTTGGTAGACATGCTTAAGTTGTATTTTGTGACCTTGGCCAGCATTAAACCGGCAATTTCCAGCAGGAGAATGTCATGAGCCACCTCAAAATATGTGCTGGTGCATGCTGGGTTTCCAGCAGGAAAGTCAGTTGGATTTGAAAGTTTGTTAAAGTAAGATTACACAGCACAGCACACAGTGCACCACAACAATATGTGAACTCTGGATTTTACCTATCCTTGAAGGAGCAGAGGGCAGCTAACAAGGGCAGCACCCAGGGAGCAGCGCTTGGGGGCGGTACCTTGCTCATGAGTACCTCAGTGGTAACTTTACCCATCCTGGATTCAAACCTGTGACTTTCTGAGCACGGGGCGAACACCCTACCGTTACACCACCAACTGCCCCAAAATCTGGTTAATGCTAGTTCCAACAGAAAGTTGTCAAAACACACAGCACATCACAGTGCGTATTGGGCTACTTCAAGTTTGCTGTGACAAAAGCAATTTCATTGTGTTAGACAATGATAATACAGTGTATGTTAATACAGTTTAAAAATAATTGGAACCTTGGATACCTTTTTGTGTAAAAATTGTCATTGTTGAATGTAAAGTGTTTGTAACTCTTTTATTATTGCAAATCAAATCGCCCTGTGGGTACAAACCTTACATTAGGTTGAAAAGTCAGTTTGAAACTCACTTCAGCACATCAGCCAAGTTCAAATTTAAGCCACAGGACGTGCTTAAATGTGGACGTTTGCGATGGGTACTGACTTTATTGCAGGCTCTATCTCTCTCCGAGTCACAACTGCCTCCCCCAACACACGGCCTGCTCTGAGCTGTAATTTCATGCAGCTCTTTGGAAACTAGGTTTGTGCACTTGTTTTTCTTGTCTGCTTCTGCTTTTTAAAGTTTGTCCATATACCGTACGGGTCAGCGTTATTATCCCAGAGGAAGAATGTACTGGAGGTTGTTAACGCATTGCCTGATACACGTTAAATATAAAAAAGAGAACTTTGATCCATGCATTTTCACACCAGGATGTTTTGCATGATTTGGCCTTTGGGCTGGTAGGTTGTGTTATACCGAACATTACTGCGTAAGCAAGCAATAGCGGCTCGGTTCCCTCTTCTCCAGTGCAGCAACAGATAAGAGAACATGTGTTAGCTCCTGGGCCTTTTAGGAGGTTTTGCTGCAGTTTTCCATCCAAAAATCCCTTGTTGTGCTTTCTTCATGTAAAGCTCAACGCCTGCCCATCGGCCTACGTGAGCCTAACTCTTATTACCGCCTTATCCCAATGCAGTTTCACCTTTTATTCCCTGTTAAAGGGCAGGGAGAAACATGTAGTTATTTTCTCTCATCCTCCCCAAGATCAAAGACGCAGCAGGTTATTACAGGGAGCGTGGAATCTTTGAAGACGTGCCGGGTGCATCAGTGTAGCTACATTGGCTGTGTGTGTATATGTGTGTATGAGCAGGAAGAAGACGCTAGAAGCAACTCCATGACCGCGGCCTGTCACTCATCTCGCACATGCACACACACCTTGATGATGGGGAGTAGTAAGGTATAACTAGTGATGCAACTAACTTATCTTTTTTTCAGTAGCTTATCAGTAGCAAGTATTTTTAAAATGTTTTTTTCTCTTTACAAAGATGGGTATTTTTAATGACCAAGTGTTTCAGATTGGTGCTGAATTTGCAGAAGTGGCATCTGATAGACTATTGTGACCGCTTGGGGCACACTTGTGGCATAACATTGCACTTTTGGCAGCTGTCGGAGGATGGACTTCAGGACCGTGGCCATACTTATCTAAATGTATTATTCAAAATGGGCAGAATTCATAAGTGTACCTTAGCAAGCTGAAAATCAAAACACTCTACATCCAAAATGTGATTTGATATTCATTGTTGAAAATATAGGTTTTCATATTACTTTTAACATATTTTAAAATTAATTCATATATTATACAAGTCACTCTCTTTTGGGGTCACGGTGCAAGCTGGGGACCAACTCTGGGTGGGCGTCAACACAACACAGGGCGCACACTCACACAAACACACTCACATTCACACCTATGAGGCACATTATAGAGTAACCAATCAACATAGACTGCAAGCTTTGGAAAGTGGGAAAAATCTGAGCACTCGGAGGAAACCCATGCAAATCCAGGGAAAGCACAGAAGGCCAACCCGAACTCAGGAACTTCTCAGTGTGTAGCAATAATGCTAACAATTGCACCTCTGTGCTTCCCCAACATTGCCGGTAGCTCATTTGGTCTTCCTTCTAGTTTTTAAGTAGTGATTTTGTGATGCACTTATTTGTTCAGGCATGGAACAGAGATCAAGGCATGACTGTGATTCTGAGAAAGACAGCAACACAGATTGAAAGAGACATATGGAATTGAAGCCCTTGATGAAGGAGTTGCCAGACCTGGCTTTTATATACCTTTTTAAAACTCAATACTGGGAGTGAATGAGTGTTCAGTCTCCGATCAACAAACCCATTCATGTCTTTATCCACAGAGATGAGGAATGAGGAATCACCTTGAGAGTGAAAATTATTTTAATTAAGCAGTTAATTTACTCTTACAAAAAGAAGCATATCCAAGTATTATTATTAGTAGTAGTAGTATTATTAGTATTATTATTATTATTTGTAGTAGTAGTAGTATAATCAAAACAGAGATATACTAAACAAGGTGGTGTAAGTTGGCTTACACCAACAAGCATTCAGAAAAGATGTATTTTTTTTTCTGATAAATGGGGCTAAGACGTCATCTGTTCTTTAAGCATTAAAGCCGTGAGGTGCCTGAGAAGTGTTCTGACGGGAACAAAAGTTAAGGCTTGATGGCTAGCAAGAGAGAGAACTCTTTCTCCATCTGTCTCGTCCGCTCTCTCTTTGTCTTTCTCTCTCTCATGATTTGTTTTAGTCATTCAAATCATATGGCTTTCTCTCTATGTCAGGTAAGGAAGGTAAGATAAGGTAAGGTAAGGAATGAGAGTGATGGTGAGACAGCAAGAGAGAGAGAGAGACAGAGGAACACAGAGGGAGAGAGGCAGATGCGTGTAATGCTAACAAACAGCTGTGCTATTTGTTATTCTCCTTTGCAGAGCCATCCTTTAAATTTATGAACACAAACTCCTCTACCAAGGGTCTCATTTCCCCTGCTGTGTATACACTGCAGAGGATTACATATGTAATATTGCCAAAGCAATTTTAAAGCAACACTTATCTGTTGCGTGTAGAAATCAGAGGAACGGAACCCAGCTTCACCCGGTTGTTGGTAAGGTAGAGGAGGACAGCGAGTTCATCTAAGGAACTATTTAATTTCTCCACTTTTGGCTCCCTCCCTAACCCTAACTCCCATTCATAATAAAAATCTATCGCAGAAGTAATATATTTGTGGAAATTATACCGTATGCATGTATATGATGTGGTTGGAGTCTGATGCAGAGCGCTGGGCAAACGTGAAAGTCTGCTCATATAATGAATGTTTGGAGTCCAAGGTGCCATTAGGCCGTAATACCTCAAGTTTTTATATTTCCATGTAGCATTACACTATATTTTCCATCCTCATTCCACCTTATGTCAACTCAGGCAAGAGCTGCCAGGTGGGAAAGCAATGCTTCACAGAGTCCACTTTACAATCAGAGAGCGAGAGAGAGAGAGGGAGGATGAGATCTCATCTGGCCTGCTTAAGCACACAGCTGTGGTTCTCCAAGCATGAGGACATGAACTCTCATCAGCTGAGTGAGAGAACATGGGAAGGAGGAGAGAGAGAGAGAGAGAGAGCAGGAGAGAGAGAGAGCAGGAGAGAGAAGGACCATTAGCAAATTTACGTCGTCGTCTCGAGTACAGGGTCACCGCGGTCAAACGAGACAGCGACCAAGGACTTGGGGAGGAGGAATGGAGTGTATGTTTCTCTCCTTTGAGACAGAGGAAGCCGTCTTTAGGTGACACATCAATTTACATACACTCAGCACAGTCAGGAAAAAGAGAAGTGGGTGGGTGGTGGGGGCTTAGTGCTGAGCCTTGACTGAAGAAGACATGTGTGTTCCACAGCTTATAAAATGCTCTACCACACACTACAGTGAAATCTAGGCTTTAAAACCAGACAAGCATCTCTTACAAAACAGTGATGAAAATAGTATATTTGTAAGAATACAGTTGCATTGATGAAATAATACTCAATTACAAATAAAAGTACTGGTGTTAAAAGTCAGATATTATGAAAAATCTTTTTTTTTTGTTCTTTGGACATTCTTTTGAGTCTGTACTGCCTCTAAAAACACTGTACGTTTGATAAAAATGGACAATTGTGTTAATATTAATTAGCAAATGTCAAAAATTGTGTGCTTGAACAAGCCATTTAGATTTCTCTCCTACTTCTATGTCACAGTAGGGGACATTTGAGTAACTCCACCCTCCTATCTGAGAAGCTCCACCCACTAGGTAGAACTGCTAGTGCTTGCTGATCCGCCATGTTTTCTCGCAAGTGCTAGCGTAGGAATCGCAATGAAGAAGTCTACAAAAGATGTGAAGATGTGCAAAAAGAAACACATGGTAAAAAGGAATGTATGTATTTCTGACTCTTAATGGAATGGCACCTTGATTATAAGAAACTGCTGTGAATTTATGTTTGGCCAAAGTACTAAAAGCCCCTTTTAGTTCAGGTGTCCAGTTCAGTCAAACCTCAGCTATTGATCTTCTCCTGCCACAACCAATATACCAAGATGGGACAAAAACTAGATTCTCTGTAGCCATTTTGCTCCTGCCTGTCTTGAAAGGGGGAATAAAATGACAAAAGAGGGCAACAGAGCATACAAACAAGTCATCAAATGTAACTCCAACACATTACATATAGAAGACCTTACCTTGAATAAACTGATTTATTTAAAATGCATGTTGAAATTATCAAGTAATTGTTAGATGTTCACAGATGGTAATTTGCAGTCCAAACCTTTTCATAGACCTTCAATCTAAATCTCATTCAAAAATAATATTGAATCAAGGTAAACCTGAGCAGAAATCTCACAAAAGTTCAAATGTGCTGTTTCACGACATATAGTCAAAACTAATTCATGTTGAAAGGTTGTCTTTCATGTATCTGTCTTTTAGATGCTTTTAAAAAAAATAGTAGTAGAGAAAGACCGTCCAGTCTCCCAACAGCAAAGGCCGCAATCCCCTTCATGTCTTTTATAAATACCTACCGAGCGATGATGAATCACCTTGAGAAAGAATGTAGCAGTTAATTTAGTAATAAGTGGGGCAAAGATTTCATCTGTCCACTCAGCAGTTAAGCCACAAGGCCGAACGTGAAGCGCTCTCAGGAGAACAAAATATTTAGAACGCTAAATGTGGAGTCTCTCTCTTTTCCTCTCTCTCACAAACACACACATACAGCCTCTTTGTGTCCATCTCGTGCCCGCTGCTCTGCGTTAACGCCATCAGGCGGGATGTGTGCCTGGGCTGTTGACGGTATTACTCCCGCATATGAGCTCGCTGTTTGTGTAGGCCACCTTTAATAAAAGCCGACGAGGATTTATGACCCCTTCACACCTCCGTATGAAGCCACTCCATCAGGGTGCGGAGATACGGCTCGGCCCTCCTCTCTGTGCTTATTAATGCGGGCAGGAAGCGGGCGGGAGGCCTTGCGCAATCGCGATGAGGGGACAGTTATTGGGGATAAAGTTGCAGTGAAAGAAGAACCCATGTGTGAGTGTGAGTGCTGAGCGAATTTACGTGTTCACACAATCCCAGCATTTTACCTCCTTTCCCCAACACAGCACACTAAAATATCACATGGTATTTAAGTGCTTCACTCAGCTTAGCTCAGCAAGTTGCTGTTATTCGATCCCAAAATGACATATATAACAAATATGAATATGTGTTGATGCACACATTGCAACGAAATGTAATTATTTGCATTTGACTCATCCGTGAAGGAGCAGTGGGTAGCTGACATGGGCAGGACCCAAGAAGCAGTACTTAGGGATGGTACCTTGCCCATGAGTACCTCAGTAGTACCTTTACTGTTCTGGGATTTGACTCTGCGATCTTCCGATCATAGGGTGAACACCCTAACCGTTACGCTACCAACTGCCCCAAATATATATAAATGTATTTGAACGCAGTGTCATTAAAGTCCCTGTTTATTCCAATACTTTTGTTCATATAGTGTATACTGTATATACAAAACATGCATTCATTCATTCATCATCCGAACCCCTTAATCCCAACCAGGGTCGAGGGGGGACCGGAGCCTATCACAGTTACTTACTGGCGCAAGGCGGGGACCAACCCTGGGCAAGCACCAACACACCGCAGGGCACACATACTCACACAATTACACTCTCACTCACACCTTACAGAGCCAATTTAGAGTCGCCAGTTAACCTACCCTGCGTGTTTTTAGACTATGGGAGGAAACTGGAGCTCCCAGAGGAAACCCATGTGAACACGGGGAGAGCATGCTAATTCAAAAAGGCCCCACAACCGACCTGGGGATAGAACGCCAGACCTTCTTGCTGTGAGGCGACAGCAGTAACACCTGTGCCACCATGCTGCCCAGAACCTAACATTGCAGAAATCTGAGAAATAGCCAAGCAAGACAGGAAATCATTCTGAATGAAAGGAGGAAGCATCATTTAACAAAAATAAAGTAAAAAGCATAGTAAATAATTGGTCACTGACAGGTCTGTTTGTCGCTCTAGCTATCCGGCAATCTTTAGAATCATTGTGTATATTAACTTCAGGAAGCACTATATCATAAGAATTTATAACTAATAAAATCGGGGGAAATGTTTTTATAAAGAAGAGATCAATCTCAAGACTAGGAAAATTTGGCCACCATTTTTCATTATCACACCTAATTTATCTCATAAGGGCATTGCTAATATGTTGGTGAGTAAAATAAGAAGGGTCAAATTAGGCAGAACGCAGCACTGCAGCCTTCCAGGACCAACTGATGACACTCCTGCTGTAGACTATATAATGGACAGTAGCTGATAGTTCACCATTATAGTGTCTTTGTTGGCAGTGGTGGGTGTAAGATTCTCTCTCTCTTTCTTTCTTTGGGACCTTTATAGGAAGCCAGTATTGGGGGTGGTGCACTGGGTTGCTAGGTGATGGTGGCCTGATTAAGAAGTGGGGAGGATGGGGTTAAGGAGGCCGTCTGTGGGCTCGGGTTGGCGCTAATTGACAGCTGCTGGCCCTGAGGGTTTTTTTCTCCCAACCTGGAGACCTCAAGATAATGGAAGGGCAGCGCTACTTCAGCCCAGTGTGAGAGGTGGCTGTGTGCGGGGGCCACCACTGGCCTCTTCCTCCATGGGAATATCCAGAGAGGGGGAGTCAGAAAGAAAGAGAAATAGAGAGAGAGGCCGAGAGAGAAAGAGAGTAAGAGGGAATTACAGATGGATAAATTGTGGAACTACACACACCCACTGACACAGAGGATAGTGACTGTGTTTTAGGAGCATTGGACTCAAAGTGACCACTGTTCTGCTTTACTGCCCATTTTTCACCATCTGGTATTGGGCTAGTCAGCCTGCCAAAAAAGTCCCCATTCAAATGCGATTAGTGTATTACCCTCTGTGCCCCAAAGCACGCGTTAAGATTATTGCAGGGGAAAAAGTTATTAAAGCTGAGTTTCTGTGGTTTATAGAATGAAATAAAAACATATGTAACGTTATTTGTTTTGAGGCAGAACCTCCAGACTACATTCTAACATTTTTGTTTCCTAGGCTAATTTCTTATTGCTTATTGGCATTTACTCAGCATTTTTAATCCCTAACCAAATCGGCTCCACCTTCTCTGTAGGACATTTACACCAGGAGATACAGGACCTGAGCAACTAAAATCATCAGCATCTTGTCTCAAAACAGTAACTGTCTGTATCACCTGCTAAAATCAGAAGCATTATGACCCAAACAGAGGATCAGTTTATATCACAGCCCCAACGTCTTAATGTCTTTTGCAAACTACCTGGCTGTCATACATAATTTGCATTAACATTTACAGCATTTAGCATTAATCAACTTGAAGAGGTGGGTTTGAAGACAGCAAATAAGTCTACAGTTGGCAGGAGGAAGTTCATTGCACCACTGAGGAACAATGAAAAGAGTCTTGATGCATGTTGTCTCTTTTCAGTCATCATCTTTGGATCATGACATTATACTTGTACATAAGTGTAATTGTGTTCAGAAAAAGGACAGTCATGAAGGATGGTATGTTATTGTGTTAAGAAATTGACAATGTCTTAAAGCAAGGTGTATGATTTTCTTCAGCAATGAAGTCATAATGGAGAGAGTATGATTGTGATCAGTAATCTTCAATGTCACCCTCCATACTTTATGGCAGTTTCCATTATGAACCACTATTGGCCATTAGTGGAACGTTAAATGTTCGAACCAGAAAACAGTATTAGATACTTCCGCATTTCACTTTGGTACATTTCTGATGACAGTGGTTTCCCCGATCGGTCTGAGGTAAACCAAAAATTACATTAAAAAGTAAATACATTTCTTAAGTTAATAATAGTATTAGTGTCTGTGTTTTATTTATATATACAGTACTGTGCAAAAGTTTTAGGCAGGTGTGAAAAAATGCTGTAAACAAAGAATGCTTTCAAAAATGGAAGTGTTAATCATTTTAATCATTAATCAATCAATCAACAAAATGCAGTGAATGAACAAAGGAGAAATCTAAATCAAATCAAAATATTTGGAGTAACCACCCTTTGCCTTCAAAACAGCTTCAATTCTTCTAGGTACACTTGCACACAGTTTTTGAAGGAACTCGGCTGGTAGGTTGTTCCAAACATTTTGGAGAACTAACCACAGATCTTCTGTGGATGTACGCTTCCTCACATCCTTCTGTCTCTTCATGTAATTTCAGACACATTCGATGATGTTGAGATCAGGGTTCTGTGGGGGCCATACCATCACTTCCAGGACTTCTTGTTCTTCTTTACGCTGAAGATAATGACTTTGGCTGTATGTTTGGGGTCGTTGTCCTGCTGCAGAATAAATTTGGGGCTCGCTGATCATACACCTCCCTGATGGTATTGTATGATGGATAAGTATCTGCTTGTATTTCTCAGCATTGAGAACACCATTACTCCTGATGAAATCTCCAACTCCATTTGCAGAAATGCAGCCCCAAATGTTCAAGGAACCTCCATCATGCTTCACTGTTGTCTGCAGACACTCATTATTGTACCACTCTCCAGCCCTTCGACGAACAAACTGCCTTCTGCTACAGCCAAATATTTCACATTTTGACTCATCAGTCCAGAGCACCTGCTGCCACTTTTCTGCACCCCAGTTCCTATGTTTTCATGCGTACTTGAGTCGCTTGGCCTTGTTTCCACATCGGAAGTCTATGGTCCTCAACGATGCCCATTTCTTCTTGCTTCTTCAAAAGAGCTTGAACAGCACATCTTGAAATCCCAGTCCACTTTGAAATCTTTGTCTGGGAGAGACCTTGCTGATGAGAGACCTATACTTATCTTGTGTCTTGTTGCTGTGCTCAATCTTGCCATGACATGAAACTGTCTTCCACAACCTCACCTTGGTAGCAGAGTTTGCCTGTTCCTCACCCAGTTTTAAGCCTCCTACACAGCTATTTCTGTTTCAGTTCATGTGACATTGATGATCAATAGCACCTGTTTGGTATAATTGGTTGATCATACACCTGACTATAATCCTACAAAATAATATAATGACTATAATCCTACAAAATCCCTGACTTTGTGCAAGTGTACCTATAAGAATTGATGCTGGTTTGAAGGCAAAAGGTAGTAACACCAAATATTGATTTGATTTAGATTTTTCTTTTGTTTGCTCACTTTGCATTTTGTAAATTGATAAAAATAAACAATCATTATTTATATTTCTGAAAGCATTCTTTGTTTATTTATACATTAATTTATTTTTTCATAATCATGCGGAGAATGCTGAAATATAGTAATCTCAATAACACCAGTCTCTCCCAGCTGGGATTACAATTAGCTAGAGGAGGCATATAATTGAAAACCTTTGTCCAGTCTGCTGTCTGGTGTTGTTGACAACTTGCAGAGCTGGTGGACATCAGATGCATAGATGCAGGGTAGCTCCTATAGACATCTACTGTAAAACACCATTTGTTGAAAGTATTTGTGTAAAAAGTAACCACATACAGAGAGGTCTCCTGCTATTGGCAAAGTTACTGTTCCGCGTGTGTTTCCCAAAAGCATAGTTGCTAATGTGTTGCTAATGTATGTTAGTTGCCAATGTACACTATGCTTTTGGGAAACGCACCCCCGAATAGTGATGTCATGCAGGAAGAGAAGTCACCTGTTTAATGAACACAGAACTAACTGTTTTCGTCCCCGGATCAGTTGTTGGGTCTTTCTGTATGCACTGTAGGTTGTTTGGTTACTGTAGGCACTGAAGGAAACTGTCCCCATAGTTGTGAGTGCCTTGCAGTGTTACAATGCTCTCCTTACTGGTCTTCCAAAAATCATTATTGAGCAGCTACAGTCAATGCACTGGCATAGAATTCTGCAGCTCCCATCAGCAATGAGGGCCGCACAGTGGTGCAGTGGTTAGAGCTGCTGCCTCACAGCAAGAAGGTCCTGGGTTCGAGCCCCGCATCAGCTGTGGGTCCTTTCTGTGTGGAGTTTTCATGTGTGTGTGCCATGCCTTGCACCCGTAAGTTCCCACGATAGGCTCCAGTCTCCCGTAACCCCAGTTGAGATTAAGATGTTCAGACAGATAGTTTAGTTCTTGCTTATCTGTTGATCATATTTGTGTGTTTGCCAATACACTAATCATATTTTAAGGAATTCAGCTCCCTGGACACCAAGTCTCTCTAACATACTAAAGGAAAACACACCAATTCATTCCCAGCTACTTCATCCTAATGCTTATTCATTGTTTGTTCTTGCAGAAAAATAAGTGAACTGTGTCAAATAACTCATCACAAGGTGCTTGCTGTTGTAAAAGAAAAAAAAATCATTTTTTTGACTGAGAATGAGACCCAGTTAAAGAGATGTGGCTTGTTCTAATGTCACTGTGTCAGGAATTTGCAATGAGCAGATGATTTTCAGACTCTAATGTGATCTTATTGTTCAAAACCACAGCAGAATGATTCTGGAGCATTACAAGTCTCATCCAGCGATGAGATCCAGCCAACGCTTAGCCTTCTATTAATATTCAGCATTTACATCACCTAATTTCTTAAGCAAAATATATTGATTCCTTTGTGGTCGCCAATGGCTCTTGCACATTTAAAATCCATAAATCTCATGCGAATGAACAGAACACAATTGCGACGGTGTCATCTCTGCTTTATGTAATTTGAATGAGTGATTATTTTCACAGGAAACATGAATTGAATTACATCAGCAAAGCTAGCCAGGCTGTGATGAAGCTTCCCCTCCATTCTAATTATCTTCATATTACCGTAATTATTTGGAAGTGTGCAAAATGGATTATTCTCCCACCATAATCCCCACTGAGAGGTGATCCTCTTTCAACTCGGGCCAGAACCTGTCATGTGTGTTTTTGCTCACCATGTGCAAATAAGCACCCCAATTTTGCCATGCAACAGATATGGAGTTATTGTAAGTGCATGGCTATTTTTGGGATGGAGGAAGCCCTTGATCATTTAAGGAAGTAATGGTCCTGACAGTTTATTTAGCATATGATGGGGAAACTCATCTCACCTAGATCCAGTTCTATTTATTTGAAACTGACCATGCTTGCCTATTTTTTATGAATATAATGTGTGAAGAAGACTTCATACATTGATTAAGGCAAAAATATGAAATATGCAAAGTAAGTGAAAAGAATACTGGATATACAGAAGCAAATAGCATCACCATCATGTAGATGCAGATTTGCCAAACAGTGCATTCTATACAAATCTTTGGGCAACCAGAAAGGTATACTATAGCAGTATCAAATAGCCTTAAGAAAATTTGTTAGCGATGAGCGATAACGTTTTGAAATTCCATATTTGCAAGACAGATACTATAAATTTATGTGCTATTGTAAGTCATCTTTTTCACTTTCAGAGCTGTGTCCCTGCTTTTTTTTCATACCTGAATTACAGTGGCATGCATTAAGATGGAAACATTGAAAGCATCTGTGAATGCTTGCCACTTCCTGCAGGCCGTTTCTGATGGACAGGTTGATTGAAGAGAATGTCAGTGAATTATTGCTGGAAATGTGTTGTACAAAGCGTCCTATTTGGCAGGAATTCTTGTTTCCAGGGTCAACAAGCTCCTTATTGAGTTGTGGGACATATGGAAGGTTACATTCGCCCTCATCACAAATGTAGTGGGAATTGCTCTTTGATCAGCTCCCCGTACCGCATCCAGCGCACTTGATTGCAGTCGCTTTTGGCTAAACCCGGTTCATTTCACTGCACTTTGCCACATCAGTTGAAACCAGCCCTATATGCTGTCATTGGTGCCATTTTGGGGTTGGACTAAATGCATTTTGATTTTCAGCCATTTATGAAGCGACATCAAGCACTATGCACTAGAAAGCAGAAACAAGGATTGTTAGAGTCGAATAAGTGAAGTTGCTTTCTGAACGGGAAATTACAATGCACGGTTATCCCCCAGCCATAGTAGATGGTTAGATTGCTTTATAGTGTGATTTTGAGGTCTCTCTGGGCTGTGGAATAACAGGATGTCATCTTCAGCTTCAAGCACCTCTGCTCCACTTCTCATCTACGTGAGTAACTTCAAAACTGGAATTTACCCTTGGTGCTCTTCTGACCGTGGAGCTTCCATATATACTAGTATGCTTAATGTTGCTGTCAAAGGTTTCGCTAAGCTTTTAAAAGCATGTGCATCATTGTATATCATAAATATTAACTTCAGACATGTCACTGGGAGGTTTCAAGGGATTTGTCCTCTTTGTTCTGGAGTGAAGATAGCTTTAAAAGTATTTCAAGCCCTGAACAACTGACACTCTGCTGTGTGCAATCTCTGAATCTGGCCATTAGCATTATGTATGAAACAACTTTCTTCAAGTCTTAAAGTTGACAGTCACATGGATTAAATTGCATGAGATATTTTATTAAACACAAGGTCAAAGCCAAAAAAGACTAGCTTGAAAAACAAATCAGGAGCGTTGATGCCTGCAAACCGGTATATCCAAGGTGACCCAAAAGTTTACCCAACACAGCTTCAAAAATCAGCATTTAACAAGGGCAAAACAAAAATCCTGGGCATAAACAGGTACAAAATCAAACCATGCAGATGACAAATGAAGGCAGAAGGCTCAATGTGCAATTAGATGGGCAATACTGTGCTAGTGCAAACCCAAAAAGGAAACTACTTCCATAATATAACACAGGCTCATGTAAACTTTTCCATATTGTTATTTGCACATTTATGCTCTGTGCTTATATGCTTACCATCTGTCTTAAAGAGCTGTATGTGTATTTGTTCATCTGCAACAAGTGACACTGCTCTTTAAATACGTATTTTCTACAGTTTCTACTATAATATGCACAAGTACCGTAGTATTCTATAGTAGAAACCTTGGCTGAAGATTTTCTCTATGTTCTATATTTATGTATATATCTTATTTTTACTCTTTAGTTTATTGTAAGATCCTTAACTTGCAAAATTGGTATTTTAAAGTCTATTTATTTAATTTGCACAGTCTTTAGATCAGGGGTCACCAACCCGTCGACCACGATTAACTGGCAGATCTTTGAGATGTTCAAGCTTGATCCCAATATAAAAGAAAAATATATATCCAATCTCGCCTGATTAACTTTCGGTTTTGCAAGCCATCTTTAATGGACCAGTTGCCGCATTTTCATAGTAGCATGAAAGCGAATTAGAAGAGAGGAGAGAAAAATGCTTTTAATTGACCAATGAGAAGTGTTCTTGCTGCAGATATTAGTGATGACAATTACGGCCCTTTTAAGAAAGCCGGTTCTTATGGCTCAGCTCACAAAAAGAGCCAGCTCTGAGAAGTGACTCCTCAGATTATTTGTTGCTTAAATTCATGTATTGCCAAAATAATGTAAAATAATGTGTAAAATGAATGATTAATGTACAAAACATACTTTATATCTAATGCTTATTATTTATATGCCTTACTATACTTAACATGGGACAGAGTGCTACAAAATAAATACCCATCTCAAATTGCCGAAAAGATCTTTTTTAGTTGTTTTTGCTGTCTTTTTCTCTTAGTGCTTCAATAGGTAGATCTTGTCTTTCACCAGGCCCAAAGTCAGGGATTTTGGGCTTGAAAAGGTTGGTGACCACTGCTTTGGATCGTTCAGGTTGCATTTTACTACATGTTGTACTTGTATAACTGTGTATGTGACAAATAAAGAATCTTGAATCTTAAATCTCTTGAAACTGGAGCTTTTCAGTGCCTCCAGTGGCATGGAAGGTGTATTACAAGTCAAGTACTACTGACATTAGTAAATGACAGTAATGGGAGAATATAAAAACGTATTACAAAGCCACTGTAAACTATTTAGCACTGTAAATCCGCTGTCATCTAAACTGCTTCATTTGATTAAGTTAATAAAACCTAAGCCACACACTATCCACATCCATGATGTCATTTTGTTCATTTTAAAGGTTATTTGAGGATGTATGAGAAATGTCAGAAGATTTTCTTTGCAGAATCTGTACTGTATTCATAGATTTTCACATATCAAACACAGTTGGATTTAACATTGATCAGATGTGGTTTGTAAGTGTGGTTTAAGGTCAAAACATTGTGGATTTTTGTTAAGATTTTGGGGAATATGAACCTATAAGCAAAAAAGGTCCATTTTCTTATGACCACCTTAGATTGTATTTTGGAAAACTTTGATCTTACTTTAGTGCCAAGCAAGTTCTGTACCAAGACTTTGACCTAAATTTCATTTGACCTTTGTATTTACATTTTTTGATTACAAAAGTATGCTTTGCTCATGTTAAATCTGTTAAATATTTGAACATGTGCCTGTCTTTTTGGATGTCCTTGAATATAATTGTTTGCTCTCTGTCAATCAGATTTTTGACCATTTTTCTTTCTCCTGTTGCTACCGAATCTGCATGTCAGTCAGCATTACAGTTTAAGAAACGTTTAATACACCATATTACTAGGCAAGGTTTATAAACCATTTGACCTTTTGACCGGTTTTAAATCCTACTCTGCTCTATCATTTTGTTTGGCAAAAATTCACTTTGTGCTTGTTTATCCCAGTTTATAGCTGCAAGCTATATAACAACTCATTAAAAAGTCAGTTTCAAACTTCAATATATCAACTGTTTCACACGTACAAGCTCATGACATACGTACATCTACAGGGATGCAGGAGGGTATGAGACCTTCTAGATACAACATGATTGGCAGGTAGGAAACCCGGATCAATGCAGATTATGCCTCACTCACTGGACTGCACTCCTCCCTCAGACTGCTGGCACAGTCCGCTGCAGGTAATGATTTAAACATGGCTGACTCCAGCCAGACGCCAATTAATAGGCTTTACCGAAATGGCTATAGAGGGACTATGCATGAATTAAAATCTGCAACCTTGGTGGCCATTAGCCACTAATTAGGATCAGCTTGAAAGAGTGCTGGAAAAAGAGTGGGCAGAGAGGGTGTCTGACCTCTCCTCTTGTGTTACAGTTGAAAGATCTGTGAACTCCTCCGTTCCTCTGCTCAAAGCATCGACTGGAGCGGTGTATCTGTGGTGAAACTCTTGGTAATAATTTTGTCTTTTGTCTAGATTCTGTAATGAGAGAGATCAGTGGAGAGGGAGCAGTAAAAGGCACATTCATCCTGTTTTAAAAGGCTAGTCACAGACAGTCAGAGGGAAAGCAGAGAGAGACAGAAAGAGAGAGAGAGAAGGAGAATCAGCTGTATCAGCAGCAGAATCCTGTAGTCCTGGCCGGGTTTCAGTGCTGAGAAGCAATGTGGGTAGAGGCAGTTACTGACCCCTTGACCCTGGCCTCAGTCGGGGCTGGGATCGGATTAAATCAGGGCTGGATGTGGGCCAGAGCCTCCCCATAACAAATATGGCTCTGGATAACATATCTTTTAATTACTAGCTACTGCACCTTGGTCCTCCAAGCTATGGCCCCGGTGCCCAGAGGGGTCACTGCTCCTCCTGACTTCATACATCAAATAGAGGATAATGTGATTGTAGCCCAGGTACAGCAGCGGGTAATACAAGGCTACGAATGCACCCACACTGCTGTTTGTCTCCTGGTTTATTGTGTCGGGGGGGAGGCAGTGTCTACCCGCTGTCAGCGTTATTCAGCGCCCTGAGAGGAGAAGAGAATTAAAGGCCTGCTGCTTTCAGTGCATGCATTTGAAGGTAATGTAAAGTATGTCATGTATGCACAGCTATTAAACTGCTTAATGTATATTAGATGTTAAATTTACAGTCCAATGGAATAGTTCAGGAGAAAAAGTGAAACCAACAATGTATACATTACTGCTTTTTGACATTCTTGGAAAATTACAGCTTGGGATAAGAAGGGTCTCCTATCTCAGAGAAGGAATTTAAGCCCACTTTTCCTGTCCAGGGTTTTAACCTGCCTTAAAAAACATTAATTAATTAATTCATTCATTCATTCATTCATTCATTATGCAAACCACTCAATCCCTATAGGGGTCAAAGGGACAGGAGCCTATCATGGGAACTAACGGGTGCAAGGCAGGGAGCAATGCTGGGCAGCCACCAACACACTGCAGGACAAACACACTAACACAATCACACTCACATTCACACCTTACGGGACAATTTGAGAGTTGCCAATCAACCTACATTGTATGCTTTTGAATTATGGGAGGAAACCTACGCAAACACAGGGAGGACATGCAAATTCCCTACGGCTGACTTGGGGACCTTCTCGCTGTGAGGCGGCTGTGTTAACCACAGCACCACCATGCCGCCCGGAAAAAATCAAAACAACTCTAATTTTGGTAGGTAATTTGCCTCCAGACGAAGAGGTCGCTGATTCAAATTTGGCTCTATCCTACTGCCAGGACTACCACCACTAAACCCTTAACCCCAAGCAAGAACCCTGAACCCCAAGTTGCTCCAACCCCAAGTTGCTTCCCTGTAATTAAGAAATGTCTGTCGCTGGATAAGAGAGTCTGCTAAATGCCATAAATTTAACTGGGTTGGGGCAATGCCAAGATGTTTCTTTTACCATGCAATAAGTCTTGACTGGACTCTTAGAGTAAGGCCACTCAACCATATGCATGCTCATTTCTGAAAGTTTCCTTTGATTAGTTTTCAAAACTTGTTTTGCATCATTCTGGCATATCTGTATGAGGCTGTCCATCTGTTTCCACAGCGAATGAAACCTCTCTTAGCCATAAGCTTTTGTCCCCAGCGTCTCCCCTGCATCCTGTCTCTGTTACAGGGCCCACAAACAAAACTCCAAAGATGGCAAACCCACGCACAGTAGAATGGAGTAATAAAGCAGTTATTTCTCCACCATCGCCCGCATTGTTGTGGAGGTGGGAGTGAGTAAGAAAACAGTATTAAAATGGTTAGTGAGTCTTCGTAGCGTCTACAGACAGAGAGGGATTTCACACCGCCTTATGAAGAAGACTTTTACATTTCATGCCAAATAATGAAATCTAAAACAAATTCGTGCAGAAAAAAAGATGAAACCAGGAGACGGTCGTGGGGTGCATTTTAAACGCAGCGCTCAAAAGCCTGCCCCCAGAATGCCAATTATACAAAAGCCCCATCTTCATCCGTGCTGATAATGCCAGGGATCTGGATTTAGTGGCATACGCTGGGGAGAGCAAAGAGAACAGGCATGTTTATCTCAAACACACACACGCATGTACACACACTGTATAAACATAATCGCACAACCAATATGTGCAACACATTTTCCAGCATTTTTTTTATTATCATCAGACATAATCAATACACTCAGGCAGGATTTAGACTGGGATTTCAGATAATGGTCAGAAAATAGAGCATCAGGAATGTAACTCCCGCACAGTTCTTTGGATCAATCCGCCTGCAGTTGGAATGAACTACACGGAGATGACCTGAGTCTGCGGAGCTAAAGCCCAGCACACACAGACACACAAACGCACAGTGCCAGTCAGCAGAACAGGTGTGTATCTGACACCTCGCAGGAGAGCCAGTCGATGCAGGGGAAACACACACTCTGGAGAGAGCTCAGTTACCCTAGCACGGTGATACTGATTGGTTATTTTGACTTACTAAGTGGAAGAGTTGTCTCAGCAATTGCTTTATGTAAGCATACAAAATGCTATTTAAAATGGCGAACCAAACATTTATTCCTGACAGTCAACACTGACAGTAGAGCCGAGTCTAAATTTTGCTGCATATTCCTGAAAAAGTGTTTAGCACAACTTTTACACATATTTAGTGTGTGCTTAATTTGCCGTGGCAGGAAACTTGCACGAAAGCCTTTTAGTACGTGTAATACTACATAAAGATGTTTTAATATTATATAGACACGTGCAATATTACGAGTTTCACAGTATAGACATAATAGTATTGTATATTATAATACCTAATAACCTTACTTAAGCAAAAATAAAGATTTGTTACAATGAAAAGAACTCCAGGAAAAGTTTTAAAGCTGAACACATATACACACACACACACGCACACACACACGGGTAGATGTATATAAGTCTACTGCTAAGATATGTTTAACTATTATTATTATTATTATTATTATTATTATTATTATTATTATTATTATTATCTCTTTTTGGTTGTTGTCTGTTTCATTGAATGTTATTATTGTTTCATTGTTCATTCTTTCATCCCCCTCTGTTGTTTTTGTTGTTTGTTTGTTATTTCTTTGTTTGTTTTTCTTCGTTACCTCTTCCTCTCACATATTGTTCATATTCCTGTCCACTCTTAATGTGCTTAATGTGTTAATGTCTGTTGAAAAAAGCTGAGTTTTCTTTCATTCCAGAATACGGCACAAATCACCATCACGTTGACACAGAGTAACCAGAGCATGCTAGAAAGCATCTTTGTTTTTTGTTAATGCAAATAAAAGTAGGGTGTAAAATTAGGGTGCAATAAGTTACTGCATTGTATATTAATTTCATACCTAGTGATGAGCATAAAGTGGAATATTCTGACAATGTTTTAACTGTTTAAGCTAATTTTAACAGTTATATAACATTGAACTGACATTTAAATGACTGTTATATTGTATTTTATTTTATGAATAGAGTCACAGACGTGAATGCATGACAGATGTGAAATATTGGATAACAATATGACAAGCTTAGGCAGACAGCACTGAGCCTGAAAAAAGGCTGGAAAAGTCATTGTGGCTCTTTGATTACCGACTTCAGTCCTGAAAAAGAAACAAAATGAGTTGCACCACTCACATTTGTTTACAGACATGTCCAGGGTATGTTGATGTGACCCAAATAATTGGAGTCTGAGTGTTTATCTAGAGCAGAGAGCTGTGTGCTTCCAGTTCTGAGTTTCTTTTTCTGCGCTCCTAAAGTTATAGTTCCACATTCATTTCCACCAGTGACCTTTCCTTATGAAATGCAACATTAGTCTTCTGCTGTGCTGCCCGTCTGGCATGGACACAGACTAATGTGATGTTTGACCCACACACTGACCCTTTGCTGGCCAATGCAATGAGCTCCACATGCCCCAGTCTGCCTTGTCCTTTTCCAGCCCGAGCCACAGCGTACATTATGATGCATGGAGCCAGGTATTACGACAACCAGGGGATTTAGCTGTGTAATATGAACATGCCCAGGGTACTGTCGGGGCTAGTGAGTTGTAATGTAATAGTAGTAATGTTATTTCTTGCTACCAGCCCTGCACATGATGTATGAACAACTGATTCAACACCAAGCGTACAAGCACATACTAATGCGGGGGGGTTAAATTGCTCAAAGGTCTCTATTTACTGATATATTTGGAGGATTCTGATTACTTTTCTAACATTTGAACTCTTTGCTCATGGGTGGCACCCTTTCATCCTAAGTGTAAGATGGATCTGGACCATTTCCCAACAGTGCAAAAAGTGATATAACACTCTGGGCAGGTTCAAATATTACTATACATATAATATACATATAACTTCCTCTTTTTATACACTTGAGATGCTTTTATAACTTGAATGATTGTAGTTTAAATGTTACAATTTAAAACCAAGGTAATGAGGAAGTCTGTCCTGGGTCAAATATATATTTTAATGGAAGTGTAGATTTTGAATATAGTACCATACAGAAGTGTAATGTCAGCAAGAATATTAGGAAAAATATTAATAAAAGAAAATGTAACAATTTAATTGTCCACATGATAGCGAATATGTTTTGGAATTTACAAGATGGCAAACCCAGATGTTTTTACTGGTCCGTTAAAGTATTATACAGCTTAGAGTAGTAGAAAATCCAGGTTCAGAAACTTCTGGACAGAAATTGGCTCCAAGTACTCAAGATTTCTCAACTAAGTTCAATAAACAAATATAAGTGAGTGATTATTTATCATTGTGAACACAGCACAGCACATAGTGCACCACAACGAAATGTGATCTCTGCATTTGATCCATCCATGAAGGAGCAGTGGCAGCTAACATGGGCAGCACCCGTGCTTGGAAATAGTACCTTGCTTATGAGTACCTCAGTGGATCACCAGGTAAACATCCTATCCATTATGCTACCAACAAGTATGAATGTATATTTGGGCTCCAACAAGGACCAAGGACCTTATTGTATAAACCAGAAGGTTGTGGGTTTGATTCTGGCTGTGTCCAGCTTCCAGGACTATCAATTCTGAGCCACTGATCAAGGCACAAACTCCAAATTGCCCCAGGGAGACTGTCCTGGTAAGTAGATAAGTTACAAGATCTGCTAAATGCAATAAACATAAATGTGCTAAAAACAAGAGAATGTTAATATGGGCTTTTACAACAAGTACTAAATATACTCCATAACTTTTATTTATTAGTGGTACTAAGTGAATTGTAACCTTCAGTGAACAAGTACGAAATAAAAACTTGGGAGAAGTCATTTCCTAAAGATGGGCTTTTCTGCCTGCCTTTGTATTTCAACAGTGACTGTGAAAAGCCAAGTCACCTGCTCTTTATTTATATACCGTCTTTGGGATTAGTTTAAAGCTCTGGCCTACTTTTGATACTGCCGAGTTGGCAGATTAAATGTGAAGTATGCTAGGACAGGCCTTTCCACCCTCTATTGAGACATACTCTCAGTGGTTGACTTCTGAAAAGAGTTGGGAGGTTTAGAAAGGAAGTCGTGGACACTTTATACAGCATTACTTACTTTCCACATTATAACAAAATTTACACTATTTATTAGGGGTGTAGATCACAACTTTTATCATGATATAATATTGTATTCTTTCAATAGAGAATGCTTTGATGTCTGCCAATATCATAAAGTCTACTACAACATGATTTTGATGCAGTTCAATTCAGGAGACAGCGATTGATAAGATAACTTGCTGATTTCTCAAAATAACAAAATGCAAATATATACTTTGACATTTGTACTGTTAAAACTGGAGCCACATCGTCTCATCTCTCTGTATACTTGTACAGTAAACAGTAGAGATGACAGTAAAGTTTACTTTGACTTTTTATTCCTGAGCTCAACCAGACATTTGAACAGAAAACTTCACTGATAAAAATAGACCTCCTTTCCAATATGAAGTGACATTACATAATTTATGATTTTTCCACTGCCTCACACGCGGCCATAGGGCCTTCCTGTGTGGAGTTTGACGCTTTCCCTGTGTTCTCGTGGGTTTCCTCTGGGTGCTCTGGTTTCCTCCCACAGTCCAAAAGCATGCATTGTAGGTTAATTGGCAACTCTAAATTGGCCTGTAATGTGTAAGTGAGAATGTAAGTGCCCTGCAGTGTGTTGGTGCCTGCTCAGGGTTGGTAGGTCAGTGCATCATTATAATTAACAAGTCGATGCATCGTTACAATTCACCATTTTCTTTTTTAAGTAAGCAAATTTTGTTAAATCAAGTTGAAAGCTTCAGGAATTTATAATGTAATGGCTGTGCGTAAGTTCCATTTTAATTCTCTAAATGAGCCCTGTCCAGTTTATCAGTTCCCCCGAGTTTCATACGGGAGTTAAGCCGTCTGGTAGAAAAGCAACACGATGGCAACGGGAAATTTTATACTTGTATTTTTTCTAACAGGTCACTTTTCAGCAATTCCCAGACTGTTCAACACACCCAGCCTGGACACACAAGCTTAGCTCCCTGGAGGGGTATAGCATGAAGTGGGATTGCTGGGTTGGTAAGCTAAGCTTTTCAATTTAAGGTTGTCTTGATTTGCAGCCAGAGTAACTTTGTTCAAGCTCAACTGTTAAGTGCTACCTTAAACTGACCCCGATGTTGGCTGGCTAAACCATGAATCCAGAGCTGTAGTACATTTTAGTCCTCTAGAGAGAGGGCTTGGCAGAGACAGGCAGAATTTTTGCTTGACACAACGATCCAAATGTTGTCATCGTTTCCTCTGAACTTTTTGTTGCATGTTATTTATGACTACAAGTGAAGTGTGAATTGCAGGGGGGAGTAAGTGTGTTATTTGTGGTTGCCACACTGGTGCAAACTGACCATCATTTTTGAAAGAAAAGACCATAAATGCAGTTTTACAAGTATTAAAATTTCCAGGAGAATACTTAAGGACTGTTCCCACATACCATGTTTGCAACAATACAGAGTGTGGACTAAGTTGCGGCAAATGTTTTATTAACAGGGCACAGATAGAGTCGTAGTTAGGCAGAAGAGGTTCGAAATGCCAGCAAACAACTCCAAACAGACAAATCCAGAAACAGTGCACAGGTTCATCAAAGGTGAGGCAAAAATGCTGGAAAACAGACAACTGACCAACATGAAATTTGCAAAACCAAAAATGGTCAAACCAAGCAAGAGCCAGATGCATTAACATCAATGCTTTGTATGCAACAATGGTGGCAATATTACACAGAGCAGTCCTTCATCATGACACCATGTCTTGGAAATGGAAGGTCCTTCTGGGCTTTGTGTCCTAGTGAGACTTCGGGAGGACCTTGAGTGGTCCCAGCTTATGTTTTGTTCTTCATTTTTCCTACTTAACAGAATATAAGGGATCAACAGCTTGGTCCATTTTTAATTGTCTAAAAACTTTAGACATCAGAGTACTGTGTTCAGGAAAGGAAATATGTATCACGTTGAAAGAAAGATTGTTAGTAATTCAATTCCAGATTTTCATCTGAACATACTCCATGTCTTACTGATGATAAAATCTAGCTATAAATTTATCACTGTGTATTACATCTGTCTCTCTAGACATCAGGCATGATTCTGTTGAAGGGGCTTCTCCTCTCAACAAAATCAGGAGTCTTCGTTGAGAGTCAGCCCAGTTGACGGATGTCAGACACAGAGTAGAAACGTGAGTGTGTGACTTTGGCTCGGATCAGGGGACCTTTATAAAGCAGTGGATATAGTCTTTCAGGAGGAGGGGGAAATGGCCTAGCTCAGCGGTTTGTTTTTCGAAAGGGGGGCTCAAAGGACTTCCTTTGCCTGGTTCAGGTTGCTGGGCTCTCAGGCAGTGGCAGATTGTCTCCTCATTGTCTCATGACACAAAAGGAAGCACAGGCCTGATCGACAACACTGAACCTTAATAGGGAGTGGATTGCCTGCCTGGGTCTATCCATCCCCCCCTCCAGGCCCAGTGTTCTGTTTGACCCTGCCAGGCCGGAGGTGTCCAGTCACACATTAAACACTCACGGTGCAGTGATTTACTGAAGTTGGGAGCGCGGGGAAAAGTTTTAGGCTTCATGTAAAGCCATCGGTGTAATTGCTTTTCCACATGGTTAGGGTTCCACATGCTAGCAAGCTTTACGTTGTTTGATCTGGCTGGACATTGAACACAACTTTGGACGCTGGACAGCATCTTGTGCGTCGCAATATTTTGTTAGTGCAAGTTCATTTAACCATGATCCAGGGTGCAGTTCTGTGTGTTCGTATTTGCTCCCCAATCCCTGTTTAACTGAAGCAGAGGGTTATGCTGCCTTTAAAGGCATATAGATTTAGAGATTTGAACCAGGTTCATGATGAATATTTAGTTTTGAATATTTGGAGTCTGGTCAAGGGTTGAAAACGCAAGTGGGGCTGGCGGTGCACATAGCTTGAATTTAAAAATGAAAGTTCTAGAAGAGAAACTTCGAGTCTATTTTAGTAGTTTAGTTTGAGTTTGAGTCTTTTGAACCCTGACTTCACAGTGCCAATATGAGAAAAGTTTAAACTGAAGCATAAAATTATGCACTTATTTATGAGTTCGCAGTAAACACAAGTCAACACAGGGTGAAAACTTTGTAAGTTGCTCTGATTATTAACTTTGACATAACAACTTTGAATAATCTGACTCATGCTGCATGAAAACCGATTGGAAAAGACTTTATCTTGGCTAATAGAAAAAAATGATGTATTACCTGCTCTTACAAAGTTTTTATAAAGAATGAGCAGAGAAAGTTTTATTATTAAAAAAAAAACATTTCTCCGTCTACTTTGGCTTAATCTCTTTTTTGCAATAAAAAATTATATGAGTCAAAAGGGATTGTCTTTGTGTATAAGGTCACACTGAAAACATTGTCCCACAATTAAGAGCAGGGCTGGAGATCATGCTGCGGGTTGGCTTTCTGGAGGACAGTATGTTGACAGGGAGCACTAAGGTAAGCTTCTAAGCCCTAAACACATGGTGTTTCTCACTAAAGAGAAATAGCTGCTTCAGACACTGGCCAAACAACCCCAAGGGCTTGAGCTCTGTAGTCAAATTAGATTAAAAACGACTCCAGTCCACTGGAAATGAGAAAAAAGGGAAGCGGTTGACTGCATTAGGCCCGGGAGAGGCGATGTCCTGTTGTGTGGTAGCTGAGACACACACACACACACACAGGCATACACACGCAAGGTAACCTCTTTCTCTCTTTTGCAAAGGTATGCTCTGTGTAACAGTAGCATGCACATGCACACATTCTCACAGTAACCCATTTCTCTTTTGCAAACTCACATGTATGATCACACACAGTCTCTCTCTCGTTTGTAAACTCGTAATCAGGTACGCTTGAGTAACTGTAGCATGCACACATGCACGCACATTCACGGACATGCCCACACAAGGTAACCTCTTGCTCTGTTTTGTAAAATCATAATCACTTATGCTCTGTGTAACAGTAGTGTGCACACACACATTGACACAACAGCCTATTTCTCTATTGCAGCTCGTAAAAACTAGCATGCCCAGAACTCATTAGAAACACTCTGTGTAACTGTAGCATGCACACACACACACACACACACACACACACCACACCTCCACACACGGTAACCTTTTGTTCACTTCTGCAAACTCATAATCAGGTATGCTCTGTGTAACTGTAGCATGCACACATACAAACATTCACACAGACATGTGCACACATGCAAACTCATAATCAGCTGTGTGTGCAAGTGTGTTTGCATACAGCCCTAGCATGCACACACATGCATGCACAGACACGTCCACCTCTTGCTATCTTCATAAGGTACTTCCTTTAACTCCCATCATTTCTAGATGCAAATAATACTCCAGCTACACCTAAACCTTAACTTCAGCAGCCAAATACAAATATTTTTCCTCTTTTAGTCAAATAAAACTTCTTTTCTTTACAATGACCTGTCCTTACATGGCAAAATGTTCTCATAAAGCCACAAATGTCTCACAAACCTTAATTTTTTAGAGAACAACCACGTCCACAAAACCACCTGAAAACCCATCTACTTACTCACACACACTCATACTCTCGCATACTATCTCACACACACACTAGAGCACTGTCTTACCACCCCTCCCTGGAGTTGTGGAGCTGACATTCCTGGCAGGCCGAGGGCTTTGAAGTGGGCAGTGGGAGTGAGCTCCCCTTACAGGGCCAAGCCCTGCGAAAGAGGATCTGTCTGGCTTTGGGGAGCGCCACAAGCTCATGGGTTAAACACCAACGCAACACACTGGCCGCTCTGTCCCTCACACATACAACCTAAACAAGACGCTCTATATTTGAAGGTTAAGATGTCTAGCACACCCGGGACTTTGAAGTTTCTGAGTGGCATCTATGGACTGGACTAGGAGATGAGAAGATATTTTTGTCCTGTGTATAAACATACATAGGGTCATAGGGTGTGTGTGTGTGTTATAAAAAGATGAGTAATCTCTTTCTAACCTCCTCCAGGCCTGACCTCAGTCAAAACATCAGATCCACCCCCCCACATACACACACTTTTTTTGTTCTCGTCTTACCTATTAGGGAAGATTAGCTCTTCAATCACGTTCCCCTGCCACAGATAGTTTCAGGCGACATAGAAGCTCACAGATGTTGCTCCCAGTTTTTTCTTTCACAAGCAGCTTGCTGACAAGACAGCAACACAACTCAGTTCCTGAAACAAGAAGACATGCCGGCGAGCCGACGCCACACAAATCCGCCTTCAATGGTGGGAAGTAGCCAGCTACGAGTCGTGATGCTACTAACTTAAATGACTTTAATTGTGTAGCTTATCAGTAGCAAAGCTACTTTTTAAATGCTGTAGCCTAGTAACTAACTACTTGTTTGAAACAAATATTAATGTAGCATGGCAAAACAGAAGCACTTGACAGTCTATCGTGCCCAAAGTCCTTCTTGATGAAGATGGAAGCAATATAGCTTTGATGTAGTTAGGTACTTTTTCTCTGTAGCTTGTAGCACGCCTGCTCTCATCTCATCATGGAAGCTAAGCTGGGTTGACTTGGTTAGTACCTGGATTGGAGACCTCCTAGAAATACGAGGTGCTGTAAGCATTTTATCTAAGGCGGTTGGTAGAGTAACGGTTAAGCTGGGGCTACACTAGGTGATTTTCACCCCCTTTTCAGCCGATTTTTTTGGGTCGGCCCAGATTTGCAGCCTAATCGTATATTGTGCTTCGTGTAGTATACATGGGACAACTAGCACCGATTAACCCCTCATGACCAGCTTCCGATTGGCAATCGTATGATCGGATGAAAATCAAACCTGTTTGAAAGTCTGAGGGTATCGCACTGTTATAGCAGAGCCACGAGCCAACTCACCTAAACCTCAGTGGGTTTTCCCTCATTGTGCCTGCGCGAACACAGAACTGGAAGTGAAATGCAAGCAGAGTACAGAGTACTAACATGGTACATAGCATGTAGTCTGGACAGAGGCATTGGAGTCTGGACTGGGCAAGGGAGTCTGGCATGTTGTGTAATGTTGCATCTGGGCATTGGCCTGTATAGTGTATGAACATAAATTGGGAGCTTTGGCTTTTCAATGCATGTAGTTTAGGTGTACAGTTTGAGCTGGAGGTTTACAAAAATGATTGAAAAAGTCTTTCAGTGTATACCCAGCCTTAGGGAGTTGACCCTTAGGGTCGCTGGATCGAGTCCCGGACTGGTACCACTAAGGTATTCATGAACAAGATACCATTACCATGCACTGTTCCCCTGGCACTAGCAAAACCTATCCACTGCTCCTTCATGGGTAGTTCAAATGAAGACATCACGTTTCGTTGTGCTGCACTGTGCTGTCCTGTGCTGTGCTCAACAATATTTATGTCCTTTTTTAAAGTAGCTACTTTTAAAGTGCTCTGAAGGAACTAACTGCTTTTTATTTTTACAAATAGTGATGTAACATAATAAAGCACATTATATTAAAAGGAAAAATATATCTCTCTCTTTACAAAGATGGGTATTTAAAACTACCAAGTGTTTCTAATTGGTGTTGAATATGCATCTGATACGTGTCTAAAGATGGAAGGAAGAATCTGTGGATGTGAAATAGCTTAGATGACATTTTTCCATGTAGATTATAGTGTAACTATCTACTATATTAAAACAGTAGCTTGGCTGTGGCTTGGCTACTTTTAATCATTAGTAGCTTGTAGCTTGAAATATTGCTACAAGCTACTATGCCATTTGAAAGTACCTCCACCAATACTGATTTTACTTTTAGGGAGGATTAGCTCTTCACATCCCCCTGCTACAGATAGTTTTAGGCTACGCAAAAGCTCACAGATATGGCTTTGTGTTTTTTTTTTACTTCAAAAGCAGGTGTGACAAGACAGCAACACAACTTACAACTCGATTCCCAAAACAACAAGATGTACGGCACTATAAACCAGCGCTGCGCAAACCTGCCTCACAACGTTACGTCCGGCAGCATAACTGCCGATATTCTACCCGAGTCAAAGAAAACAGCTCATGTGTTGAAGGACCTCGTACGGAGCCGAGCGCTCAGCTAATGGCAATCTCTGTCTGACGCCGAGCTATTATTCTGAAATTATGAAACCATTAGTGCTGTTCAGCTGCCATGGCCTTTCTGCTTGTTCACATTTAAATGGCTTTTATTTTAACTCCACGCTTGAATAAGACAGAGGCTGAGTTTTAGCCTTTCGCTAATAACAAGATGAAAAGAGATCGGAATGATGGGGAAGGAGGGGAGGGGAGAGTGCGGGAGCAACAACGACGAGGGGCATGCAAAACATCGCCTGCCCCGAAAAACACATTCAGGAATAAATTACAAATTTCATGCTTCTGCCCATTTCTTTATCAAAAAGTCAGGCGGAGACTATCAGAAGGACGACACGTCGACATAAATATTCATGAAGGTGTTCTTTCAAATTGAACAAATGTATGTGTTTTTATAATTGCATCCCCCGGTTAGCTTGAGGAGTGCTCGGAAGGTAGTTGGTGGACAGCAAAAATGAGTTTGATTGCAACTTGTGATGGAAGCATTGAATAATTGAAAGCATTGTGGATACCCACATTTCCATGCACATGATATGTTATGGTTTTAAATCCCTGCTTCAGATAATTCCATACACTTAAAAATGCCTTTTAGTGACCTAAGCATTAGTAACTTTTTGAACCAATAAATCAGCTCCTAGTTTCTCAGGAAACCATGAGCACGCTGATAATATTTTGTCATCATGGAGTGTAACATGGGAAAAAAAGGAAAAAAGCTCTATATGAGCTGCACCCACACTGTCTGAAATGTGGGGAGATTAATGTTCTCATGTCATCACACAAGTCACAGATGATTCCGGGACACATTTGTAATATTAATCATAACTCCAACATGCCAAGGTAGCTCGCAGAGTCAGTGGCCTGTGAGAGTTAGTGAGAAAAAGTTCCGCATTGGCAGCTGTCCGAGCATCGTCTCCAACATCCTGGACACAGCCAAGGCAAACATCGCTGGCCTGAGCAATTTCTATGTAGATGCACTTTGTCTCCTGGTGGGGACTTAGAGCAATGAGGAATTTCATTGGGTGGATTTGACAAACCTCGGAGAGAGAGAGAGTCCTATATTTCACAGCCCACATTTGGCTGTCTAAAATCAAGGTGGAGGGCATCCAAATTGGCACCACTTTACAGTCAACACACACACACGCATAACATTGGGATGAACAACCAGTGATTCCTCATTAAATGCTGGCCGGATGGTGTAACGCCGCTGATGGGGGTGTAACAATACATGAATCTACACTGGTACATCGATTCAGTGATAAATGCGTCCATAGCAATGACCCAAAATGAAAACATTGATCAGGCATCATACATATTGTAATGTCACTTTATATTGAACATACTGTCTATTTTTGAAGATTATTATTATTGTTATTCATGGTTGAGTTCAGTAATCAAAATGTCATGATATTACAGTTGCTATTTGTAATTTGATATGAATGGAAGAGCTTGTGTTAATTCAGTATGTGATATTGCTGTGTGGCGATCACTGTCTCCCAAATTAAATCAAATCGAAAATGCATCATAGTAGACTGTGATAGCGGCAAATTGTATATTAATCAATATAATACTGATCATTACAAATCTTGGGATTATCACCCCTATGTTCTGATTTAAACTAGCCAGGCATACATACTGGTTTTAGCTCAACATCAGTATAGACTGATCTGAAAAGAACCATTCTACTTTGTCTCGCCCCTTAAAATTGACCTCAAATTCAGACCAAAAAAAATTCATTTTTGCCACAATGTGCCCTCAACTCACACTCCTCAAGCCTTTATCAAAGTTACATGTATGCCATTTACATTTATGCCATTTAGCAGACGTTCTTATCCAGAGCAACTTCCAATTAGCTAATTTCAGAAGAGAGTTTTCCCTGAGAGTAACTTGGTGTTAAGGGTCTTACTCAGGGACCCAGTGGTGGTAGTATTGGTGGTAGGATTTGGACTCACAACCTCTTGGTCCAGAGGCGAGTATCCTGATCACTAGACTAATAACACCTTCCCAGTTAGCCCCACACTTTCTAGTCAGTAAGAAAATTATGCAGACATCACAACGCCCACCTGAGCCTCTTTCTATTAGTGGCCCTGCTGATCGGGGATCAGATTTCAGCTCAACATCTTACTGATCTTAAGCCTGCAAAGCCCCATAAGGGAAATTTATCTCAGGTCAGCACTCCTAATCTCAGATGCTTTGCGACACGGGCCCCAAGCTAATCAGTTTTTTTGGTTTCTGCTGTGAGGGATGGACTAACTCAAGGCCGGGTCAGGGAGGCCAGGTCCCTTCTTAGGCTGGGCCAGCTGCATGTTACATTGACAAATGAGCTTCGTGAGCAGCGTCCCGCGCTAAGTGCATTAGCAGACATGCTGCCTGCAATTCGCATTAAGCTCACCAGCACTCTTGACTCGTCTTGCTCATTTGGAAGCCGTGATATATGCGACAGCCCAAACTGAAGACTGAGCTCCATAGCGAGGAGCCTAGCGCTAGGCTGTGCCTGCCGCACCCATGGGAGCGCTTGTTTTTGCCTTTGTTTATTGAGACGGGATATTAAGCGAGGCGTTCTAGCAGCCATGACGAATCAGTAACTCGGAGAACCACATCTGCACATTTCTACATCACTCCACAATTTAGCCCGGATTCTTAATTTCCTGCTTCACGCGTAGCAGCAAGTGATTAGCCTGTGCCGATTTACATATGCCACATGGATGGTCGCATGGAATGTGCCATTAGCGGCATTTGTGTTTGTTTGTTTCATTGTAAACATCTGAGAGATAACAAACCGATGCTTGTGGCTGCTAGGTAGGACATTTGTTCGATGAATGCAACAAGGAAATGTCAGAAAAATTTGACTAGAGACATCAGTGTCTACCACTGAAGCTAACCGACCAGCAGAAATTCTCTCTGTGAGATGTAGCAGTGCAAGGCAAGCACAGAAAAAAAATGTTGTTTATTATGGTGGAGGCCAATTCACCTGTGAATCAATTCATCTGTGGTGGGACTTCAGTGACGCTGATGGCAGGCGTAAAGCATACCCCTTACAGCTCTCAACTGGCACTGATGTGGCAGACATGTCCCACTGTGTCTGACAGACAGCGATAGATCAATCCAAGCTAATCAGAACAGTCAACCATCAACCCTTCATCTTCAGGCCTTCAGAAGAATGTCCTGGCCAAAAGACACACACCAGCTGGGCATTGTCTTACTGCTAACTGCTGGTTTTATACTGACAACAGCTCTTGTGCAACAGCCAGAAGTTGCCTTCCACTGAGTATGTGTATACATGTTTAGTGCTTCTCTGTTTTAATATGCATTTTTAAGCTGGTTTATTGCTTTTTGTCTTGGAAGTTTTGCCATTTCTGTGTGCATTTCTTGGCTTGTCTCTCTATGTTTGGAACACATTTATAGATGTTTTCCTTTTCTGAGAAGTGGCTACATGACAAAAACATGAGGATGATAGAAATTCCTTCTGTTTAACTGTTGGGTTATTATTTTGATTGTTCTCTTCTTCCTCTCCTTTTTCTACTTCTTCCCACTTGTATCCCTTTAACTCCTTCCAAAGTAAAATGTCAAACTATCATTAAGGTTGTCGTTCCTTAATTTGGCCCAAAGGGGGCATAATAATTATAGCAGTCGTTGCCTGTTTTGGCCACATTTGTGTGCTCATTCATTCATTCATATTCTGAGGGTTACAGGGACTGGAGCCTATATTGGGAATCCAGCTTCAGTGACTACGTGTGGATGGGGAAAGCAGAGTTTTAGTTTCATAGCGTCATAAGTATGCAACTGGATGAGCTGGATTAATGACACTAATTCTAGTCTGGTTAAAATACAAGCTGGTTTGCCAAGTCAATTAAAAACCTTCCAAACACACCTTAAAATGATCATGAGCAAATTTTATGCAAATTATGGTGTATTTTGCTCAACTTTTGCTCAGATAAATACATCTCACTGGACCAGGTTATGTCTTTTGTATAGTTAGTACAGACACAAAAAATCAATCCCAAGCATATGTTGATGTATAAATTATGCAATGTCACATTTATTACCTACCATACAAAAAGCTTGTTGAGAGAAGCTATAAAAATAAGTTGATCATGGAGGACCAGTTTTTGTCCTGCCGATGCTGCTGCAATGAGTGAGTGATCGAGCGTTTGCAGAAAAGAGACAGAAGCCAGTTTCACTTGCAGCACCGAGAGTGCATGCCGGCTTGTGTGAGATAGGCAAGGAAAAACAGGGCAGTGGGGCAAACAGACTATGTTTCGTGTTTTACAGAGTGTCAGGCCAAGAGGACTTCTTTGAAATAACACCAGTGAGTGGCATGCCATCACAGGTTTGCTTTCTGACCCAGACATGTATCCTTCCCCCTTCCCCCTTTCCCTCACACATTCACACACATACATGCTCAAACACACATCAGAGCTGTCCAAGGTTTTTTTTTTTTTTAAAAATGGCTCTCATTTCCTTGGGCAGTGCTGGTGTGTCCATTCCCGCGGATCTTTTGCAGCACTTCCATTTCATGGTGCATGGCCCCGGCACGTGATTATTCCGCTCTCCCTGGTACGGGGTGGGTTTGGGGATATGGGGGGGAAGGTAATGTCTCAGGAAACTGATGTCCTTGTCAGACACCCCCACCCACATCTCACCTCCCCCAAGCCTTCCTGTGCAGCCTGTCACCCCATATACTGCTGCATTAGCATCCGAATGTGAATCTCCCTCCTTGCTTTCCACCTCCCATACACACACCCCCTCCCACCCCTACACACACACACACATATGCAGGCCCACAAGCCCGCACACAAGTTCTCCTGGCCCCTCAATTTTGCAGAGCAAGCAAACGCAGAGCTTCTAAGCATATGTCACCGGCCTTGGCATCTCGACCCTCAGTTTCATGTGCTGCATGGGAAGTAGGTGCTCTGACACATCCGGACTGGCATATAAAAGGGACACCGATATGGCATCGCTGCACATCTGCTGACTGCCTGCTGCCCCGAGCGGATAAAGACACAGCAGCGGGGAGATGAAGTCATTGTCTGCCGTCTTGTTAAATGAATAGGTTGAGCGTTGCCATCGTCACCTTTAGGGCTGGCCGTGCCATCTTGCTCTGTTCTGGAGCAAACAAATGCAAGAGCTTCTCTGTGAAATGATACTAAAGCAAACGGGAATGCATGCTGCCAGTCGGTGTATTTCACTGTTGACAGCTTGCTTTCTAATAAGCAGAAATACTCTCAGCTTGTTTGTGGCAGGCAGCTTCATCTCACTAAGTTTGAATAGGGCTGTATCTCACTCCCAGCTCAAAGTGTTTTTGCTCGTTTGAGGCAGACACAGGCATCATTTTCCTGTCTCATGTGCATTTGTGATTTATTTAACTGATATTGTGTCCATCCTTGTGTCCATAGGCATGTTAGTCTTAAAACAATGCAGAGTCATGACATTGTTGGTGCATTGCTATTTTAAGGCAGTGCAAAATGATGATGCTTTTATCTGAAAGATATGGGAAAAGTATGGTTCATGAACTTTGGTGGAACCTTCTTTCTGCCATAAATGGTCTGTTGGTTTGCTTTCATTTAATGCATGAGCAGACCGCTTTCCTCCCGAGAAGACTGTTCATTTTTACCTAGCAAACGTGCCATTGTAGTAACAATTGGTCAAGGTACAAGCACACCTGTGACAGATGACACTCTCATTGATTTGCTGGACAATATGCACTAAACACCCTTATTTTAATTACGATAATATAGATGAGGGGTCTTCAACCAGTGGTCCGCGGCCCCATCGTGGTCTGAGGAGGCATTGCAGGGGGTCCGTGACATGCAATCGAGTTTCACTACTGAAATCACTTTTTTTAATTATTTCTTTTTTTTTTCCAGATGTTTTGGGTATCTTTTATGAATGAATGAATTTAATGCAAATATCTAAAAATAACAGAAAAAATACTCCCCCCACCCCCGACCCCACTCACATAGACGGGCAAACAATGGGCCGCAGACAGAAGTCTGAATGGTAGTCCCTGTGACAGAACCACTTAAATAATATGTGCTCCTAGTCAATGCACTTCATTCACTATTTTTGTAAAACATAAACTAGCAAAATTCCTTTTCGACATGTCCTAAATGAGTTTACGTCAGGCATTTATATTGGCAAAATAAACCCCAATACACAATATCATGTAGTTTTACAATAGTTTTGCCATGATGAATAAATATTCATAAGTTTGACTGCACATTTAAACTGCTGCATAGGCATTAATATGGAACACTATATGTGTATGTGAAAGAGTGTTGGAAAAAGAAAATGGGATATTTAGCTCCGAAAGAGCATCTCCTCAGCATTCCGTAGCTGTGCATCTTTTGGGACACCCGGGATGGCAGCCGTCGCACTACCTGAGTCCTGAACTACACACTCATCCATAATTAACTATCACTTCATTGCTGTGCAAGCTTTTCCTCCCCACTCCTGAGTTCCTCCTAATGCAACCGCTTCCCCATCCGGACTGTTAACATCTTTTTTTCCACCTTCTATCTCTATGTCAGAGAGCTGCCTTAGTGATTAAGTGGAACTTGGATCACCTTGCATTTGGTCCGTCCGGGACCTCAGCAAAGGCCATGTCATGCGATGTAGAAACACTGACTACATCTCCTGCTCTGCTTAATCTGTTCAATCTGACACACTGGCCCATTACCCGAACATTGAAAATGTTTCCAGTCATGGCAACAGATTTACATCCTGGCTGATGCAGACTTCAGCTGCTAAACAAAGATTTTAAGGAAATATGACACTGATTTGAGACTCCAAAACCAGAAACGTTGGGCCAAGGTGGATTGAAGCTGAGCACTGAGAGAAGACAATGGGGATGTGGAGATGGTTAATCAAGGTGGGAGCTTTTTGCCGCACCAGAGAGCCAGAGAACTTCCATAGGCCAGCTGCACCAGCTGTGAGCACTCACCCTCCTCTCCGTTAAATTTAGCTGAGCTTCAGCAGCAGTCCTATAGAGAGGCCTATAGGACGGCCGATGCTGCTGATAAGGGCAGTGTTATTTCGGGAGAGCCTTTGTACACACTCCTGTCGCTACTCTGCTTCTGCCATTAGGTTGGGAACTTGTACTGCATAAGAGCCCTGGGGAAGGATTAGCTCACCGTGTCAACACATAACACAGTGTGGGAACTGCGAACACCTGAATATCTCTGCAAAGTTCATTAAAAGGTTCAGCAGAGAGGTTTTTGTGTGCTTCCGGAACATGAGAAATGTGGGCCACGTTGTGTAGTGTCAGAAGCTACTTCTTCCAAACGTACAGTGATTGACATATTGGTATTATGTTGCATATTACAATAGCCATTGTAGGGACAAAAATAATATATGATCTTATAAAATGTCAGAGGTCTGGGGTGTTAAATTGTTCTCCAGCACGATCAATAAAACTCACCATGGCAGGAACATGGATCACTAAGAATGGCTGTATCATCCCTCACAGAATTTCTTTTCTCATGGAATTGCATATGGAATAAAAAATGAATGATACATTTTAATATATGATCAGCGGGAGCGTGTAAAGCTAACCATAATAAATATCAATTCATAAAGAGTGTGGATTCTGGACAATGCATCTCAATACAAGGACATTTAAAGTCATATGCTACTCTGTTCTGTTTTTGCTAAACAATCAAATAACAGATTCAAATGTGATGAAACGGAATGCCACGAGGCCCAGAGCTTGGCACATACTGTTGATCTATGATCTGTTCAATCCCTCGACTGCTCATGTTGATGTGTTTGCATAAATGTGCCTTTGTTTTCTGGAAAGCATGCATGCATGCCCTTGAATTAATGCATGTATCGTCTACCTAGGATTTGTGTTTGTGTGTGTGTGTGCAGTAATTCACCAGTACATTCCAATTCCGGCCAATTCCAGGGCTGGAAGTCGTGTGGTCCCAGTGACTGACATGTCTGAGAGCATGTGTCCAAACATTCTCGCCCTGTGTTTCTCTTTTGTTCAGCATGTGCCATTCTTACTGATTTAGCAAATCAGTGATGCTTGTCTGAGAATTAATTACCTGGATCAGTGCTGGTTGACTCTTCAGACAGCTGCGGCTGGAACGAGAGAGACAGAGAGAGAGAGAGAGAGAGAGAGAGAGGCATGCCCCATGCCTGAGACAACCCACCCAGCAATCCTGCCTAATCACCCACAATCCATTTCAAAGTCAACTTGATTGGACTTCTATCTGGAGAATAATGGGGAATTAAGCAGCAGCCAGACAGTAACCGCTCGTATTTGCATACTTGTACATGCCAGATTAGCTCATCCTCTGAGAGCGTGAGAGGTGAATGCTAGCTCTTGCACCACTGCTAATGGCTGCTGCCTCCCACAGCTTATTAGATAAGTAATGGTGTAGAGCGCACTCCCAAGCACATTCCCCTGCTGCTTTACAGTTAATCCACTGCTCAATATGTTCATTAATGTAAATGGGAGAATATCATAAGGCCCACCAGCACTGCACCTGAACAGTGATGAAACATAGGGACTGTGACTTGAAAGATCTTGAAAGAGCATACTCCCAAGCACATTCCCCTGCTGCTTTACAGTTAATCCACTGCTCAATATGTTCATTAATGTAAATGGGAGAATATCATAATTCCCACCAGCACTGCACCTGAACAGTGATAAAACATAGGGACTGTGACTTGAAAGATCCCTTTGGGACAACGATAACCAACAACGATAACCAACAACGATAACCAACAACGATAACCAATGGAGGGAGAAGCATCTTGCACGTAAAAGAACATGGTATCACTCATGAATTACGCACATACGCACATACAATAATTCATTATCTCATGAAGTCGGCTAGACAAGGTCTTGAAGAAGTCACACTGACCAAAACTCACGCTACTTACAGTTAGGATCTTTAAGAATAACTAGTAATAAAAATGTCCTTCACAGTCTATACCACATTTATGGTACATCTCTAGTACATCTACCATGACCATAGTAGAACTACTGTGTCTACAGTACATCTGTGCTGTCTTTAGTACATCTACAGCATGTCTTCAGTACATGTGTATTGTTTAAAGAAGATCTTCAGTGTCCAGAGTACATCAAGGTGCAGCACATCTACAGTCAGTGTGTTCAATTCAACTTCAATTCAGCGTTTTTTACAACAGATATTGTCAGAACATGTTTTACATATAACTGGCCCTAACAGTATATTGATAGAACATCTACAGTGTTCAAAGTACAGCTACAGTTTATCTCCTTTTATACTCCATTTACAGTACACCTATAGTACATCTACCACCTTTAGAAAACATCTGCTGTGCCTGTAGTACAAAATCAGGAACTTTTATTAAATTTTTAGAGCCAACCAAGGTTGCAGTTAAGTCCTTTCTAAGCCATTTCTGAGTAAGCATCAATATCTGCAGTCAAGAGGACACAAATGAATGGCTAATACGTAGCTGATTCTAACTAAAGATTGATCTCTTCCAGGAAATACAAAGGCACCGCTAGTCTATAGTGTGTCTACAGTGAGTGTGTGGTGAGCTCAGAATGTGCTGTATGGTTACAGTTGATTTTCAATGTATCTATACTGTCTACAGCTTATCAACAGCTAATCTATCTTGCATTAAATCAGGGTCTGTTGGGCATCTGCTGTGAATCTACATTGTGTCCTTCTTGTGTACACTTTATATCTACATTGGTTCCATAATGTATCTGCAGTGTACCTACAGTGTACCTACTGCGTGCCTACCGGGCATCCCAAGTGTTTCTGCAACCTATCTACATTTCTTATTAATATCTGTGACAATTTTGCACCACACTGTAATTGGGACTGAGCAGAGATAAACTTGTGAAGAGACAGTGATGTTCTCTGCGGCTCAGCCTTTTCTTCTTGAATGTTGTGTTTGTAGGTGAGCAAAAACAGGTGCATGAGGAAAAACATGTCAGACTCACCACTGCAGTACAGAGCTTGTCTGAACCCACTGGCCTCTGCAGCTCTGACACACACACACTTAGAGGCAGAGTGCGCAGAGCGACTGCAATGTCCATATAACCCTGACCCAGACAAACACAGGCATCAACTCTTAGACATCCCACTCTTTCACTGACAGATTTCTCTGCCCAACTCTCTCTTTTTTGCTCTCTCTCTCTCTCTCTCTCTCTCTCTCTCTCTCTCTCTCTCTCTCTCTCTCTGTTTCTCTCTTCTGTCTACCTCCCTTTCTGTTATTCATGCATTCAGAGCCCAAACCCTACTATGCCTTTTACCTTGCTGTTGGCAAAACGCCGCCGAAAAGTCATTTCACTTTTATCAAGTTGTCATTTCTCTCTCCTTCCTATTTTTCTCATTTTTCCCCTCCCTGATTTGGCCTGCCACTCCAAGCCTGGGCCACAGGAGAACTCTATCGTACAACAGCCCGAGGATGGAGCTTTGCAGCACACCACACAAGACTGCAAATAGCTTTCACACTTGGCTACGCTCTCTCCCTCTTTCCTGATAAATGACGATGATGTGAGCATTTGTTATTTGATACCCATCGATGATTGGCCTCAAAAGATGCACAGAGCAAATTAGTTTTCGGTATGAAATAAACCACCCCAGTATCACATCGCATTATTCAAACTATCAAATGATGAAATATGACTGTATATAGTGTTGTATTATGATGAACATCTTTGTGTGTGTGTGTGTGTGCGTGTGTGTGTGCATGTGTACGTACCTCTGGGTATTTAATTCTCCTTCCATTCATTTGTGGCTTTTAGACGTTTTTCACGAACACAAATAACTCAAATAATAACCTTCCTAATAATAAATCCTTTTGCCCAAATAAATTCTTCATTTCAATCAACTTCCTGGCTTTCTCATTTGTAGTTTTCTCTTTTCATTTAGTACGTGTGTGTGCACATGTGTAATGTGCGTCTGTGTGTGTCCACAGATTGTTAGTTTCTGAGTGTACTTTTGAGGATATTTTTGAGAAATGCAAGACAAATGTTTTATATGTACATACATATGTATGTGTATCTGGTAGCATAATGGTTAAGGAGTTGGCACTGTGATCGGACGCTTGCCAGTTGAAGTCCTGAACCAGTAAAGGTACCACTGAGTTACTCATGACCTAAAAATCGTCCCCAAGCACTGCTCCATGGGCACTGCCAAAACTGCCGACTGCTTCTTCACGAATGGTCAAATGCAGAGGTAACATCACAAATGCAGTGGGCAGACCACCATCACATAGTGGTTAGGATACTCATCTCAAAGGTCGCAGGTTTGAATTCTACCTCCAGCATTACCATCATAGGGTCCCTGAGCAAGACTCTTAAACCCAAGTTGCTCCAGAAAGACACTGTAATTGGGAAATGAATGAACACTCTGAAAAAGAGCATCTGTTAAATGCAGTAAAAGCAAATACACTGAATTGTGGTGCACTGTTTGCTGTGCTGTGGTGCATTCACAATGACAAATAATCAATCTCTTTAATTCACTTAAATTTTAGAATCAGATATAGGATTAGGTATGTGATGTCCTCAAAAGTATAGTGAAATAACCTAAATTAACTTCAGTGACTGACATTAGACTTTGACTTTTCTTTGAAGCTGCTTTAGGCCCAGATTTGTAGCCGATTCCCATTAAGATCCAGCCATTACCCAAACAGTGACCACTCCTGGATCTTCCATTAATGTCTGGCAAAAATTGAGAACCTCTGGCTATGTCTATACTAGGCTCTTTTGAAAAAGAGCGACACATATAAGAATTTAAATGACTATTTGATGACAATGTTGCCCTGTGGCTTGATGTTGGTCTTTGCTATAACTTAAAAGTTTGTCATATTTTTAGATGACAAAATGAGTAGACAGTACTTGGGTGGAGCGGCATATTGTCTTAACGTGGAGGTTGTTTTCATGCTTGTCAGGTCTGATGACTAGTGACAAATTTAGCAGTGAAATTTGTAGAAGTGAAATGAATTATTGAGCTCAATCATTCATGTGCTATTTGTCCTAATATTCTTTATTTTTACAGCGTGCAAGATAGTGACACCATTTCACTCCTCAGTGACTTCACTTTGCAGAATTGAATGCAGAGCGACCACTGGCTACAATGTGCAATGTCCAATTGTCGAGAGGCAGCAAAATGTTCAGCAAAACCATTTTAGTCACATATGCAAAATGACTCCAGGCAGAGACTGTGTCATACGCATAAGTTAGACTGATATGGAGAAAGTGGGATCGCAGCACTGAGCACAACCATAAGTCTCCATTAAAGCTTAATGGTATATGCTGGCGTGCCGCTGCCTTGCTAGAATTCAGAAGTGGAATGTCTCTTAAATGCCAAATGAAGAGTCAGCGACAGAGCTATTCTCTCTCTTACCCCACCCTGCTGAGAGATATTCAGCTGTGTACATTCTCCAGCATCATTGGACTGAGCAGCATTTCGAGATGTAGTTGCAGTCAACATATCGCTTTGCTTATCTTTGCAGCTCAGTTTGGACTCGTTTGTGGAAAAAGAGCTCAGTCTTCTTTCCGCTACTCTTCTAAAGCACTGCTGTGTGGATTGGGATTAGGACTGCCTGCTCTCTCTCTTGCTCCCTCCCCTCCTTCCCTCTCTCCCTGTTCCTCTTCTCGCTGAAGTCCTCTCTCTCCTCAACTCTCCTCGCTGTGCCGCCACACTAGCCAGTCCTCGGAGTATTACATCATCCTGATGTAATGTCTAACCAATCACATGACTGCTCTGCTAAACCTTCAAGGATTATGGAACCCAGTAGCTCAGACTCCATAATGAGAAAGAGAGGGAGAGGGAGAGGGGGAGAGAGAGAGAGAGAGATGTGGACAGTGAGAAAGAGAGAGAGAAAGATTCCTGGGACTGGGTTGTGGATCAATTTTTCCCTGCTTGTTCACTTTAGCTTACCCAGAGGAAGAAATAATACAGCTGGAGCTTGTGTGCAGCCATCGACTCCCCATATGAGTTTCACAATGCGTAGAATTGAGAATTTCTTGTATTTTTTTATCTGGGAAATTTCCTCTTTAGTTGCTAGATCTGCTTGATATGCCTCTGTTACTCTGTCTTTTCTGTATTTTACTGAAGAATGTATTTACATTTACAAAGAAGTGTTAACATAAATTTCATTGTCATTTAGTGCTTTAACTTTACAGCATGTCAAACATGGGTACTGGGGCAGTTGGTAGCGGAAGGGTTAGGTTGATTGCCCTGTGATCAGATGGTCACCAATTTTAATCCCAGGACTGGTAAAGGTACCACTGAGGTACTCATAAGCAAGGTATTGTTAGCCCACCGCCCACTGCTCCTTCACAGAAGGGTCAAATGCAGACATCACATTTTGTTGTGGTGCACTGAGGGCTGTGCTGTGGTGTGTGAAATGAAATGTGATTAAAAAAAAAAAAAAAATCTTTTTATCTGGAAAATTTCCTTTTTAGTTGCCAGATCTGCCTTTAATCCCTCCGTTACTCCAATCATTTTTGTATGTCAAAGATGGGTTACTATACAATTCATTAAATCATTTAATGTTTAACTTTTAACATCTCAAAACATGTCTGCCAGCATACAATGTTGAAAGCTACTTTGACTTTTTAAAAAATCCAGATTCTTGCTTTTCAAGTTAAAAAAAAAAAACTGAATTCATAATATATACATAATAGTAGAAAATTAGAGCGGATGTAATGCCAAAGCTCAAGTCTGCCTTGCGTTGCCCCTTCTAATGTCATCTAGATCAATAGCTTCATGGTACCAGACTGAGGAACTCTTTAGACTTCATTTAGACACCAAGGAATCACAGGAGAGTAAGTTAGGATTTAAGGCAGTGAAGCCTTACAGTGGTATAAGCTATTGAGACTACAGAGCACCGAGGCATTGAGGCATCATAACATAAGCTGCCACGGCAGGGCTTCACTGAGGCATCACAATGGTATAAGCTGTTGTGGCAATGAGGCATTGAGGCACTGAGGCTTTGCAGAGGTGAAAGTCATCTAGATGGTGAGGCACGGAGACGTCACATAAGTTTTTGAGGCACTGAAGATTCAGAGATACAGAAAGCAATACAACAATGCAAGGTAGTACATGCAGTAGAAGTTGCTGAGGCAGTAAGGCACCAGTGTGTCATAGTACCATGTTAAAGAATTGAGCATAGTAAATTGTCAAAGCATTATTGGAGTGGGAAAGCTATTGAGGCAGTCGGAATTTCAGTTGTATAAACAATATTACCTATTAAGATGCTGGGGCATTGAAGTACTGAGGTAGCAGAACTGGGTATGGTTCTTTTAAACTCTAGCTTTTCAAACTATGAGCTATTTATGATTAAAAGTAGCTGTGCTACAGCCAAGCTGCTATTTTAATGTAGTAGTTAACTACAAAGAAAAAGCTAATGTTCAAAGTCCTAGAAAGTCAAAAATAGCGTAACAGGGCGTTCGCCCCGTGATTGGAAGGTCGCCGGTTCAATTCCAAGCACCGGTAAAGGTATCAGTGAGGAACTCATGAGCACTGCTCTCCGGGTGCTGCCCTTGTTAGCTGCCTACTGCTCCTTCACGGATGGGTCAAATATACACTGCAAAAAATCAGTGTCAGAAAATAAGAAAAAGAAAGGGATAATAAGAAAAAAGGTACCAGAATCAAGCAAAATTATCTGCCAATATAGTGAGAAAATCGATCTTGTAAAGATCTCCTAAAACAAGAAAAAAAAATCTTTTCCTTTTTCCATGTTTTTAGCTTTAATATTCTTAAAATAAGTTGCCATGAATTTCTTAACTCGTAGTGGAGAGCATGAGAACCTGTCTGTTCTCTTAATTAAATTTCTTATTTCATTTTAAGAAGTTCTTATAATCAGTAAATTTTTCTTAATAAGATAATTGTAGGTAGCGTTTCTTAAAATTAGGTTATTTATCTTACACATACAAGTCTAGTCAAGTAAGTTATTCCTAAAATAAAAAAACAAGATCTATTTTTTTCTTTTTACGATTTTCTGGCTTGTTAAGATTTCATTTTTTTCAGTGTAGAGGTTACATTTTGTTATGGTGCACTGTGTGCTGTGGTGTGTTCACAATTACAAATAATCACTCAAAAAAAAAATTCAAAATCCAGGGCCAAAATACAGATAGAAAAACAGATCAAACATTGAGCCTGAACAGGTCAAACATCAGTGAAAGTGCTTGATTATTTGTCATTGTAAACATACCACAGCACACAGCACCACAATAAAATGGGACTTCTGCATTTGACCCATCCATGAAGGAGCAGTGGGCAGCTGACATGGAGAGCACCTGGGGACAGGACCTTGTCATGAGTATTCAGTGGTACCTTTACTGGTCCGAGACTTGAACTGGCAATCTTCCAATCAATCCCCAACCATTATGCTACCATCTGCAGCATGCTGTGATCTAAAGCCTGTGCGCTACATGGGCATGATAGCCTGTAAGGTGCCACCTCTGCAAATTCAGCACCATTCACTAACACCAAGTTAGTAGTGTCACTAATTTTGGTTAGCTACTCCACGACACTGCATAGTAGTATAAGCTGTCAAGGCATTGAGGAACTAAGAAACAAAAGTTTTATAAGAGGCATTTAAACATGTTTAAACTGTATAAGCAATATTTCTGAGTCATTGAAGCACTGTGAGGTATGATACAAGTGTAATTAATTGAGGCATTGAGGCACTAAGGAATTTCCATTGTATAAGCTACAGAGGCAGTTAGACAATGTGATATCACAGCAGTAAGACAGAGATAATGATGCATCATAGTAGTAGATGCTATAATGGCAGTGAGGCAGCAATATGTCATAACATAAGCCACAAAGGCATTAAGACTTTGAGACACCAGTTTGGAGCAGAGGCATTGAGACTTTGAGACACCAGTTTGGAGCAGGAGCTGATTTAAGCTGTGATATATCTCGAAATTTCAGGAACAAAAGAGTCAAAGGCCTGCTATATCTGGCTTTACAATGTAAGGTTGCATTGATTTTCTTATTTGAGTCTCCATATCTTACATATCAACACATTATTACAATTCTTTTTTATATTTAAAAGAAAAAGACATTTTCACTCCAATTTGAAAATTGAAATATGATGTAAAATGTTTTTTCTCTAATTATAGTAAAATACAGCATTATTACCAGGACAAATAGCATCTTGATTTCACATAACCCTTACATCTCCCACTGTATCTGATCTCTGCTTGCCTGCTATTAGACCTTGTTGAATGTTATTGCGAGCGACTCAGGGTCTTATCCCAGTATGCATCAGTCTTTTCGTCCTCACCCTGTGCTTTAAGTGAACTTAAGATGTTAGAAGTGACAGAAAAAAAGATGTGTGGAGCAATCAGATTGACACCAAGCAGGGCTTTGAAAAACAAGAAGGGGAGAGAGACATACAGACATAGAGATTATGGTAAATCTCAAAAAAAAAAAAAAAAAGAAGAAGAAATGCATTAATATTTAATTAGCAGCTCTTTATGTTTCCTGTGAACGACACTTGGGTGCAGATAGTGGAGGGATGATTTAATGATGGGGGGGTATCTCTCGCGCTCTCCATCTCTCTCTCTTTTATTCTGTCCCTCTGCCACTGTCACTTTCTCTCCCCACTCCCTCCGCTCTAAATCAGCACATGGACTCTTTTCTTTGGAATTCCTTGCAGACCTGACAGCAGCTCGTAATTACCCCCGACTCTGCCTTATCTCACAAATGAGAAACGATGAGATATTTAGTGAAGGGAGCACACAAGGCCTCTTGCGTAGACAGACACGCCGTGACCCGCTGTGTTCAGAGACCAACTCTCTTTTCACTTCTGTGAAGTATGAAATATGGGTCTCAGTTATTACTAGGGCTAGGGTTTAACTTTACAGAGGTGGAGGAAACATCTTTGATGAATGAACCTGCCAGATGGGAATGATATTCTAATGCTACTTTAATTAGTTGAATCTATTTTATTATGGATGCATTTAAGACAAATTTCACCCATTAGTACACTGTTGCTGGAACATTTCTTTATTGATCTCTGAATTTTCTGTGAGTTTATATCATTTCGTTGCGGAAATAAGAAACTTGTAATGAATAACACAAGCCAACAAGTATCACTACACTATAAGCTCACATTTTCCTCTAAAAATGTTACGTATCATCCAACTGGGCATATGGTACGTGAAACCCATAGTTTTGAATTAATGTACCAAAATATCTGAAATGAACATTACAGTTTTTTAATATTTTAAATATTGGTTACTGGTATTTGACTCAGGTAGTGCTTTGATTTGTTATTTTGTTCAAAATGTAATGCCAATTCCAACACTAGTTTGTTCTAAAAATGTTAAGAACTTTGTCAGCATTCCGTTTGCACAAAGTAACCTGTAACGGCTCCAAACCCAGACATTTATATTGGCCGCCACCAGATGTCGTTAGCCCTCATTATTAGTGTCAGCTGTTTTGGTTTAGTTTCGTTAAGCTTTGTCTCGCTTATTGGTTCAATGTTTTGCCAATAGTTGTTCTGTTTATGTGTCCAGTTAGTGTTTAGTTCTCCTGATTCGTCTGTTTCTTTGATTAGCCTTGCTATATTAGATTGTGTTTCTTGGCTATCCACCATGAAACCCCTGTCTGGCGTGCTACTGACTTGATTGAAGATATAAAATAAAAGCTTTCTGTTTGGGTTTGGACATTGTGCGTTTGTTTCTTTTCCTAAATAAAGTTCCTGAGTAAAGAGTTCTAGCATTCACATCTGTTCTGTTTGTGACACACCAGAAAACATGACAACCAGCATATGCTTGATTGTGTTGTATGAATTCAAGGTATAGGATTCTGTGGGGTCAGTTGCAAAATATCCAAAATAAAAATGTTGAAATAACATTTCTAAAGTTTTTTTCAAAATGAAAAACCACTGCAGACAAAATAGGACTATATATATATATATATATATATATATATATATATATATATATATATATATATATATATATATATATACAGGAATAAAAGTATACAGGAATATACAGGGAGTAAAATACAGTACATTACATTACATTACATTTCATTACAATTATAGTCAAGCAGGAAGTGAAAGTTAAGGAATACTGATGATAGTTCAACTACAGTAACCAAAATTCAAGTACTTCATACTGCCGATTTTACCTTTATTTTTTCAAGTCCAATCTTGCATCAATTATCCTGTCCTGTTACTCAACCATGATCTGCACTCAGCTAGGGCAAAATGTAATATGAATAGATGTTATGGTAATGTAAGAATGTACTACCTCTAGTTTAAGTTTAAAGCTTTCTATTCATAGTATACAGTATGTATGTGTGTGTGTTTATATATATATATATATATACACGTACTCTATGTGACTTATTTGTATTTATACTTGTATTTGCATATTCGCTTACTCTGTGTGCCTTATTTGTTCTTACTGTAGAAACTGGAGCCACATCATCTCGTCTCTAAGAGTACATGTATATAGTAGAGTTGACAAAGTTTACTTTGACTTGACTCGACTTGTGCTTAAGGATTTCAGTTTCACTGGTGCAGACAGATATGTTAAGTCAGAATTTCTGTGAGGGTGTTAACTTATTACTTCAGTTTTTTTAATGTTTCTGCTTTTGCTGTTAGTTTTATCAATGCTGGGCAAATCCATTGGTAATTTTTTTTTTGTACAGAACATTTTGTACTATGTTGGAGGGATCCTGCTTCAAGAATTATTAGTGTAAATCAATCACCAGTGACTTCAAACCTGTGGCCAGAGTTGGAGTACTTTAGATGTTTAGATGATGTTAGATGCCAAAGAAATTAATGGCAAAAATACTGTGGGACAGTTTAATTAATTGCTTAATTAAGACATTTATTTATAGTTCCCACTCCAGGGCTTCTGAAAGACTGTTGATTATAAGTTCGGGACCATAAATTCTAACAGGTTACATCATAGACCTTTTATATAAATAATGCAGTGTTTTTTCATCTGTGTTTGCAAAGTATTGCCTACTGAGAGTTGTGATTTTTCTGTCTCACAATTGTGGATTACTGTGCCTGTCTATTGAATTGCTTTTTTTCCCATTGTTATTGTTGTCTTTTCCTGTATTGAACAGTGTGTTGGCGACTGCCCAGGGTTGTTCCCTTGCCTTGTGCCACAAGTTCCTGGGATAGGCGCCGGTCCCCCCATGACCCCAGTTGGGATTAAGCGGTTCAGATAATGAATGAATGAATGAATGAATGAACGAATAAGCTCTGCCTGTTTGCCACCCCAATTTGTCCACTTCCCTGTTGGTAATAAATCAATGTGCCTAGTCGTGCCACTGCCTATTTATTCTCTGTTCTACTGTTCTTTGTTTGTTTGCACTGGAAATAACCTGGAGCCACGTCGTCTCGTCTCTCTATGTATCTGTACAGTATATAGCAGAGATGACAATAAAGTTGACTTTGACTTTGACTTTTTGACTTTGAATATATATTTTAACTCTATCTCAGTAGCTTTACAATACATTTGAATAGATCAGTTAGTTAATTAAGAAGCTCAATCTTGTATTTTCTTTTGATCAGAAAAAGATATTTTTTCCTAAAGATCTGTTCAACTGTTTATGGACAAAATTGATTTCTTTTTACAAATAGACGAACATTTCTTTTAAAGTATTCAATGCAATGGCGAAAATTGCACAAGAACAGCACAATGTCTCTGGATGAATATAGAGGTATTTCAATTGAAATGTGATAAGATCTGATTGACAATTACTTTAATATGGGCCTTAAATGACAGTGACACGTGGCAACTATTCAGCTAATTCACTCAGAGAAGAAAAGACGGGCAGCTTCTGTTTTTGCTTCGTCTTTTCATTAGAAGTAGATAGTGATTATTCAGCAGAACCTAACTGGTCTTTGTATATTCCAGGACCACAGGGCCATGTGTTTGATTGTACCTCTCATGAAAAATTAAACATTCTCCCCACTTACCACCTATGATTTATCTTTTCATTAACTTCTTCCCCTTATTATTTCTGCATAATTAGGACCTTTTATGCCGAGTATTCATAAAACAAAAGGCAGACGCATTTATCTTAACGTTTTGTGCCCCGAAAAGGCTGTCGAGATTAAATTCAATTTGAAGGATAAAGATGTTTTTAGCCCTTCTCCGTTCACTAATAATGTGTGATATATTATAATCGACCAGATGTTGAACTTTATTTGCAGGAAACTATTTGTTTGCATTTTATGCCTCCTGGCTTTGAATCTATAGGACAATCAGTAACACATCATGCAAAAAGAAAGATTTTATTTTATTGGTTTGTTTTAAAGTATGAGTTGAGTATGCAACACTGTAAATAAGACACATTTCAACTTTCCATCACACGTTGTGTGTTTTCATCAGGGTCAGATGTAACCTGCAGCAGTGAAAGTGTTTTCAGGCTGTTCAATCTGATGATAAATATAGAGGACCAAGTGTGTGTGGAGCTCAGGAGAGCTATCAGCCGGTGGAACAAGGAGCCGTGATGGAGCCAGGCTTTGTGATGTGCAATGGGGAATCTGCAAGCTCAGAAATAAGAGCTTTGTTATATCACACAAGGAAAAAGGACGCAGAACTTGCTCGAGTGAAAAAAAAGTCAGTGATGATTTCATCAACCTTCAGAATACACAGACTTGGCTTATCATGATAGACACCACCATACAAAAACAATGCGTTTGAATCTCTACGTGTCACATTTTGCCACTTTTGCATAAAACTGGCAGCATTGCTGAGACACATATGTGACACTTTTATGTCAGGAATTTCAAACACACAATAACTCTGTACACTCCGAAACGAATTGTGTTTGGACATAAAGCAAAGAGTTGTCGTGATGAAGTGGGTAAGGCACATGACTTACGAGCTGCAATAAATAAAGTTCAAAGGCAGCTTCAGGCAGTGTTTGTTTTCGTGGAAAACAATTTACAGTTGCTAAACCAAAGCCTTCCCCTAGCCTTAACCTCCATAAATTTTTGTTTGAGACCACAAATTCGACTACATTTATAAATGTATAAAATGTAAAATTTTATGACATGGACATTAAATCAGTTTTGTGAGTGCTGGATAACAGGAATACTCTTGCTCTCTTCATTATTTCTTCTGTCTACTGCCTTTGTCACACTATTCTAGGCTTAGAATTTTCAGTTCATTGTGGAGAATGGTGACTTTCTTTGTCAATAGCCCTTCTTTTTCAGGTAAAAAAAATTGTCAGTCCTATAGGCCACAAAGGGGCGTCACCATTAAGGCTGCCATTCCTTTTTTTGGCCATAAGTGGCTACTATTAGAGGAATCTGTGCTACTACCTTTCTTGTGGTTAGTCTGTTTCTGGTGTGAGCATAACCAACTCATAGCTTAACAGTTTGGACAACTATAATCAGAGGAAACATCTATAAATGGCTTTTATCATTTCTTATTTTTTGTCCTTTTCTCTTTTTTTCAGCAAAATGAACACTGCATCAGCCCCAAATTAACAGAAAGACTTGCATCGTGGATTGCACCACATCATGCTCTGTTTAACCAGTGTAAGCACTGAATTCTTCCTAACGCCAACGGTGATGCCATTCCTAGATACAGAAGGATTTCCTCATGGAAATATGCCTTCCAATCGCATTAAAATTCGGACTTAAAAGGGTTTGTGGGTCTCATTTCCAGCCAAGCGTCAAACTATGACAAGTTGGAAATGAGAAAGCGTTATGCGGTACCGAAAAGGCTCTTGCAAAGGCCTTGAAGTGGCTTGCGTACGGGATGCGAGGACCACATGTGGCCTTCAGTGGTGAGGCTGTGAGCGGGAAAGTCATGGCAGGCTTATCGTGGCGAATGGATTGCGTGTCGAGATAAGGTGAGATGAGAAGCGGCTGATTCACCCACGCTTCAGACGTGCTGATATAAGATCCCCCTTTTACGCTGAACCGAGACCAATTTCGCGGTTTCGCTCGAGACGGTTCAGCCCGGGACGAGCGCAGACCATTGTTTCCGAATCAGCCCAGGCTGAGGCACCAGAGCTGCGCTGACTTCTGAAGCCGAAGTCGAGGCTACGTCAGAGCCATTTCTGTCACACTTGATTAAAGGGTGTGATTGTGACATGGCGTCGTTAGGCAAAAGCAGGAATGAAAACACATGTTTGTCCTTCACTTGCGCAGACCTCCATCGATCGGCATCATTAAGCCTCCGATGGAATCGCGGTCTAAGTGCCCTTATAAATTCATCTGCAAATTCAGTTTGGCTTTCACGATTAGGCAATAGCTCATTCGTACCCAATTAAAGCGTGCTGCTGTGCCACGTTGGCCGATTGTGTTGTGGTGTAACTGTATTTCATTGTCACGTATTACGTCCTTTTTCATACACGACGCATGTTTTAATAGCAAATTACTTTTTTTTGCTTTAACAGCTGTCATCAGTGAATATATTGGGGTCATTTAGAAATTTTAATCAAATTGCCTGTATGTCACAACATAAAGGGGTTTGGTGTCTTGCATGTGTCTGTAACTGAAAAAATCCATTCTTAAATACTGTCAAGCAAAACAACTTATATAAGTTTGATTTAAGTGTTTGTTTTTTATCTCTATTACTTGCCGTTTGCTAACATTCACTCAGGGCTGTTTGGCTTCCGGTCTTCAGAGAGCCATTATTCCACTGGGCAAACAGCCTTAATTTGAACATTTATAAGAGTTCTTGCGGCTTTCTGCCAAGTATCAAGGATTTTTAACTGGGGAAACTGCCAATTATGTTCTGGTTAGTTACAGCAATGACTTTGAAGCGTTTTCAGTAATGATTCCTTACACTCGTGTTAATTCAGTATTAGAGAAAGTACACGACTCGCTTTGATTCTTAAGTGATCTAGTACATTTGGGCCCTGAAGAGCTCAGCTCAGAGTGCTGATAGTGACAGAAGTGTTTGTCTTTTTTATCAGATCAAACAGCTTGTTTTAGTACAACTGTCTTGATTGCAGATTTCAGGAATGAGGATGCTGTCGTTGCATTTGGAAGCTTTCAACAGCTTCCAAATTTTAAGCGCTGTCTTTGCCAGTTGCAGATCACAATAAGGACTCTATTTTAGCAAACAAAACAAATAGGTTGATGGTGGTGCATTGGTTAGCACTGCTGCCTCACACTGAGAAGATCCTGGGTTCGGTTCCTATGTCAGCCAGGATTTCGAAGCAGCGGCCTTCCGATCATGGGTGTGAGTGCCTTAACCATTATGCTACCAACTGCTACCAACTTTATTGCATGATAGCACAACTGATGAGTGCATTGGGTAAGTTCTCTAGATTACAGCCATATGTGTCAGATAAGGTTAAACTGCTACTAAAAGTACAAAGTATTAGCCAACAAAAGTAATTAAGCTTCGAAAGTAAAAGTACTGTGATTCAATAAAATGTTTATGATTTATGTAACATGTTTATGTAACAGTTATGAAACAGTTTGTTAATCTTATATTACTCGTTAAAGAAAACGAATACCAGAATGGGAATTCTTATAAGAAAAAATTCTGTAGGCCTGAGGCAGTCAGAGACAATATTTTTTCAAAAAGTTCAAAAAAGCGTGCAGTATGGTGGTGCAGTGGTTAGTGCTGCCTTTCTCAAAGCAAGAAGTGTTATGGCAAATTAGAATCAAGTGTAAGGAACTCTCAAAAATTTCTGCTGTTCAAAATAAAGTGTGCACTGTTGCCTAATCTGTGTGCTTTATGCATGCTTCTTAGCTCCTACCAGTTACATTTTTACCCACTAATAAGAAAAAAAAAGGAACGACAGATTTCCTATAACATAGTCGAGTAAAAAGTAAGATATTTCGATTTTACAACGTAATAGATTTCATGAAAAAGGCACCCCAAAATGGAAAAACTTTAGTAAAGTACAGATACAGTACATAAAAAAGCTACCTGAGAACAGTAACAATTTATATTAGCTTTGTTACTGTCCACCACTGCCTAACTTTAGCTCGTTTCAAGAAGCAACATGCACTCAAAGCACAAAGCACATGCACTCATTTATTGTCACGTCTAGCCGCTATCTCAGCAGGCCTGCTAGTCATCGGGTTCCGCGTCAAATTCCCGTCCACCTCACATACGTATGTGACATATAGGTTTTAAAGAGTGATTCAATGGCTGCACCCACCTCAGTAAATGTCTGCAAATTTTTTAAGGTAATCTCCGTGGAATTGAGGTTTAAGCTCCAGTGAGTTTTCAGCATAATGAGAACTTGTCGTAATTACAACAGAAAGAAAGAAAAGTGAACTGGTCAAGTACAGTAAATTTCTAACTCTCCTACATTCATGCCACATGCTTGGAAGCCTCAACGCGTTCCGACGATGCTTTTGAAAGTCACCTTTTTCTTCCCCGTGCCACAATGGAAGTCTTACCTTTCTGACACAGGGCTGCTGAATGAGTTATGGAAATTGCACACCTACAGAACCCTTTTAATGGAATGTTTCTCTCACCTAATGAAATGTCTCGCCCTTATCACTGGGCCCCTACAATCCATATGTTAATGTCTAGTGTCGAACTATTTATCTGTTCAATTTGCTCCCTTTCTCTTCCTGCGTTATCTGAAATTATGCTGTAAATTTGTGCAGGGGTGAAACGATAATGCTTATCGACCCACCCCTAAACCTCATATTCAAATTTTTGGTTGCATGATTAGTCCTATTTATCTGGGTAATTGGATTGGAGCTTCTTTTTTTTGCTCTCTGTGTATCTGTGAAAGGAGGCCGCTGATTTAAAAGCCACAGACCAAAAAAAACCCCAAAATGGCTGGAGAAGATGGGCTCACATAATTGTATTTTAGATTAATTGCATTTGGTTACAATCAATAGTTTTACCCTTGGATTTTTCTGGGTCTAATCAAGTTATACTTGCCTATGAGATTATTGGAAAGAAAATAACGGCACCGGCAACCCAGTGAGACAGGACGGTACAGAATTATGGGAAGGATTAGCGTTCAGAGACCACTCCAGCAAAAGCAGCACAACGTCGCCCGGTGGTTTTAAGCATGGAGTAATTCATGCAAACATCCCCCAGGCTATTTATACCTACGATCTAATTGTGTGGAAGATGTAAGCCAAATCGCAACGACGCTGGCACCAGTTTGGGTTTTTGTTTGCATGAATATTCAGGAATACGTTCTGGAAGCCCCTTTATGGGTCCTCGTTATTGGACCAGATTTATGAATCCATTGCTGCTATGTGTATGTTTTGTGGAGCATTGGCTAGTGTGACTTTACGCCGCAGTAGAAAATGCTGTCGTTGGTTGCCAGACTGTATGCAGGTAAATTGACATTAATTAATATATTGTCTTTAACATTAATGTGGACAAGAATACAGACAGGGAACAGGTTACAGGCCTTGGTAATTTATTGATGAATCTTGTAATTTCTCTCTCTCTTTCTCTCTCCCTCTCTCCATTTTTGCGTGCCAGAAATCAATAATGTTTCACTCTGCCAACTAATTGGATTGCATGCTTGTGCCAGGGGAGATCGGTATAGCAAGGTAACATAAACAATGTTTTTATAAAATTACTTTATACAGAGGAAGAGCTTAATCCAATGAATAATGTATTCCGTTTTTTTATTTGTCTCCCTGAAATGAAATGAATTTTATGGAACCCTCAGCGAGCAAGGCTTCCGCTGGCGTAAATTGCAGCGTTAATAACCTTAGCAGGACTTATGAGCTATTCCTCTCCTTACAGATCATTCTGCGAAGACATCCTTGAAGTGAGCCGTGTTTATTAATCAGTGAATAATAAGTGATTCAGGCAAATTAATGGATACTTCTGGGCAAATGGATGGTGCCGGGACTTCTGCCGCGAAGTGGATACTTCATTAGACGTGAGAAGATTAGCAGATGAGAAAGCGAATTATAGCAGCGCCTGCGACTGCAGATAATGCTGGACAACACGGAGGGTAATGACGCCTCGCTCACACACAAGTGATGTTTTAACGAAAAACGTTCAGTCATTTTTCCACTCCGAACATGGCTCTGAGGATAGAGGTCATAGGGCTGCCGATGTATGCCTGAGAAAAGCAAGAAAAAGTAACCAGAGGGTTGTTGGTTCAACTCTGTGGTCAAACAGCAAAGAGTATTGACAGCGCTGCAGTTCATAATGTCTCTGCCCTTTGCCATGCTGCAGTGTAAGGTGTGCTGCTCTGTGTGTGGTGTAGCGTTTTACCTTTGACCTCAGTCATGGCTGTTTTGAAAACGAAAATATACTCAGCAGCACTACTCCGATTTTGTTGGTGAAAACTGTTTACAGAAATGCTTAGAAACATATCCAATTATGTATGTTAGGGTCATTTGGCCTGGCAAAAAAAATGGTAAAATATGTATTCAAACTGGAATGCTGCACTATAAAGAGTGATAAGTTTATATTTTCAAACTCTTTCTTAGGTGGCATGGTGACACGGTGGTTAGCGCTGCCCCCTCACAGCGAGACGGGCCTGAGTTCGATTCCCCGGTTGGCCGTAAGGCCTTTCTGTGTGGAGTTTGCATGCTCTCCTTGTGTTTGTTTGGGTTTCCTCCAGGTGGTCCTCTTTCCCACAGTCTAAAAGCATGAAATATAGTCAAAGTAAACTTAATTGTCATCTCTGCTATATACTGTACAGATATACAGAGAGACGAGATGACGTGGCTCCAGTTTTTACAGTGCAATAGGAAATAGGGAACAAAGAACAAATAAGGCACATGGAATAAACAATATATAAATAGAAATATGCTAGAAATAACTAGAAATGGAATATTAAATATAACTTTAAACTAGAACTAGAAATAGAAGTAGAGGAGAGACAAGATACAGTAGAGGAGAGAAATATAGGTTAATTGGTGACTCTAAATTGAATGTGAGTGTGATTGTCTGAGTGTGTGTGCCCTGCTATGTGTTGGTGTGTTGCTGTAAGTTCCCGGGATAGTCTCCAGTGCCCCCGTGACCCCAGTTGGGATTCGGATAATGAATGAATGAATGAATGAATGAATGAAAAATATTTCTTACACTTTCATTAGGTGGTAGATCTAAATAATGGGCCTCATTTACCAACAGAGCTAAGAAGAAATTTGCTCTTAAAATCCACATGACCAGTTTTCACAAAGACTTTATTGCATGCCTGTTTGAGCAAAACATAAGGTTTTTGGGTTTCCTTTAGTTTGACTGCTGTATAAAATAATGCAATTTAATTGTCATAACTTTCCTAAGGATCACTCACACCAATAAGAAAATAAGTGAATGAGGCCCAGTGACTCTTTCCATAGATCCTCTAAAACTTAAATTTCCATTTGTCCAAATGTCAACTCATCTTCTGTCAAACCTACCAACTGAACTGATGGTCATATACTAAAGACGACGTGACTGCGTCTGTCAGTCCTTGACAGACAAGTTCTCATCTCTCCATCATCCATTCCCACCTTGGGGACATGGAGCTATCAGATCATATCACGTCACAAAATCATGCCTTGCAAGAGAGACGAACACTGACAAAGAAATTCCCATCCGTATAAATGCAGACAACATGTTGAAGTTCTATTTGGTGAGGCAGCACCAGTGATATATGATATTTGGAGCTTGAAGCAATGCCTCAAGTATCTGGGACTGTCAAAGCTGGTCGAGAGAGAGAGTGAGAGGGGGAGAGAGAGGTAGAGGTAAAGAGAGAAAGAGAGAGAGAGAATGAAATACAGCTGTGGATGAGCTCAATACTTCTACCATCTCACCTTGGTTTGGCATAGATGTGCTTACTATTTATATGAGGCTCTATATTATAAATAAAAAAGAGATTAAAAAAAAGAAAAAGACATTGATAAAATATGCAAGAAGTGTCTGTCAACGTTTCTCCCTGGATGATGAAACTCCACTGCAATGGGGAAATAGGAGCTTGTTCAGCACAGCCACTTTGCTGACCATGGAAGAGTCTCCGACATCTCCTGCAATGGAATTATCGGTGGTGGTGGTGGGTTGTGATGGGGAGGGGTGGGATCTGTGCCCCGCTACTGAAAGGAGAAAATGGACGGGTGAGGTAGCAAATGAAGCATACAGCCTGAGAATGGATTCAATTATTCTTGACATTGACTCCTCACTTCTGTCAGGTGGTCAGCGGAGGGATGGCTCACGACGAGAAGGTCACCTCGGCTTGACTGCTTTGGCATGATGCTGTATCTTGGTTTACAGGAAATGATCTAATTTAGGTAGCGATGTTTTAGATGCAGTAATATTTCAGTAACAAATGACCACTTGCTACACTGCAGCAGCTTGAATAACCAGAAAAATGAAGTAATTCATTCAGAACATTTCAGTCATGTTTCAAAGTTGTCAGTGCCACCAAAATATGAAGTCTGGATCAGGCCTCAGAGACAAACCAGACAAAATATTTAGCTTTGTTATCACCATCAAAATATATTATGGAAGCATTTTAGGATGTAAAATTGGGTAAAACCTTTTTCTCATTTCATTTCACCAGCATTTTGAAAGAAGACGGCAGTTTATACATCATTTTTATACATTTTTGATGGTTCAGTATTTCAGACACAAACAATAATTTACTTATTTTGTATATTCACTTGAAACAGTTTTACCAGCCTTATCACAAAATGGCAAAGTGTTTCGAATACACAATATATTAATATTCAGAACACATTTCAATCTGTGCAGTCAGTCACAGTGGAGTTACCCTCAGCGGCCCCGGATTCCTGAGTAGAGCTGAAAGTGGTGTAAGTCATTCATGCTGCTTTACATTTTGTTGGTTTGTTTTGCCAGTTAGTGTGTTCAAGTCATTAGCTGTTCAGCCCAGCATGCAGCTGGCAGATGTTATCCGAAAACAACGTTATGTTATTATCGCGCACTCTTATGCTGTATGGCTGCGCAATATGCAACGCAAAATAGATCCTTGCCATTTGTCAGTGATATCAATGGGTTGAACGCACAGCCTATCTTACTATTTTAATTTCGTGTCTCTTGCGGTAATAACACGACTGAAATATGATCAGCGTCCGATAGTCACCTCAAGACATTTTTGCCATTTTCTTTATTAAATCATTTAAGCCTGAATGCAGATCTCCGGTCCTGTATAGATTCATTTTAGGCCATAAAATCTGCATTAATGACAGGCGATTCATCTCAAATATTAGCTTAAACATCGCACAGGAGAACAGAACATTAAATGTAATGTAGTGGGAGAAAAAAAACGTAGGTCTGATGTTTAACCTCTGGAGACGTGTGCAGTGATAAGAGCAGCGCCAATCCTGGGCTTTCCGACCACTGGTGAGCGCGTTGGGACGGGTGGAGGTTAAACGCCCTCCTTCGTCTGCCTGTCACATGAGACGCTGTGGTTATGAGACTATGTAAACATGTGTGCGGGCTCCGCCATGGCCCCTTGGCCTCATTTACAAAATTGTGCATGGGTAAGTAAGCGAGGCAAACGGAGGCGTACGCCGATGCCACAGCGGCTGGCTAAATGGATCAGTCCTGATTAGTTCTGAAGTGACCTCCTCTGTAGCGAGCCTCTCTCAGTGCAAGCTTTATTTCCGTGCAGAGATTAAATGGGCCCTAGCCGTTTGGGGTTCAGCGGCCGCGGGGGTAGACCTACTTTAGGAAATAAGGGTGAGCCTGTGTCGCATGCCGAGCCTCGTCCGCAGCCCCAGCGCTGCGGCGTGATGTCGAGAGCGCCTTCAATTCATTCTCCTAAGCTTTCCCCGTCTTTTCGGCTGCCGTTAGAGGTCGAGATGGCCAATTTCATTCTGCAGATGCGCAGGCATGCTGTTAATGTAGAAGAGAAACGCTTTGCAGAAGCCTTGCCCTCTATCTCCACGTACCAATCGGGGGGTTTACTCAAGCAGAACCCGCTGCACATGAGCTGGAGGGGAGGGAGAGAATGAGGAGGACGAAGCCAGCTATCTTTTACGATGCCTGACTATGTCCAGATGGGTCGTTCTTCATGTCCAACGCATGGTGCTCCAGTGGCTGCCTTCAGCTGAGACCATAAGTGCTGCCCAGCTCTGAAGAACCATCAGCATGTCTGAATGACGTAAATCTTTTTCCTGTTTTGTTACTTTCTTGCTCTGCTTTCTTGTGACATATACACAGGTCAGGCCCGCTCAAGTTCAGTAGCCCACCAGATACCTGAGTATGGTGAGTAATGCCATTAGAAAAGGTGTGAGGATTCTGGGTATGGTGGGTGATACCATTTGAAATGTTGTGAGAGTCCTCAGCATGGTGAGTGAAGCAGTTAGAAATGGTGTGAAGGTCTTGGGTATGGTGGGTGATATTTTAAATGGTCTGTGGGTCCTCAGCATCGTGGTTGATAATATTAGAAGTTGTGTGAAGGTCCTTGGCATGGTGGGTGATACCATTTGAAATGGTCTGAGTGTTCTGGGCATGGTGGGTGATACCAGTAGAAATGGTGTGAGAGTTCTTGGTATGGCGGGTGATACCCTTAGAACTAGTGTAAGGATCCTCTGCATGGTGGGTGATACCATTTGAAAATGGAGGGGTCTACTGATAATAGAGGGTGATTCAAGATGCATTTAAAATTGGGGGGTGTGCTGGAAATCCTAGCATTTGTCAAAGTCAAGCCAAAGTCAAAGTAAACTTTATTGTCATCTCTGCTATATACTGTACAGATATACAGAGAGATGAGATGACGTGGCTCCAGTTTTTACAGTGCAGTAGGAAATAGGGAAAAATGAACAAATAAGGCACATGGAATAAATGATATATAAATAAAGTACAAAAAATACATTTTGAATTAGACATGGAATATTAAATATAACTTTAAACTAGAACTGGAAATAGAGGTAGATAGAGAGACACAAAGAGACAGTTTGGATGCAGTATTACCTACAAAAGTGGAAATTGACTTTTACACTGGATGTGCAAGAGGTTAGAAACAGTTATAATATGAATAATACAATATTTGAAGTGGTTTATTGCATCACAGTGCACCCTTGGCAGCTGCAAGATGGAGTCCAGCTCGTAAAAAAATGGAAGCAAGAATCTAGTCCTGAAATAGTGCTGATGCCACTGTTTTTTCTCAGTAGCTTATAGTGTAGACAACTACTAAGACAGTAGCCTGGTTGTAGCTCAGCTACTTTTGATTATATGTTAATTTGAAAAGCTACATTTAAAAGTAGCTCCTCCAGCCCTAGTGGTACTGCACTTGGGAAGTACACACATAAAAGCACACATTAAGATTTAGTTACATTTACATACTAACGCTCTTACCAACACCTATGCATGCAGGCTAAATTAACCATAATGAGGCATTTGATGTGGGGCAAGGTGGGGGCTGAGTAGAAATGAACTCTATTAGCATGCAGTTCTTGAGAGCCCACACACACACAAACATACACCAAATACCGGACACACACACACACACAAAACCCTTGTATAACTTGCATAACTGCACACAGGTAAATATGCTACATATATACTATACAGAATGCATTTCTATATAGACACTGTATTAGACAAATACATATGAATATAAGAAGCAGCTAAATGAATTATGCATGCTAATGTGTAGACATGTAATGAATGTCAACTCACACTCTCGACTGCACATTATGTTTCTTACAATGGATTAGATTCATTAAAAAAGTTGGCAGGAGAATGAGACTGAGAATGAGATAAAGCAAGTGTCTTTACCTCACTGCTTCCATGTAGTTATTCAGTGTGCAAAGACAGTTGTGAACAGGAAAAATGGGCTTTCTGTCTCTAGCAGTTTTCCAATATATGATGTTTTGATTGTTTTGCCCCTTGCTTCCAGTGGATTTTCACAAGCATCAATAACCAATAGACAAAAGATTTATGGTTCATTTTTTTCTCCATGCATGAAAAATGGCTTTCAATGCCACTGTGTATCAGACCAGTAAAACGCACTCTGGTGCAAGAGACAGAGCAAGACCGTGTGATCATCAATTATGCATCTAAAAGAGACAGTAAATCCTTTCTAAAGATCAGACACCAAGAAAATGGAATATGTTTGATTATGTGCTGTATGACTGCATTTAATCATGTTTAACTCTTCCACTTGCACAGCACCATATACAACAGTGTGTGGAAAAATAGAACTGGATCAAAAGAAATGACAGAAAATGAATATATTTATCACAATATGAATGAAAACTAATGGGCAAGTAGAACAGTCAAACTAACTCATTCATTTTCATTCATATATTCATCCACATATTTTTACATTGTTAGCCACATTAGCATGTTTGGTCAGCGTATTCCTTTAATCCTCAAAGCAAAGTGTTTTAATGTGGCCTCTGTATAACCGACAACACCCTTTTTTTTATCTGTTCATCCCTGCTTAAAGCATGCTCTTAAATGAATTTTCAAGCACTAAAACTTGCTCTGCCCTTTTCATGCGTGGCGTGCAGTGTTCTCTTAATCCAAGTTTTATTTAATTGATGAATAAGGAGTACTGTATATTTGATCAGACCACGATTCTCATTAAAAATTGCGCCTCGCTGCTGGAAATTCATGGCATATTTATTTCATTTCCGTACATTTTAATTAATCCTGATGTGGTACATTTGAACCAGGATTAAAACTCCTCAACAAGCCAATTAAAGGAGCTGGTGAGCGTGAAGATGAATCTTAATGTTGAATCTAAACGGAAGCATGGTGTTTCAAGGAACGTGCAGCGGTATTTGAAATGAATTCAAGTGCTGCTTCTTTCTTTCTCTCCTTCCTTTTTTTCCTAAGTGCTCCTAATGATGTCTTATTCTTGTTTTGCATGATTTATCTGGAATTCACGGGGTGTCCGACGGCACAAGTTGACACGTGTCTCAGCGGAGATGAATTATTGAGGGGAGTGGGGTGAGGCAGTTGAAAATCTTTGTCATTAATAATGCACAAGCCTGTGTACCTTTGAAATGTTATTATTTCCTGTGCCAAGCTGCAGTCACTCGCTCGAATGGTGTCAGTCTTATTAAAGCCACATTAGCAACACTGCCACTTAGCTACATTGCCTTCCTGTCTTGGTCTGCTCTATGCCTTTTTTCTCCAAATACAACCTGAGTGTAATGCAGGTGGACACAAGTGCAGAATTCAAAAATTCATCCATTCATTAGCAGCAGAGATGTGCAAAAATTGACTCAAAAACAGGCAAGATTCAAAATCAGAAAAACAGTCAGCGGGGCAAGCAAAGCATGCGAGCAACAGGCCAAAGAGTAATCCAATGGGTAAGCACAATAACCCAAATCCTGAGGCAGTTAGAAAAAAAAATCCAAATTGTCAGACACAAAAAGATGCTAAACCACAATAATAAAGCAAGGGTCAATAACCGGATTATTTATAACAAAAACTTATGACATAATTGGCTATAACTCAGCTGATCCTGATCTAGCAATCACAGGTCTATCAGAAGACCTGGAGAGTGAGTTTGAAACTGGTGGACTGCTTTGAGAAAGATTTCATTCTGGATCTCAGTGAGATTGAACTATGTTTTGCCTTTGCGTTGCATCTCTCCTATCGGCAAGACATAAACTCTACTCTGTCTTCATGAATAAAACGCAGCTACACCTCTCAATAAGATTTGACCACTTTTGAGGTTCCTTTTTCATGGCATTGTCAGAAGATGAGACCCCCACTTACCCTACCATCTCTATCTGGAGACAATTCTGGAACATTCTAGTTGCCTCCAACTCCCTAAGTGCCGTTTGCTGCTTGCAGGCATGCTCTCGGGGAAGCTTTATCATTGAAACCCGGCACAGCAGCCAGTGTACGTACATCTGTGTGCAGCCTAAATGCGGATTCCTGCAGAAAAAAAGGGCGATGTGACTTGGGAAGGAGGCAGAAGGAGCCTCTGATGGTTCTGCTAGCCATTTCTACTACACTCGCTCGTCCTGAGACAATCGCACAGCTGTCTGCGGCACTGGCCGCTTGACGAGAGAGCCACCACACATCCATCACATGAGTTGCTTGCCAGAGCCCCTTCCTAACTCCGCCTGGTTCTGCCTGGCCCTGGAAGGACGCCAGCCATCCACGGCTCTCCCTCCCTCCTTCTTTTCTCTGCCGTATCCCAAACTGGCTCCTCCATCAAGCTGCCTTCCAAGGGCCCCGCCAATTTTGGGATGACTCCATGTGTGCCAGCCATCACTACTGCCGCCACTGCTATCTTATCTACTCTGTGCGCTTGAGTTCATCTTCTGAGCTTGTTTGCCTAGAGGAAGGGTTTTACATTTTGGATGACGCAGAATCACGGAGACAGCAAATTGCCACATGCTTTGAGCTGAGCCACTTGTTAGTGGTTTGTGATATCTAACATGGCTGCTGGCAGCGAGGATTGAAAAACAAGGAAGGCAGGGTGAGACGCCATTTGATGTAGAGCTTCCATTGTCTTGTTGATTGTCTGGGACGATTTGTACATATTGTGGATATTCAGTCTCACATGGCTTGCCTGGAAAAACCCTGATGTGCTCTATGTAGTGCTGGCACCAAAGTCTGATGACCTGTGCCAGGTCAGTGACTACATCATTGTGATTTTGAAACCTAAGGAAAAGAAGAAAGTTGCCATGTTGATTTAGTTTATGTGACCTGTCCTACATGTTCTGCATCCTTGAGCAACACCCAAAACGCTAACTTCTCAAGGGCTGCTGGTTACAATCCTTTTATGGCACATTTCCACAGGTATACAGGAACTGTGACATACCTAAAACATACTGTGATACCACAGAAGTTGCATATGCTTTGATTTTCCATTGAATCTCACCATCTCCCTAATAGTTTTTAAAATTGATATTTACACATAATGAAGTCACTGGTTTGCATCCCCCCTGTGGTTTTTTCTTTTTCTTTTTTTTTGGTATGAACTCCCAATATCATGGGCAGTTCCATCTGTACTTATGTTCACAGTTTGACCAATCATCCTGCTTCATCCTACTTTTGGCCCTATCAAGCAGGTCTATGTCAGAGTGGGTACTGATCAGGTTGGTTTATTTTGTAAAGGAAAAAGATTCATTGATGGTTCCTGGTGTCATCAGTTTTCCATATGATTGCTGCAATTTTTATTTCAATGTTTTAGGGTTTTCACTGGCTTTATGTGATTTAAGGCCAAAAGGCTGCAACACATGCAAAACCCTTCAACCTCAAAAATGAATCTTAATCATTTTAAGAGCTAACAAGCTGAAAAGGAGTTTAGACAACCAGTAGCGGGAGGCCTGGCAAGAGATTTTACAGAGGTTTTTCCCCTTTAAGATGCTTGGCTGGTGTTAAGAAAAAAAGACGTGACCTCACACACACACACAACATAAGCACTCTTTTCCTTCTCTTTGAAGTGATCCGGACAAAGGCCATGTTCATGTCACCTTCAATTCTGCACTGAATTAATTAATTTGTTCTTGTATCTGGGACAAATTCTATAACAAATTCAGATTAATTACCTACCAAGGACACCATGTTCCTCTCAGCTGATCAGGACTTACTCATAACAATATGTGTAAATGTCCTCAAATATTAAAAGTCTCAAACAGATTGTTTTCACCCATCACAACTAAATCTGATGTGAAACATTCTACTCAAGATTTTAACCACAAGCAAACCGCACCATGTTGTAAACATAACAAAATCCACTTTCCTGTGCCTTTAGGAACTGTGACTCTTTATATAGCTTTAGATATATATATTTTTTCCTTTATCATAAGAGATGATAGCCAAGTTTTTTACTCAAAAGGATCCCTGCACCCTCCATTTCTATATCCAGTACTAAAAGATCAAACCCAGTCCCGTTTCACATGTTGTGAGGGCAAAACAAAAGCAAGAGTTCAAGAAACGTTGCTCCAGCTTGGCAGCCATTCCTCTTCTTCCCAGTTGAATATGTTCCTGTTTTTTTTCTCTTCGATGCACAGTTTGAAAGGTTTAGTTTGGCTTATCCAATTTCTTAGAAAGTCTGGTTCTTTTCTTTTGGCTGTAGCCAGCTCTTTGTCACAGAGATTTTCCATTCATTCAAAAGTTTGTGCCGTTTGTGTTGAAGCGGGGAACAAAATGGAAAAAAGTTGCCATCTCCATGGTGGTGGGGATTAAGCAGGTGTTGTGTTTTGTCTGTTTCACCCTCGCTTCCTGCTCATAGGTCTAATCAAACGAAAATAGAAGCAGTCAATACCCAGCAGGATGTATCCTTCTAGATCTGAGTCACGGAGCTGTAGGAAGAGAAAGGCTAAACTTTTATCAATACCTGCATGGTCTTCTGCTGCTTCCGAAGCCCGAAGTTTGCCTTTCGACGTGTGTACACCATTACACACTTTCGCGCTTTAGCCGCCTTAATGCGAAAATGGAGGTCAGGGGTATTCCCTCTCTGAAACACGACCCAGGGGTTAGTTTCAGAGCGTCTGCTTGGCCAGCTGTAAAATTAAGAACAACTGAGGTGCACCTTCTAAACGAAGCAGGGCATCTCCTTGCGATGCTCAAGTGTGAATAATTCATATTTAAAAAACAGCCCGTACAAAGCACTCGCTATCCACCGAGGGCTTGGCAAAACAACAGCGGGTTTTAAAAGATGCACGCTGCAGGAACACAGGAGCCTCATCGAGAGGTGTGTTGATGGAAGTGGGGAAGGGGGGAGGGGGGGAAGGTGGGATTGGATCTCCCTGAAGCAGGGGAAAATAAACGCACTCTAGAAATAGAGAAGGTCCGTGTTAGCGCCGGGGAGCGTTTTCCCTCGGCGTCTGCGTTTGATAGCGAGATCGAAGCGCCAAAGCGCATGCAAAGGAGAAAGGAGGAGGCCGGTTTATCTAAAGCAAAAAACTTCGTGATACACTGTCAAATGCTAATGAATTATTCCAATCCTCCTCAAAACACTTGTGGTGGCTTTTGTGCAGCATTCTTACAAAAAGGAAAAAGCTGGCGGCATTTTCTATATTTATTTTGGCAACATGCAACAGAGTTGAATGCATATTTGGAGGAATGATTATAGGTTTCACTTGTATCAGTGATGCATCGAGGTCAAACCACTCTTGCCATAGCATCCTGTAGTGAAATGTTACACCGTGCAACAGGAATTACCCAATGGATCTGGTCCGTATCGGTGCTACGATCAGAGTCCACAATGATCCCAAGCTATTAATGCCTCCATGGCCTAATTGGTGGGCTTGCTTTTCTTAATGCAATAGCGCTCTAAATGTGTCCGTCTCCGTAATTTAATAATGGCCATTTCATGCTACTCTGACTTTTCAAACAGCTTGCTGGGGGCAACCGCAGGGACTGAGTATTGATTGAAACTCATAAGCCCAGAGATGTGAGAGAGGCACAGCAGACGGCTTCCCAGAGATCGGCCCCTTCTGGCCTGCACTAACCCTCTCCCTCTCCACTACAACTCAGCAGAAGCTCTCTGGGTGTGTGTGTGTTTGTGTGTGTTATCATTCACCATGTTAAGCAAATAAGAACCATGCTATGTCAGAAACAATTTGATCCAAAAAGTATTACTATGTGATAATAATAATAATAATAATAATGGGCGGCACGGTGGTGCAGTGGCTAGCGCTGCCGCCTCACAGCAAGAAGGCCCTGGGTTCAATCCCTGGGTCGGCCGTAGGGTCTTTCTGTGTGGAGTTTGCATGCTCTCCCCATGTTTGCGTGGGTTTCCTCCGGGCGCTCCGGTTTCCTCCCACAGTCCAAAAGCATGCAATTTAGGTTAATTGGTGAATCAAAATTGCCAGCGTAAATGTGAGTGTGATTGTATGAGTGTGTATGCCCTGCAGTGTGTTGGCAGGGATTAAGCGGTTTGGATAATTAATTAATTAATTAATTAATAATGCTAATAACAGATTTGTGTTCATTTTAGGATGACTTTCAGAAAGTTCTCTTCATATGTGATACATGTGAGATATTTTTGACCCCCTGAACTTACAAAAAAAACATGAAAAAGCAAAGTGTGTGTGTGTGTGTGTGTGTGTTTGTGTGCGTGTGTGGGGGAAACATTATTGTGGTGAACTGAGTGAGTGTGTGTTTAAATGCATGCGGGCGAACATGTGGTAGGGAGTGACTAGGAGAGGACAGAAGAGAGAGATAAGACTAGAGTGATAGAGGTCAGGGGAGCAGTGTTGGTACACAAACACACACACATTCCCCCTGTGGTTGCCGTGTCCAGGCAGTTTGTTTGAAAAAGGTGATAAATAATTTGGCCCTTTTGACGTGTATTAATGTAGCCTTTAGTCGGTCTCCTCCCTCCGCAATGCCTCATAGCTACGTTTGGTCCCTTTCAAGTCAAATTCTGACGGCTGCAACACGTGACATTCGAATACATAGCCAATGCTCACTCCCTGATTTTCAGAACACACAAACAAAAACATACACAAATGCAACCTTTTCAAGGATGATTTAATACCCTAAACATGTGCTACACAGTGTTATGCAGTTCAGGCCGAAGTTTTCCAGGAATGTTCTTGTCTCATTTTTTTGAACCAGACTCCTTTGAAGAATACTTTGTGGTTCAATAATTAATTAATGAGGCAGGAAGACGCTGCATTCTGCTCCAACACTTAATATGAGTGCCCTATGGCCTTTGTCTTTGATCTGCCTCCCACTGCAGTCTCGTAAGAGCGCTAAGAAAAATCTCTATTTTATCTTGCCATAATGTGGGCCGGGGAAACGCAAAGCAGACGGAGGGATGCGGGGCCAGGAGCAAGCGGGTCAGGCCTCTTGTCTGAGGAGAAGTGCAGTGGGCACATTTAACACACAAATATGCATCAGGATAGTCGATTACTTTCATATTTAAGGGGCAGTTGGTAGTGTAGAGGTCAGGGAGTTGGAACCGTAATCGGTGGGTCGTGGCCAGACCAGTAAAGGTACCAATGAGATACTCATGAGCAAGTTACCATCCCCAAGCACTGCTCCCCTAGGTAGGTGTAGAAAAATCAGTTCAACCAAGCAGACCATTCAGTGTAGATTGACAAGTTTTTATTTGGCAAAAAAAACAAGCTGGCTTTAGTGTGTATGTGATAAGTTTTGGAGGAAGCCCGTCGCTTGGTCGTTGGTTCACTCGTCTCTGAGCCAGCAGATCTGGCTGGGAGACCAGGCAGGAAGGCAAAAGAGCCTGCCCCCGGACCAAGACGGGGAGCCGAAGGTGGTGGAGGGGAAGAGGGACAAAATCGAACAGCTGTAATGGCAGGGAAGAAGGCCAGTTTACTGCTTATATACAGAACTAGGAGTTATGCGATTGGATGTGCCGACGCTCATTAGGTCTTCTTGTTTGAACTTCCGTATTCACTTTCATTTGTAAGAATATTAAGTTACTAATTTCCATATTAGTAGCTACATATTGTTGTTTCCATATTAATGTCCCCCTAAAAACAATATCAGATAGTGTGGTGGGGGGATCTAGTTGCCCCCTAAAAGATAGGAAATACATTTTTGTATGTGAGGAATGGTGCTCATATGGAAGCAATACTTTCATGGAAACATTCTAGCATGTATTTTAAAAACAAAAAGATTAGAATTATATGGCATTTCTCAGATCTTGTAAGTATGGAAGTCAGTGACAGTACCTCATGAAGATACCAAGACACAACTGCATGTGTGACTATGAAACTACTACAAAAAGTGTGCTTATGTGTCTTCCCGTGCATATCTGTGCAGCCGAGGCGAACACTTGAAGGCTTTTTACCTTTCACCCCACCCCCCTACCTTACACCCCATTTCAAATTGATCTGCCTGATTTCACCCCAGAAACCACATTGTTGTTTAAATGGATGCTGCAGTGCCATTACCTCCAAACCATTATTGTTCTTTTCTGCATGGCTGCTTGTCGCCCTTCTTAATCCGAGTGCACATCGCGTCTTGCCCAGCATCATCCTGTAGTCTTTGCCAAAACTAAAGGCACAACCATTTGTGGATAAGTCAGATGAATAATTCAGACATAAATTCCCCACTGAAATGCCTAAAAGGTCCCTTGCTGTGAGAGAAAATACAGGGTCGAGTCTGGAGCGCACAAGAGGCAAAAAACATTCAACTTCAAAACAGACACACACATTTGTGAGTTCCTGCTTTTTAATGCTGCTCTTTTTGTTTAAAGGATTAAATATTACATGCTTCATTGCTGTGATTGTATGTTTGTAATTCTGTGCTGACTTAAAACTTGGACTCATTAGCACACGTTGGTAGAATCTTCAGGTCGGCTCTCTGTGTTTAGAGATGATGCTGGTGGTGTTTTTAGATGAGATGATTTAGGTGACTGTTCCCCATCTCTTTGTTAAAATCAATGTATACAACAAATCACCATTCCGTAATGGGGGCAGTTGGTAGCATAACAGTTAGGGAATTGGAGGGTCACTGGTTCAAATGCCAGACCAGTAAAGGTATCTCTGAGGTACTCATGAGCAAGGTACCATACACCAAGAACTGCCCCCAGGCACTCCCCGTGTCAGCTGCCCATTGCTCCTTCACGGATGGGTCAAATGCAGAGGTCAAATTCCATTGTGATGCACTGTGTGCTGCGGTGTGTTAGCAATGACTCACTTATAATCACTCATAATCATTCACTTGAAGTAATAATCACAATTATATTAAAATCTAAATGACCGCGTTGGTGCTCACCATGCCCATAATCCATACTATCATATTATTTTCATTAGAAATACAAATTACTGTGGGGTTGAAAAATTCAGAGCGTATCCTCCTCGTTTCCTCATTTGAATAAATAAAAGGAGCCTTTCATTATCAGCTTTCAGTAATATATTAATTGCCCTCATTAAAACATTTCAAATTGTGTGCACACCCAAGGGTTTAGACACCGTCTCCAGTCTTAGTAAGACAGAGCCAAGAATCATATAAAAAAAGTTTTTTTGTGCCTTCCAAAGGATCTTTGATTCCTTACATGGACTAGGAAGAAAGTGAGAACAGAGCAGAGTTATTTTCACTTTCCTCACTGGGACAGAGAAAACAGCGTTTGTGTGCGCGGCCCTGCAGCCGTCGATGTGGAGCACGGCTAATGTTTGTTAGTGTGGAGACGGGCGGTGGGGTAAATATGGATTTGTGTTGGGCTTAGCGTCACATCAAAGCCAGCCTCTTTCCTGCTAGTGGTGACGTTCGATGGGGGAAAAAAAAAACCTGGAGATGAAAGCTAATGAAAGGCAAACATGAGAGCGTTGTAGGTGGAGAAGGTGTGGGGCTGGGAAACACGGTATGGGGGATCCAATCAGCCCAAAGGATCATCTCTAGTCAATACGAGGAAGATGAAACGGCTTGGTGCAGCTCCGACTGCAGGGTGAGGCTGGGGTTGGGGTTGCCCCTCTGGTTCACGTCTGTGTCATCGCACCCGGAGTAAGGGGGAAAGTAAATATCAGCGAAAACAAGTCAGTTGTCGGTCGATGTTGCCCTCCCAACCTCGCAGGAGGTGTGCTGGACCTGATCTTTAAATTCTAATTAAAGTGGGAAAGATATGAATGGGAATATTGAAGATTTGTCTTCTGTCAATGCGTAACCCACTGGCAAAATGTCAACACAAATAAATTGCAAAAAACATGATTATCAGCAGTGTTGGGGAGTAGCTAGCTAAAAATAAGCAACATTCCTAACATAACTACTTTTTGCCAGTAGCTTATCAGTAACAAAGCTACTTTTGGAATATTGTAGCTTTTAAAGTAACTATATTTACAAATAGTTATGTAGCGTGACAAAGCATTACATTGATACCAAAAAACAAATTTTTTCAACTAAAAGGTGTCTCTGATTAGTGTTCAATTAGCAGAAGTGGCATCTGATAGGCTACCATGCTCAATGCATGCTCATTGCATCACAATGCATTCTTGGCAGCTGCGAGATGGAGTCAGAGGATGAGGTCCACATTGGAGGAGATGGAAATACAAATCTGTGGCTGTGAAATTGCTTTGATGTAGTTAGCTGCCATTCTCTGTAGCTTGTAACTACTATATTAAAGCAGTACATTGGCTGTAGCGTATCTAGTTTTAATCATAAGTTACTTTTATCCTGAACAGCTATCATTTAAAAGTAGTTTCCCCAACAGTGATTACCAGCCAGCTCCAAACTTAAAAGAATCTAAAACGCTTGTCTTTATTTTGAAGTTCCATTCTCATTTTCAAGCCGAATGCTACCTAGCAACGTGAAATTGCATGCCATGTCATGCAAATAGCATTCACTTAAAATGTTTTAACCTCGTTCCAAGCTTTAAGGAGCAGCATAAAGACGTATAGGTAGCTATCACCCACAGAGCTTTGTGACGTCCCAGCTAACAAGCATTCAAGTAAGTCGGAAAACTCCATCCTGCCTCCATCCTGACAGCACCACAGGGTCTTCAAAGAACAATAATTCTTATCAACTTCTGTGAGATAATGAGGGGGTGAAGCCTTTTAAAAGCTGAGACATTAATGTGGTGGAAAAATGCATTCAAATTACATTAAATCACACCTCTCCCTTCCGCCTGTCATGCAGCCATTACTGTTGTTAGCGCATTTCTGGTGTGTATGTGTATGTGTGTGTAGCTGTCATAGTTGTAGTGTGTCAATGTCGATGAAGCGCTGCTTTGCCCATATAAATAATGAATGTGTTTCGGTGGAGGCTAAGCTAATAGATCTCAGGCCTTCATTAGCTCCCTCTGTGCCTGTGTCTCAGGTTTTGCCGCTAAAGCCGCTAAGTGCGCTTGTCAGTGACGAGGCAAATCCCTCTCCTGTGCTGCGGGGATCCTGAAAGAGCGAAGCCAACAGCGAGCACTTTACCTGGGAGATCAGCCTCTCTCTGCACACGAGCATTAACCGTGACAGCTCCTAAAGGAAGACTTCACCTGAAAGCGCTAGCACCGCTAATGCCAAACGAAGGCCAGTTAGTATTACGCATGCTAACTGGGATTTATTTATTGGAACCTGCGACTTTTGGTGGATGTTTGCTACACAGATGTGAAAGGAATTGAATATTATTTTAGGATTAATTTGAAATTTTTGTATTTTGGGTTTCCCCCAAATATATAAATACACACAAATATTCCAAAAACAAAAATTCCTAGACATTAATCATAAACTACTATGTTAATACTGACAGTAAGCTAAAGCTTAAAAATGTACAAGCTTACACTTAAGTCGCATTTTTGTATTTGCTGTGATAAAACAAATGTCAAAAAATCATTATAATTGCATCCAACTTGTGTCCTAGTGCTCATTCAGGCACCTTCAGACTGAATACAGCAATGGTGAATGAAGTATAAAAACCATGTACTTGAGTTAAACTAGAGATACCCAAGGAATATTACTCAAGCAAAATCAGAAATCCTACTTTAAAACTTTCACTTGAGTAAAAGTACTAAAGTATTACTCTTCAAATACATAAAAGTATTAAAAATAAAAGTACCATGATTTTTCACAGTGTTAATGGTAATGGTGGACAAAAATGCCTCCTTTGCCTCCTTCGCCTTCTTCTTCTCCTTCACTTGTTATGAATAAAAAATAAACTAAAAAGGGGCAGTTGGTAGTGTAAGGGTAAGGGGGTAGACACCGTGATTGTTACTGGTTCAAGTCCTGGACCGATAAAGGTTCAACTAAGGTGTTCATGAGCAAGGTACCGTCCCCAAGCACTGTTCCCCGGGCGCTGCCAAAAAGATTCCCACTGCTCCTTCATGGATGGGTCAAATGCAGAGTTCACATTTTGTTGTGGTGCACTGTGTGCTCTTGTCTGCTGTGATGTGTTCACAATTCCAAATAATCACTCACTCACTTAAAATTGTGGGCAGTGTCATGAGACACGAACCAAGCAACTTTCCACCCTCCATCGAATCGTTGCTTGAGGAAGAGTTCACATTCTAAAGCCATATATCATACCACAGTTCAGAAAGAAACATAAGTCCTCACCTGCTTTACTACGTTGAATACACATGTGGACTGAGGAGCTGGGAGGCTGACTGAGGACATGTTCATAAGTGCATGAATCATGAGCAGATGGTCCTCTAATACAGAAGATAAGATCAGCATGCGTATAAATGCAGGACTAATTGCCTGACTGGAGGTATTACTGCTCCTGCTCTGCAGGTAAGTAATACTCAGGAGGTCACTGTCTCTGCTAAACTCTTTATCTCCAGCCATTATGACCCTTATGAGGTTAGCTCCCCCCCTTTTCTCTGCACAGACTGTGGGTTGGCTCAGACATGCTGTGTCATATGCAATAACGTCCCAGGTATAAATGATGCAAATGATTCGCAGACGTTGCCAAATTCCATCCGCTAGTCTGAGGTGACCGCACGATATCAGACATGAATTATTTAACGAGTGAGCTGATTGACTTAAAAAAAAAAAATACACATATGCAGAGTGGAAAAGGGGTTGACGAGAGGGGGTTGTGTTTGTGAGCGCTATTAGCAGTTAGTTCAGTCGCTAAATTCTTAGAAAGCGTTTTGTGTGTGCGTGTGTGTGGGTGAGTGTGTATAAGTGTGTGTGTGTGTGTGTGTGCGCATTACCAAGCTCTGAATGAGCGCCGTACTGAATTATGGCACTGCTGAACTGCTCCGTCGGTTTATACTTTCATTCAGAGAACAGGAATGCAATTACTAGAGTGCCACCCTCTGGCCAAGGGTTGTACTTTACACAAAGAGGGAGGGAGGGAGAAGGGGGGGAGGAAGGGAGGGAAGGATGGGAGCAAGTGAAACAGAGAGAGAGAGAGAGAGAAAGAGAGAGAGAGAGATGGGGGAGTGTGATCATTATAAATTTAGTTCTGCCATTTGAAATGCTAACTGCCAGAGCATGAAAAGACTCTGTTGCTCATTTCTCTCCTTTTACATTTAAGCCCACTTTGTTGCATCATTACCTGTCTCACCTGTGCAGATGAATAGAAGACAACCTGCTCTTCTCTCAAACCTCCCAAAAAGAGGACTTTGGCCCTCCGAACCGACCTAACCCCACCTCAACTCTCCTCACTCTATTCCTGTTAATAGCATGTCATGGTTAAACCATAGAAATAGCAATGATTGCAGGCTTTTCCTCCACACTTTTATTTTAAAGTTTTCTACTTGTGGCATTATGCACACAATCACACACACATACACACACACACACATACACACAACCTCAAATCAAATACGTCTGGCTTCTAAATTTGCAACCGTCCCACACTTCACTCCCCAACCATTGGAATTGTGGAAATCCACTGGTGTAGAGAGGAACCTTTGGCGAACTGGCTCAGTACAAGTGGTCTGCCTCGCTCGCCTGCCCCCACTTTGCTATGGGCATTCAAACCGGACCATCTCAGCACAAGGGGTGGGGGGGAGAGATACGAGGGAGGAAAGGGCCGTGCACACAGGCACTTATTTACCCCCTTCGGTCTGCTAGCGGGGGGATAGTGTTGTGGATCTATTGATCCCAAACCACTGGAGCAGTAAGCATGCAACCTTGATTGATTCTGTCTGTTGTGCAGGCCTCAGTGCACAGTCCGATCCTCCCTTTCCTCCCTCTCTCTCTCTCTCTCTCTCTCTCTCTCATAAAGCATTGATATGCATGGTGGGAGCAAGGACTGAAGAGAGCGGAAGAGGGCATTAAGTGTGTGTGCAGGAGATGGGATCTGCATTGAGGCCTGGCTTACACACACACCCACAACAGGACTTTTAACTAGAGGAGCACCACATTGTACCACACCTGTTCACTCAGGAGATGTTTTAACTTGCACACTTTCACCCTACATATTATTATTAGGGCAGCACAATGTATCATTTCAGTCCATGGGCAAGGTGCAAGGTTTTTTGCTGCTTGATATGAGGAACATTTGCCTGGTTCTTGTTTTCCATAAATAATCTACAAAAGAAGACCCAACAGAATTGATACAAAATAAAATAATTGGTTCTTTGGTCAAATTTAAGAAGGGATAGTCTAAACAGAATAAACACTTATTTTTCACATTTATGATACAAGTGACCATGTAAAAATTAAAACAATATAGTTCAAATTTTTAAAACATTGTATGAAAATGTATTGAAATCAACATAAAAAAAATGAAATGGAAGAAATGTTTAGTTTGCAAAAAAAAAGAAAGAAAGAAATCTAATTAAATATATAACAAATGTTAAAAAAATACTAAACCATTGTTCAAAATGTATAAACATTGAATCATTTTTTAAAGCAATTATATTACTTGGCAACTTTAAAACTTTACCATTTTATACATGTTTTAATGACTTCATTACTATACATTTACACACACAGTTTTTGCATTAGGACTGTTTACTTGTTTGCTGTCCTCAACTATTAGTGTTATTCCCTGTTAGTTGTGTTAGTCCTACTGCACTTTGGGATGTGTACTCTTCACACAAACGCTACACATTTCCAGTGACTTAACTTCTTTCAGCACTGGGAAAGCATGTAGGGGTAAGGAGGGAAACCCCATGAAACAAAAGCCTGGCACACGCTCAATCCCATTATTATAAGCAAACCAAAGCACGCTACCGTGAACGCTAAACCTGCTCTAGAGCTGGGCTTAATCGGCTTTGCTGCCTCGATAACGTTGTGTACCTATTTATCTGTGTCTGGGCGCCGCCCTGCACAGGTCCGCCGTGGAGAGCTGGTAAGAATCTGAGAGCGTGTTTGCATGGTGGACTAGAAAGGACAAGCGAATCCTGCTGTTCTTCATGTCGTAGCTGAGTGCCAGGAGAAGGCGAATCTCAGAAACTTGCTGAGCTGGACTCCACTGAAAAGCATGGGCCACTAGAGACCCCGGAATGCGCCCTCTCAAAAACCCAAAGATATGCTGTACAAAAACCTTTGGACAGGGGCACTGTAGGACACTCAAAACCCTGAGAATTACCATAAGATCCAGAGGGAAAAAGTGTTGTGTCCCATTGGGTGACTCAGTCCAAGATTGTTAGCATAAGAGAGCATGAATGGCACAAACAGCTCTTCTGTTCAGCATCCTTGGTCAGGCAAGATTGCTGCTGCAGACAGGAGCTTTAAATGTCGCCATTTTTTATAGTCATGCAATCAGCACCACAAAAGTATTCTAGCTTTTCTAGATGCCCATTCTGCAACAGTACACTTACTACTAGGGGTGTAATGGTTCTCTAATGGTTCAATTCTTACCACAGTTTTCAAGCCATGGTCCAGTTCTTATTTAAATTTTTGTCCCAGTGTGATCCCAGTCTCTTCCCCACTGAGTAATCATCAGTTAGAAATAGAGGATGATTAGGTAGCCAGATTTGAAAAGGCCATGGTGGTTCATTTAAGCAGGACATTGAGATTCCTTCCAACTATTACACTATCAGAAAATTTCTGAGTAAAAAAATCAATAGACAAAAACAAAATTTGCCCTTTAAAAAGACAATATCAGGGTTGTCTTGGTAGTTCCACATCAAATACAATACATGCATAAAGGAGTAGCTCTGCACCGTCTGAAAAAATATAAGCATGTTTAGCATATTCCAAGAACATAAGTCAATAAAAAGGGTAGACATACTGTATGCTCTCAAAAGTCTAATACAGACCCTTAGACACTAGCTCATGTTGGTTCTACAAAGACCTCTTCTAACAACAACCATCTCCCAACCAAATATTAAACAGACCCAAATCTGTTCAGCTTCAAGATTCTTTATCACATAGTTATAAAAGTGAAAATTTGTAGTGAAATGTACCCCTGATCCCCAAATCTTAGCAAATTAGAAATTTCCAATTAGCAACTACTTTGCAATTAGCAAGTTAGAGAGACCTTACAGGAAACTAAATCTAAAGAATAAAAAGTGTATTGAAAAAAATGTTTCCTGCATAGAGATTTATACTATTGAGGCAGCTGGTAGCATAACAGCTAGGGCGTTCACACCGAGGGTCGCCAGTTCGAGTCATGAACTGGTAAAGTGGTCCTACTAAGTTAACCATGAGCAAGGTACGGTCCCCAAGCATTTCTTCCCCGGTGCTGCCCGTCAGCTGCCCACTGCTCCTTCATGGATGGGTCAAATCCAGAGATCACAATGACAAATAATCACTTAGTAATTCACTTACTAATTTAAAACTATGTATGTGAAGTGCATTGTGCCTTCAAATAGATTGCAGTCTAAAGTGCAGGTGGAATGGCTGTTGCCATTCTTTAGCATGAGATTCACTAGACAAAATCAATAAGGGCCCTTGCTGTTTCTCAGCAGATGACAGCTGTGGTTGGTGTTGATAGTGAAAGTCACATTGTGTGTTACTTCACCTCCTGTTGCACAGTTCACAAACAGTCGTCAGAGGGTTCACACTATTGCACCCTCTTGCAGGCAGCGTGTTTTTGCCAGGGTATCTTGTGCAAATTAAACATTACTGGCATATCTCATGTCACTCAACTAATGGCTCCATATGGGAGGAGACCTCATTTTGGGTGGGGGGGGGGGGAGAATTCCAGAAATATCACTCTAATGGCAGTCGATTAAAAAGCAATATACTCTGACTCTCTATGATCATAAAAGGGGCATTTTGCCATGCTCTGAAGAGCACTCAGAATATCTAAGAGGCATGTGGAGATTGGATGATAAACTTCTGAAGATATACCCATCAGTTTAATCAAAGCAAAATCACATGATGCAATGCACTGTCAAATGCAGCCAACACAGGGTAACGGGCAACAGTGGCCTAACCAAAGCGCTGCTGTTCACTCATCTGCCTCATCTCCCACCCCCTGTTTTCCCTGTGAGATGCACAGCAATTCCCAAAGTGCGCACAAAGTCAGCACTAGTCAAGCACTTAGTCTTGTGATGCTACCACACTGCATTAAAAAATGCTATCCGGGTTCCAGTGCTGAGGCATCCCTACTAACTTACCTGCCTTTTCAGTACTGAGGCTACTGTTAAAATGCTGTAGCTTTTCCAGTAATTAACAGCAATGTAGAGCGATATATAGCAATGTAGTGTAGTGTAACTGTCATTAAAAACAAATACTAATATTTTTATTTCTTTACTTTTGAACTGCTAGAAGTTTCTGATTGTTGTTGAATTCACAGAAGTGATATCTGATAGGCTAACATACTCATTACATTACAGTGCTAATTGCATAACAGCACGCTCTTGACAACTGCAAGATGGAGTTGGAGTATGGAGTCCACCTTGGCAATGATGGAAGCAAAAATCTGACGCATATTTATCAACATTTATTGCTCTCAAAGGCAAAATGGGCAAAATTTGATTATAACTTCTACACTCTACCTCCAAAACGACATTTAAACCTTGTGTCTCGACAGTACATTTGACAGTACATTGACAGCACATTTGAAAAATACACCACCACCTATAGCATTACTATAGCTTCAGTGTAGTTAGCCACTTTTTCTCTGTAGTTTGTAGTGTAGCTAACCTCTATTAAAACATTAAAAGTGCCTGTTGCTTAGCCACTTTTAATCAAGAGTGGCTTGTAGCATGAAAAGCTACCATTTAAAAGTAGCTTCCCCAACACTGCCAGGTCCTTAATTTTCCAGAGCTGTGGCAAATCTGTAAAGTAAATAAGAACAAGCTTAACATGCTAATTATGCTAAAATAAAAATGAGGATCATTGTGTGCTTGTTAGTACCTTCTGTAAATAGGCTTAAATAGTTCATATGCATCGTAAACATGATTTATAATAGCATTAAGCAGGCAAAATACATGTAAACATAATAATGAACTAAAAAAAAGAAAACCTGAGGCCTATTGTGCACGTCCCACTTAACTCCGTCCTCATGTTGCACCTCGGCAGTTAATTTAATAGTGACTGAATAGGTAAGTGCCTAATAGGCTCGAGCACATTTGACTTGTTTCTCTTGTTCATTGGGAAAATTGTGCCCAGCTGGGCAAACCGGCAGACCGCCGCAATTTACGGTGGAAGAAGCGAAAGGTGTAGACTCTCTCCCCCACCCCAGGCCGGGAGCGTTCCACAGATGGGGGCCCCTGTTAGGCCTTGATTTATTTGAGCCTGGCATCTGGTGCATTAGCGTAGACCTGTTAAGGAAGAGGAGTGCGCTCCCCGGCGGTGTGAGCCGCAGATCCACTATGCAAATCCTGCCGCCGCGTTCCAATCCGAACCGCCGCTCCGTCTAAATCACCGAGCTGCCAATTCTGCCGAGAAATAAAGAGGGCAAACTAGAGCCAGCTCTAATAAGGGCCCATTTGCTGAGGCTGGAAAAGTGATGTATAGTGATGGGGTTGGCTGGAGACTCTCTCTCTCTTTCTGGTTTTCTCTCTGTCTCCCTCTTTCTCTACACCATTTTCTATTCAACAGGCTTCCTTTCTATTGCCTCTCTGTCTCTCTCTCCCTCTTTGCAGTTTTCTGTCCACATCCCTCATTCTCTTTAACATTCTATTTTTCAGTCTTCCTCACTGTTGCTTCTCTCTCTCTCTCTCTCTTTTCTGATCTATTCCTTCTCTTTTTTCTCTGTCTTCCTTTCAAGTTTTCTATGTCTTTTCTCCTATCTCTCCCTCCGCTTCTTTCTCCAAATGGCACCAGCCACCGCTGGCATCCTCTCCTCGTTACTCTCGCCTCCCTCCCATCCCAGGCTGCCTCTCGGCCGCTGGCCTGCCGTAATGAGACATTGTGCTGGGCGGGAGGCTGCTTTGTGGCGCGGTATTGGGACCCCCGGCCGCGTGGAGGCTTAGCGGCGTGCTGGCGTCGGTGCGGGAGCGTGGGAGTGGCAGTAGCGCTTATCTCCTCCCTCCCAGCAGCACTGCGATTCGGGGCCTGCTGGCTCATTAAAGAAGCACGGAACAAAACCCAGGCCGGGCCCCGTGTCATCTCCACGCAAAAACATACCTCGTCTCTGCCACGACACGGTGCACGCCATGACGTCACGTACACTCACACGCTTTCTTCTGTGGTTTAGAGAAGGAATTGGATTTGCATACCCTAGTTTACTGCAGTTCGGTTGTGTTTCAGCATTCAAGTTCTTTCTCATTATAGGTTTGTCCTGATGATCTGAGTGACTGCTTTAGGTACTGTTTTGTATAAAGTTTAGCATGCGAAAGTCATGGTGCAGCAACCTTGCTTTCAAATTCAAAAGCGATGAATTAGATTATTTTATTCTTTTTCAAATTTTCGTATATAACAAAAAATGACCAAGTGACAAACAACAAATATGTTGTTAAAATATTCCATTTTCTAGAGAGAATCACACTGCTTTCTCAAGCAGAAGCAGATCTGGTCATTGATGGTAAAAAGACTCCACCAAAGTATAATCTTTCACACAGTCATTGTTCAGAAGGGCAGCTGTGCTCCTATTGGTCAGTTTACCTTGTTCTACTTTCATCATAAGGTTCATCCGTTTTCTGTTTAGTGTCTCTTTCCTAGATTAATCTGTTCTTTTTGCAAACTGGTTGAGTTATTTATCTGTTTAGCGTTCTTGCTTAATCCCATTGGTTTGCCAATTATTTGCACCCGTTTCTTGTTTTCGTCTCCTTATTTATTTGTCTTTCTCCTTTCTTCTTTGTCGGTTCACTATTGTGTGTACGTTTGGCATGTGATTGCGCTTGGTGTTTCTTCACAGAGAGTTTTTATTTTGGCCATCATGCCATGTTTTGTTTGCTAAATATTAAGCGATATGTTTTGTAAAAATGCACCTGCCTCTCTTGCAATTGCAATTGATTATCCACAAGATACTGTTTGTGTAAGTACAATGCATAATTTATGTAACAAATTAAATGCATTTGATGAACCATATCTGATTATGCTGTGTAAAGAACATCTTCATAAACATAATACTTACAGCACTTCTACTTGATTACTGAAGGATGTTCAGGTAAGGTTGCTTACAGGTGTAGAGGTTAAACAAAGTGGGCTCAAGATGGAAAAACAAACGCTGCCTCAAACCAGCAAAAACACACTTGCCCCCAGCTTTGCGCTACATTGCACTGGGTGTAAGATAGAAGCTCATGTCTTTGTTAAGCCCACAGTTAAGCATCCACACACATACAGACAGTGAGCTCAAAGCCACAGATCATTGATTTGTTACATAGAGCACCATAGCTAATCTCATCCTTCTCTCCCTACATCTTCCCCTACAGGAACTGACTCTACCAAGACCGAGGAGAGGGGAAAAACAAGCAGAGAATCGAAGTGAAGCACTAATAACAACTGCTTTCACATGTGTCCAATTATTTGCACCATTTTGTTTATAATGAATCGCCAGGTTTTCTCCCCTCCATGGTTTGCTCATGTGTGTTTCGTTGTGTGTGTGTTTAAAGTAATGCTTTGCAGACTGATTGCACGTTCATGCTGGCTAACAGAATGCCCAGTTAATCACACTGTTGCAGGCGTTGTTGTTTTAACACATTAACTCTGGATCAGAATGAAGGACAAATGTGTGTGTGTGTGTGTGTGGGTGTGTGTGTGTGTGTGGGTGTGGGTGTATGTGGGTGTGTGTGCGTGTGTGTTTATACTCTGTTTACTGGCCAATGATGGAATCAAATGTCCCTACTATGCTTGATAGAGAGAAAGAGAGGAGAGAAAGAGGGAGAGCAGCAGCACAATGACCTCACAAATGTAAATATTTAAACATAAAAAAAGTTTCTCTAAAAAGTGAATTTATGACCTTCGGGTTACAGGGTTTAAGGCTGGGGTTGTACATCAAAATTCGTTTCACACACAGATGGCTAAATATATAATGTTACATACATATATAATTCATTATATATTTATGACCTCTGCAGCCCACACAGAAGTGTACTTGTGTGTGTCTGTGTGAGTGTTTCTGTGTGTGACTGTTTCTGATGTAATCTGGGAAGACAGTGATGTTGTTAAATTAAAGATAAAAACTAAAATTTTTCAGGTTGTTGTGGCTTCTGGAGGACATGTTTAGCATGTTAGGACCAATCCTCAAACGGGAAAATTCTTTAATGTGAAATGGTTTATTAGTTGTACCTGAGGCTTAGTAAAGGGTTGATATTATTATTGAATTATTTACACTGCATGATATTTACACTAAAGAAAGGACCTCAAAAGATAACAAGACAGCTGATTCCTAAAGAAAGTGTATGACTACTGTGTGCTGCAAAACATAGAAAGGCATAACAACCTGAAAACCATAAAAAGAAGAAATCATAAAGGCTGTTATTCATGTTTCTGCCTATTATAGTTTACCTAGTTGTTAAAATATGAGGCTACGTTACTGTTAAGTTCACATCAGCTGGAGTGGTAGTGGTCTAGTTGTTGGGATACTTGCCTCTGGGCCAAGAGGTTGTGGGTTCGAATCTTACCTACAGCACTACAATCACTGGGTTCCCGAGCCAGACCATTAACCCCAAGTTGCTACAGGGAGACTGTCCCTGAAATTAGCTAAATGGAAGTCGCTCTTGATAAGAGCATCTGCTAAATATCGTAAATGTAAATGTAATGTAATGGAGACAGTTGGTAGCTTAACAGTTAGGGAGTTGGCCCCGTGATCGGAGGGACACCAGTTCATGAGCAAGATACTGTCCCCAAGCACTGTTCGCCGGTGCGCTGCCCATCATCTGCCAACTGCTCCTTCACGGATGGGTCAAATGCAGAGGTCACATTTTGTTGTGGTGCTCAGTGTGCTGGGATATGGCATACAAATGTCGGAAAAATGATCGCTCATGTAATTTAATTAAATCACATCAGGAACGGGCTAACCATAAGAAAAGTATTAGCACAGTTCTTCCTTTGTGGGCAAGACAGGGAATTATATTTTTAATTATAAAAACAAAGAAATGGAACAAAGAAGGTTGCAGGTGGGCTATTGACAAGAACCATAACAGTCAATGGGTCTCATGAAACTCTTGAAGATAACTTTTACCCAAATATTATTGTTTGTATTGTTTGTAATACATTTTAACTTTTAATTGGTTTTCTTTAATTCTACAGTTGTATAATATTGTCCCATTTAAATGTCTTAACTCCTTTGAGAAGAAATGTAGAAAATAAATAAATAACAACAACAACAACAACAACAATAATAATAATAATAATAATAATAATAATAATAATAATAATAATAATAATAATAATAATGGTAAATGAGGCTGATAAGACTATTGGTGAACTAGGCTGTTTGTAATGAACTGAAAAGTTTATGCTATGAATTGTGTCTTCACATTAAAAAGTGTGGAAGGAGTTTAGTGGACAAGAACTGGGTGATTACTTGTACTCAGCACTTACAATGTTCAAAATGTGTGTGTGTTTGAGAGAGTGAGTAGAAGAAAGAGATACTGAGAGAGAGAACAGAAGCAGATGTAGATAGAACGAAGATAGATCCAGCTGGGCCTCAGGTTTACTGAGTGGAACTGCTCCAATATCAGTCCTGCACTTCAGTTACAGTGGCCCTCCTACCCCAAACACACACACAACACATACACACACACGGACACTTCGAGAGTGAGATGGAGAGAGAGTGAGCGCTCTGGCTGGAGGCCAGCGGGCTGTCTCATCCTCTGGACTGTAGTGATGGGATTGGTGGTTAGGAGGCTAATCTGCCCGGGTGGATGTTCCAGATAGCTGCCTCGGCTAAAACCCCAAAGAATGCGCTTTTCCGCCGAGGCCCAAGAAAGACACAATGAGAGTCGTTAGATACTTACACAAGGTTTTAAAAGCCGCCCAGAAATGGAGTACTGTGGCCAGCTTATCACCACCAGTGCTCCTGTTTGTTAATTATCATTGTGACCATTAAATATTCATGAAAGTTTAACAGTATATACTGTATTACATATTCATAGAAGTGGTATTGTATGCACTTGCAAAGGCCTAAAGAAAGCAGGTTTCTACATAATAAAAAAACAATTTACCATTTTCTTGTTTTGTTTTTAAATAAATTCATTTACTTTTGCAGTAACAATTTCTTTATTTAAATACAATTTTTTGTATCTACATGTTTTTACGGTTAACCGTATCTTATGACCTCACTGGATAATGACCATAGTGAGTGTATATGCATATTTGAATCTTTTTAAAAATATTTCTTCATATTCCAAATATGTGCCTTTTTCATCCAAATCAGAATTTATTAAGTGCTTTCTCACATAAAAAGGAATTTGCTTCAGTGGTTGGGGCTAGAACAAGTAGGATGAAGGATGTAAAAATGTAGAAGATAATAACATACATAATAGAATAGGGGAGTAGGGATCCGACTATGTATTAAGAAATAGACATATTTAAAAGAAGTGTAAGTAAGTGACAGAATGTGTATAAATACATCACAGGATCAAGACAAGACATAAATGTGTGAGAAATAGAGGATGTGTATGATGGATAAAAACAAATAACCAACTCACATACTCACAATGGAAAAGCAACTTCATAGTTAGCACTGTGCTTTCAACTAATGAGTTTACTTCATGAGTTTGCCTTATTGGTGCTTTTTTCCCGAAGCAAGGACACTTGAAGAAGACCTGTTTTCCCCTGATATGCAGCAGATGGAGATGTTCTTGGGTGGCATCTCGCCCGCTCCAAAGGGTCATCTGCACCATTAGGAAAGGCAACATTATACTGTGCTTGATGAACCTCCAAACATCTCCATGGGAAAACGCTGATGGGACGTGCCCTTGGCTTGTGTGTGTGTGTACTCACAGATTTGGCAACCCTTCGCAGGGCCACTCCACCTGAAAACAACAAAGAACCATAACATGAAGGTAAACTAATAGAGAGGACATCCTCTTTTGTCTATATTTTTGTCCTGGCAGCTGCAAGATAAAGTTCACCTTGGCAAAGATAGAAGCAAGGAACTGTATGATAATCATATTTAATCATATTTATTCAAAAATTCTCAGAAAGGCAAAATGGATACTTGAATGTAACTTATGGAAACTGAAAATCAAAACACTCTCTACCTCCAAAACATAATTGAAATGTTTCTATGATATGACATTACATTGTTTAAAAAAAACACATTTTCATATTACTTTTAACATTATACTTCACCTTTTTATTGTTTTGCTTTATGAGTATCCTACAGCATAAATATGACGTTTTACTGTACGTTTTACTGTAGCTTGTAGTGTATCTAACTACATACTATATAAAAATAGTAAGTTGGCTGAGAATTAGCTACTTTTAATCATAAGTATCTTGTAGTGTGAAATGCTCTGTTTAAAACCGGCTTCCCCAACACTGATTGCACTGATATTCAATATATTCAGTAGACCAACTTGTGAATGATTGGTTTAGAGATGCTCCATGGAGAACTGCATAAGAGATATGATGAATGAACAAAATAGGTCATCATTTCAATAATATGTATTCATCATGCCAGTCATTTTCACACCGGTAGGATGGAAACAGAGATAATAGAAACATATTTAAGTATAACACGAAGAACTGATTGAGAAAACCATACAGAAACTTTCTGATTTCACCTGGACAACTCATTATCACTTTCAGGTTCTTCCATATGGAACAAAACCCAGTGAGTTAAACACATAAAAGTGTGCTGCTATTACAGAGCTGAGACATGCTGTTCCTGGTTTGATCACACCTTTAAACAGCAGTTTATCTTCCTACATAGTCTAAAAATGTGCTGGGTTTCCATCAAGGCAAAAAGTACTGTACCACTTTACAATAACGTGCCCCTTATAAAGGGTTATAAATGATTTATAATCAGGTTGTTAATTAGGTTGTAGTTTTTATATCATTAATAAGCAGTTATGAACAAGTTATAACAGTTGTGATGATAATAATAAGACATGCCAGATTATAATAAGACTTGCCAGACATAAATGTCAGCAACTCACCAATAATTGGTAGTAAAAATGCAACAAAACCTCACAACAGATGGGGAAATCATCAACTCAGACACCAAGGTTGATTTAGTCAGATAACTGACATCTGATATCCAGTTAAAGATAAAGATCATCTAATAAGGAAGAACACTGTCACCTCACCGTAATTCTATTGTATTCTATTGTGTTCAATTCTAAGTAAATGATTTGCTTCAGTTAATTTTTTAGATCCATCCAAGTAAATGCGGTATGAAGGACAGGACTGAGACTTTGGCGAAAATATTTGACGCTTCGCAAAAAAAAAAAAAAAGAACTGTAATCAGATTCTACAGCCGTCAGCTGGGTTTCTCCAGCTCTACAGGGACGTTTCTGACAAGTGCTTTTTTCCTCCAAATCCCTCTTTGCGCCGAGAGAGCAAAGCAAGTTTGTAGTCCTTTGCCCTTGTGGCTAATTTATAGCCTTGTTAGCAAGCAGCCCCTTTTGCGCTAAAGAGGGAATCCCCCCACTCCTTTTCTTCGTTTTAAGACTACCAGAAAAGTTGAACAGCAAACGCCCCACAATTACAAACGGGAAGAGAACGAGCTTCTGTTTTTTCCATCTTATCCACGAGTCTAAAACAGAATCAGCTGCGCCCGCTGCTATTTTTGTTGGGGAGTGGGGGGATTGAGCGAGCAATTTTCCAGCTCCGATCCAAGCTGGAGCTCTGCCTGCTTCCATTCAGCTCGTTTCTCGTGAGCGTTACGCTATTATGACTGTCAGTCATCCGGCCGCATAAAGGCCTTCATTTGAAAGGCTCAATGCAAATCTCCTATCTTACATGAAACAGTCTTGATTTATGTCCTCCTTCCCTAACACCCTCCCTCCCTCCCTCCTTCCCTTCCTTCTCCCTTTTCTTGCCATTGATAGATCCCCACATGGCTCGGATACCGGCTTCCCAAACGCGCTGAAGACTGAGGAACTGGGAAGTTGCGTGATGGAGAGATTTTTTTTGCTTGGTGCTTTTTTTTACTCAGTCAATATCTGTCTACAGCAGGTAGACCGTGGAAAGCTCTGATGCTGGAGTGTTTTTCCAGCACCAAATTTTACTAGAATGGAGGTTATTTGATGTGTTTTTCTAACACACACCCTCCAGACTCTCTCCCTCTCCTCTCTCTCTTTTTCTTCATCCTCCTTTTGTTTCACTAACCTGACAGACAGTAAGAATAAGACTGAAATTTTGTGCCAGACCACAGTCTTTGCATCCTAAAAGCAATACTCGTCTCAACTCCCACCGCATTCACAAAAATCCGCCCATCCGTTTGCTCTTCCACCACCCCACTAATAAAAATGAAAGTATTTTTGGCCCACTACTTCCGAGTCTGGGGTCCAGGGTCCGGGGCTGGCTGTGTGAGAGGAGAGCTGTGCCTGCTTGTTTTGGCAAGAAGCAGGCCTGGTTGGTGGACAGGTTGAGCCTCCTGCAGGGTGCTGACAGAGGAGAGCAGACACACGGGCCCCTGCCAGGCCTTTGCATGCCACCAACCAGGCAGCTGTGATGGGCCTCCATTCAGTCCGGTGCCTACTCCACTTCTACCGGCTCCAAAGCTGGGGTCTGGGTGCCAGTAGTGCCAGGTGCTGCCTCAAAAGGGCTGTTCAAGGGCATGAAAGCTTCACATGGCTGCCTTTTAACAAAAGCAAAAATGTACTGCATGCAGAAATGACCCAGTCCTCAATTTTTTAATTTAAAAACAGGGCCGCTGGACACGGAAGTCGACAGAGGAGACGCATCAACGTTATTTTTCTTCTCATGGTATAGAGATCTTGTTGTGATCCAGAATTAACAAAAGTCTTTTTCTCAAGAACCCAAGGCTTTTTTCTTGTGATCTAGACATAATGAAAGCTGTTTTCTTCTTCTCAGTTATTTTTATTGTGATCTCCAGGTAATGAAAGTTGTTTTCTCAAAATAACGGGTTACTTTTCTCATGATAACGGAACTTGTTTTTTCAGTATTGCGAGTAATTTTTTTCATAATCCTGACGTAACAAAAGTCATTTTCTTGAGATCACAAGTTTTTTTTGTAGATCTTTAGATAATGAAAAACATTTTCATAAAATCACGAGTTTTTTTCTTGTGATCATGATGAAATGAAAGCTGTTTTCTCAAGATTCTTGCAATCTCGACATAAGAAAAGTCATTTTCTCAAGATCACACGTTATTTGTCTTGTGATTTGGACAAAATGAAAGATATTTTGTAGAGGTCTTTATTTTCTTTTTTCTTTATTGGTAATAGCTGTAAAAAGTTGCAAAGGGTCCAGCTACCAAAGACACATGCTGATATTTCAATTTGGGACAATTAGGGATGCACCGATACCGATACTGGTATCGGTATCGGTACCGATACCTCCCCCCGTGCACATACTCGTACTCGAACAAAATTCCCCGATACCTACTACCGATACCACATGTAGAAGATATGATGTAGTTATGCTTATCGCCACGCGGAGGCAGTGTAAATGCCACAACTCTTGCCAAATAAACTGTAAACTGTACGGAGATAAAAACGTCAGCCGTCTGGAGGTACTTTAAAATAAAGGATAATGACAGCAGCAAAGCAGACTAATATTTTAATATTTAAGATTTCTTCAATTGTTACTTTTTTATGTTTTGATACATACAGGACAAATAAATGGATAAAAAATGAGTATGATTCATTTGATAAAATGACATCATAAGGCTCAAGTGTACTTTAATTTATATTTTGGTTTTTGAAAGTGTTTTTTTGAGTTTAGACTACCGTATTTGCCCAACGATAGGCCGCGGCTTATACATCAATTTTACAAACCTGCGTATTGGGTGTGTCTTGCTTAAATGGGGTGGCCTATCTAAAAACATGAAAACGCATTTGCTAAAAGAAAAATTCAGTGCACAAAAGAGATGACATACCCAAATGATTCATTGAATTTAAATGTACTGTTTACTGCAGCAACGAACAGTTCGAAAAGCAACGCAAAACAAAGATAGATCAATGATGATGTTCTGTCACTTAATCGGCGCTGCCGCATCCAGCCTCGGTGCTGCAATGTAAAAATTACACTTTTTCAGGCCTTTGCTACACTACATTACATCCTAGTATTTAATACAAGCTGGCCAAAAAACAAATTTAACAGAAATAAAAGAAACAAAAGTTTATTGTTGGCTGGGAAAAGATAAGTTTTAATTTTCATTTGAACGACTGGAGGCATAACTTCAAATCCTTCAAAATCAGATCGGTAAACGTCATCTTCGCCGAACTACTCGATTGTGACCCGTGCTGCTTTGCTGTTGGACATGTTGGACACGCTTTCGTCACTGCTATCGCTCTCAGATATTGCAGACGCTGCTTGTGCTGCTGGTGGGCTTGTAGGTGGAGGAAGGATTTCGGCTTTGTGAAAACCGTTCTGTACGCTTTCTGGTTTCACGTTGTTCCACGCCGAAATAACCCATTCACACACTTGACTGTACATCGCACGTCGCTGCCGGCCACACGGAGTGAATATATAATGTCACTATGGAGTTGCAAAGACCTCGGGGGCGTGGCAAATGACGTAGATGCTTTTACTTCAGATTGGTAAATTCAGTAACGTCGCGGCTAATAACATGGGGCGGCTTATCGTTGGGGAAATAAGGTAATTGATATTGGTAAAAAAATAAAAATTCTACTATTATCGTCATTGTTATTAATAACTGACCTACACAGGTATCGGTACTTGGTATCAGTGAGTACCTAAAAATAATATTGGTACTCATACTCTGTCTCAAAAAATGGTATCGGTGCATCCCTACTTATTATAATCTGCAAAGGAGAAAATAAAATCTGCCTCCCAATTAACTACATCTAAGAATCTAAGAAGTATCGGTATCGGTACTCGGTATCGGCAAGTACACAAATAAAAATACTCGTACTCGTATCGGTTTGTTAAAAAGTGGTATTGGTGCATCCCTAGGGACAATCTATGATCAAATTCAAATTGTAAGCATTTTTTCCATGATGGAAATGATATATCTTCAGAGAATAGTGAGGGCAGCTGAAAAACTCATAGGTGCTCGTCAGCCAAACATGGAGGAGCTGTACTCATCCAGAACCAAGAAACGGGCAGAGAACATCATCAAAGACTCCTCAGACCCTGAACACAATGTGTTTCAGCTTCTAACATCCACAGGCTCTAGCGAGCTGTGCATATTAAGACTTTCAGACATAGGAACAGTTTCTTTCCTTGTGCCATATCCTTCATCACCTGCTGTACCATAAGCTCTTCATTTTGTTTCATACTTTCACTGGGTACCTAACATAACCTGCATATTGAAAGTAAAAGTGATGTGAGTGATTATTTGTCATTGTGAACACACCACAGCACAGCACACAGTGCACCACAACAAAATGTGACCTCTGCATTTGACCCATCCGTGAAGAAGCATTGGGCAGCTGACATAGTCAGTGCCCAGAGAGCAGTGCTTGGGGACGGTACCTTGCTCATGAGTACCTCAGTGGTACCTTTACCGGTCCGGGATTAGAACCAGTAAACTTCCAATCCCAGGGTGAATGTCCTATGCTACCAACTGCGCCATTGACTGTATATAGTGTTAAACACGTTGTAATGGATTCCCAAAATACAAAATACACAAAAATGTGATGTCAAATAAGTTATAATCTCAAAAAAAAATCAACTTCTTAATTATTTTTCTTGAAATTTCGGCATGACAGAGGTTGTTTTCTTGAGATCACAACTTTGTTATATCTGGATCATGAGAAAAATAACTTGTTATCTTGATTGTTGTCTCAAGATCACGAGATGAGACAGCAAGTTTGTTATGTAAGGAAAAATAAGCTAGAAGAAAAATAGTGTTGGTGCTTGTCCTTTATCAACTTATATAACTGAATGGAATTGCTATAAAATTTCAGTAAGAAAGGTGAGCATGTTTTTCGTCCATGTCTTTTTCATTGTTGCTAGTCTCACTTATTACAAACCATGTGTTTGTTTTTTTCTTCTGTAGTGTCTTGAAGAAAGCCACAGGTCGTTTTATTCCTCCTCTGGGCTTGTTTGGAGTATGTGGTTGCTTAAAAGAAGTGACTGTAACTGTTAAACATCTGTGGCTGCTTAGCAGGATAATTTTGGCCCACAAAGGACGCAATCTCACAGTGCGGGCTTATCCCAGCCTGTAATGTCACATGTAGGGCATCTTTTTAACTCAAATCCCCAAACACGCTCAGCGCTGATCAAATTATATACAAATTATTCTCACCTCCACGGCTGGACTACACGTGCAGAAAATCTCCTTCTCTCTTTCTCTACAACAGTCCTACACAGATTGCTTTTAGAAGACTTAAACAGTCAGTTATAATCAAGTTTATTGAAGATTGTTGTCCAAATCTCTTCGTCAGTGACCATCTGGTTCCTTTTCTTATTTCTTAAAGACACGGTGGCTTATTTTTTTCTCCTAAGAATTGAGAGATAAAACATTACATAAATCCTTTCATCCACCTAAAAACTTGCTCAATCTGCTTTTTTCCCCATTCTTTAATCCATTACTATGGCATGACTGGGTTTCTAATCAAATTGCGTCTCAGTTTATGCATTATGTTAATTCATTTCACATCATTTATCTAAATTCCTTTACCAGACCGTCATCAGTGGTGAAATGAATCTTGTCTTGTATCCCACTGCTCCAACCTTGAATAGAACAAAATATAATCAACGCTCCCCACACACACACACACACATATTCACACACACATAACTCTATACACATTATGTGCGTGTACCAATTCATCTCTCTCAGTGAAAACATAAGTCCTCGAGGCCAACAGAAAGCATGAATACATCAACACTATTACCTAAACAAATCGTTACATATTCAAGTGGTCAATGCAATAGTGTTATAACAACGCTGACAACATCCTCCATTTATATTCGCTATGTGTCAGTGCAGTTCCTCAGGCGCAACATCAATTAGAGTGACAGCACAACGAGCTCTTTTTGCAACAGCGCTGCACAACATTGTTTGAAGCATTCGCAGAAGCAAATGGCAGAACCACTACAGACTATAGAGGCACTCATCCACGCCTTGTATATGTGCAGGATGCAATTTGGATTAAAGCCCAACTCTAGCAGAACCTGTCATGGTGATGATGATGGTCTAGTGATAGGGCGCTCATCTACAGATGAAGAGGTTCATTCATTATCTGACCTGCTTAATCCTAAAAGGGGTTGCAGGGACCAAAGCCTATCCTGGAACTCGGGGAGCGCCAACACGCTGCAGAGCACACGCACTCACACAAACACACTCACATTCACACCTATAAGGACAATTTAGAGTCATGAGTCAACCTACAGCACATGATTTTGGACTTTGAGATAGAGTTGGGGGTCAAGACCACATAAACGGCGACCAAGACCAGAGTTTGCACATGATGGCGTTCCATATGAGAGTTGCGAGCGCTGGCGGGTGTGTACATCGCAGATCAGTTAAATAATGCATTTTTACGCAATTACAGTTTTTGGGCACAGAATAACTCAGAAACAATTTCACACACAGAGCAATGAATATAATGTCCGGTAAGTTCAAAGTCTTGTGATTCTGACGGTATGTGTGTGGTTTCTGTAAGTTAAAGGGATTCTGAGTTATTAAAACACGAATTACTAAACAAAGCAAAATCCCTGCGTCGGTTTCAGAGAGTTAATAGTAATATTTTTAGAGCTGTGGTCACAGCTTTGTCTCAAAATAAAATCCAGAGTCCCCTTTGTCCGAGTCCTTGACAAGACTGAGTTCAAATACGGCCGAGTCCGAGACAAGATCAAGACTTGCAAAGACTGGTCTCAAGACCGCTCTCCAGTACTATAACATTTTGGGGGGAAAACAGAGGAAAAACCATATGAACACAGGGAGCTCAGAAAGGCTCCACAGACCTAATACAAAAATATCTAACAATGTCTAATGGAATAGACATATTTAAAGAGATTAACAAGTATGTCACAGATTTCACAAGTACATCACAATATTAAAGAGACAAATAAGTGATTTTCACAGCAACACTGACTGACAAATCTAAAATTATAGTCTGTAAAAAGTTTTCTAACCCTAGAAGTGTTTTTGTGAACTGGGAAGGCAAAGGCTTATTGTGGAAGAAGAACAGCAGTCTCATCTGTCATTATATATTTTTCTTCATTTGTGACCCGATCTGCCGTAGTGAGTCGGAAGTCGGCGTTCTATTTATTTAGATACGGGCCGATTATGATTAACATCACAAAAATATCGTTTTTTTCTTTTTTAGAGACCAGATTAATTTTGAAGACCTTTTCTTTCATATAAGACCAAAAAAGAAAAAGCGATATATTTGATGTTTGTCAACATTATCGGTCCGTATCTAAATAAATAGAACGCTGACTTCCGTCTCATTACGGCAGATCGGGTCACATTTGTGTTATAACCAACAGTTATAAATTAAAATGTTAATGCTCCCTACTCAACCAGCTGTTTAAACAGGTGATGTAAGGAAAATTTATTGGAAGGTAACTGGGATTTTAGAGTTGATTATAAGGCATTTCACTCAAGTCCGCACATTCATTTGTTGCCCACGGCACAAATACGGCATGAAAAGGGACTGCAGAGAGTCTTGTTAGGTTCACATAAAAAGGTTTTACTGCATTGCCGTACTTCACTTTACAAAAGTCAAAAAATGAAGAAAAACATTGCCTATGCAACAAGATGATATAATAAATCAAGATGAAGCAACAGTAAAATACACGTTTAATTGTCCTACAGTAAGTTACTAACTGGGGTGAATGGTGGCCTAGTGGTTAATAGAGGTGTGAACCTTCACTGGTCTCATGGTTTGATTCAGTTACGATTATTAGGTTAACGATTTGATAGGATATCTTGATGCATCATAATGCATGCCATCAATTTTTCTACATTACTTCACATTATACACAGACTGGGCAACCATAGTTGCTACTGTGATGTTCTTTTTAACTTGAATTTTTATGCTGTAGCCAGAAAATCACCAAGCAATGTCATGATATAATTAAGGGGTTTTCAACTGCTTCTGTCCCAGGGACCACCACTCAGACTATGCAGTCTGAATGTGGGAGGAAGCTTTTTTTTTTTTTTACCTTTTATATATTTGCATTAAATTCATTAATCATAAAGATGCCCAAATCATCTGGACATGTTTCGAAAAATGAAAAAGGGACAAATCTTTAAAAGTGATATCAGCAGTGAAATGGGACTACATGTTACGGACCACCTGCAATTCTGTCACGGACCTCTAGGGAAGGAGCAGACCAGCAGTTGAAAACCTCTGTTATTATCGATTATGGTTTGCCATTGCATTTATGAACAATCGTCCACATCCAACACCCCTAGTAGTTAGGCTACTCATTGCTGGACCAAGAGATCATGGGTTGCACTAATCCAACTTTTCTAGTTCCGTTACTGAGACGATACGATCCAATACGGGCTTTTAATTAATACGAGTTTTTAATTTCTCTATGAGAGGGAGACTGTCTTTATCCTGTTATGCTTAAAGAAATATTTGCCTGTTTTCCTATTTGAAACAATGTAATAATTACACATTCATATGTGTATGCTAAATTATTAATTATAAAAATAACATCTCAAATATTATTCATTGATCAAACCCCTAATCGCTGGTACTCTCCCGGTTTATGTCATGTGCTCAATCTCTATGTCTCTAAGACATGTGACCTTGTCTTTGAGACACTAATGCCAAGATGCGATTTCCACTGACCTCAGAGTAACACATTGCAATGTTTACACGAAACAGGAACAAGCGCAGAAGTGCCCGATGATGCTTTTCGTAATTTAGCAACGAGAATCGCAGAGAAAGCACTCTGGAAGTGAGGTTTTGACCACTCTTAACTTAAAAAATTTGTTTGGTGGACGTAGGCCCTAATGTAATTGTAACTGCACAACGAACTGAACAATTGAACTATTCAGTGTCAGTCACAGTAACTCCAAAAGACCTCTCAGTTTATTTGTTAATGTAAGTAAAGATACTAATAGTACTTATAGCATGCTATCAAGCATTGTGAAGAGGAAAGTGTAATCACCCGTAAGACTCAGCGCACCAACAAGCTGCACTCAGCAGTAAGTTTACATTTAAAAAGCTGACCATAATGTCTTCATGTTTGTCACAAGACTCACTTTATTTTTAACGTTCTTGAGTTCGTCAGCACCGCACTTACATAATGTTACAATTAACCATGGCTCAAGCCCTGCTCGTGCACACACACACACAAACATGCAGGGCCGCGTTAGGGTAATTGAAGAGCAATGTAGAGTTTGATAAACATGCTAAGTGATCTTGAGGTCTCTTTGTTCTGGTTCCAATTTCGGCTCGCACTTATTCCCCAGTGAAACGGAATAACCTTCCCATAGTTGCATAAGCTTCTGCTTTTCATTACCATACATACCCGGGATGTTAAACAGCATGACGCTAATTTGTGAGCTATGGACGTCTTTGAGAAGGTCGTGTTAATGAATATGATGAGAATAACTTATTCATCATTTTACTGTTTGTGTTTACGTGAGCAGAGACTTTAATATGAACTTTGGAAGCGTTTTGTCAGTTTGACCTCCACTTGATCTTCCGTTTTTCCCCCAACTTCACGTTTTTGGGATCCGAATAGACAAACTAGCTTCGGGTTGTCTACTTGGGAGGGAATTCTACAATATGTGAATGGAATAAAGGGTGCGAGTTAACGTGATTGATTTCGCGTGCCCTCTTTACCCACTTTCGAAAGGCCTAATAGACTCCGTGTGGCAGCGTGTCTGTGCCAGTTGAGCACCAGCCTTATCTCTGGGCTCATAGAGCTCGTCTGACACCTCGCTGTAGTCCTGAGTGTTTTAGCTTCAGCGCCTGACATCATAAATCAGGCTAATGGGATATCCAGAGACGTGTGGAGAGGGAGGTTACTTCAAAGTACTCCGACTAGAGAACACCATCATCGGTGACATCGTTGTGTGTGCTGAGAAGCCACCGCTTCATCAGACTTGGGTAATATGAACATCAAATGGTAGTCCATTCAAACCATTCCCTGCTCATATTTAGCCTACCTGAAAAATAAAAGATATATACTAATTCTAGCCAGCTTAGAGTTGGTACAGCTGTCATTGAAACCCCAGTGGTGTTCAGAAAGTTCAGAGGCCTGTCTTTTTTTCCAAACATCCTTTCTTTCCAGCTCTTTTATAAATGGTGAAAGGCAGGACGGATTGCCCTCAGTGTGCCACCTGCGATTTCAGAGGGCGCCCGGCCACCGTTTGGATGGCGCTCTCTGTATGCCCTAGCGGGGGCACACAGATAGAAGCTAAAGAGCTTATTTCCCAAATCTCTTTATCCTCCTCAGACCTGTGAGATGTTGACAGAAAGTCAGTTAACTCTAGCCAGTGGCAGCTGCCTGGGTTTTGCATAATTAATTATTTATACCATGCCAGACACTGTAATTACCATCCAGATGAATATGATATTCTAATCAGGCACACTTTAATTTTAATTGCCCTCCAGCATCTAACTGTCAGCAATGGCCTGGTGTGATAAAGTGGGCGACTCGCAAAACTCTATTAGACATCTGCTTTAAGACAATTGCCTGGCGCTAGCCAGTGGCCTGCCAATGTTAAAATCAGTAGTGGGTTGTGTGTGTGTATGTGTTAAAAAGAGAGAGAATCATTCATTTCATATTACCAATGATATTGCTTTCCCTTTAGAAAGTATAAAGAGAATTTTATGGAAGTTATTTTTATATTTTCTGCTGTGAGATGATTTGGGCCAGCTTATATCTACAGTATATGAGGGCTTTAGAATAATAAGCCAATGACAGATGGGGCTGTAAGGACAATCAGCCAATCTCATATGGCACTGCCTCTATGTGCCCAGAACATGGGAGGATTATTGGATTCGCTCACTTATGAGCTGTATAATGATAACTCACTCAGAATCTGAAACGAGCTTACGACTTAGACATAAACTGGGGCGTGTCTCCTGTAGAATAATTTATTAAGATCTGAATTCATGTGACAACAATATGCTAAAATTTAGAACTGCTTAGATAGAGAAATTTTGCTGAACATACCCTGTGGTGTCACCCCTCCATTAACTGGTGGCAAATAAACTAGTCTGGGAAGAGTACAGAGACATTTGTGGTCCCGAAAATGAAAGCATATGTGCTTCTTTGACGCGATCTGGCAGAGTCAGAAACACATGGGGAGAAGTGTCAAATCCTGACTCTGCTCTCCTGCTGCCAAGATGGTTAGGTCTCTGGGATGCCTGTGACACACATAAACCATGGTGTTCGGAAAGTAAAAAGGAAGAAATTTACTACTCTGCGCTGCCGAAACCAAACTATGAGAAAATCGAATTAAAGACATAATTAATGCAAGCCATAACCTCTCGGTTGCTTGAAATGAGATACACAAACTTCATTTTAGTGTGTTTTCTAATACATGTGTCATCATTTGTTTATCCACATATTTGCCTCTGCATTAATCAAAAGCACCCTTAAAAAATGGGATGGTGGAGCTTTCTCTTGGTATAAAATCTGGGGTCATTCCAGCAGTATGCAAGTCTAGTTTGGTCACACAATGACCCCTGTGGGTGAGGATTTATCCCTCTTTAAAGTGCACTGAATTCCCACTGGTTCTCCAACTCTGCTGTGAATGTGTTTAAGGTTCTCTATGCTGCATGGGGTGCAAGTTCTGAGAATAAAAGGCAAGCTACATGGGTCACTGAGTCTGAATCCATCTTTAGTGCAACCGAACTCTCACCTATTCAGCAGCACTTAACACACATCAACTGTTATATATGTAAAGCTATATACCAGCACTGATGCCTTTGTGCAATGGTTTGTTCTTGATTTGAGTTTAATGTAATTAGTGTATTAAATAATTTGTTGACTGTTTTTAAAATGGTTAGTGTATATAGGCTTTGATTCAAGTGATTAAAGCCCTGTAAACATAACAAAAACCTGACAGCTAACGACAAAAGGTGGTTTCGAGTTATGAAATAGATTTTATTTTTTGCCGAGAGCGCTTCTGCCGAGGTTTGATCTGGAACTTCCTGTCGTCCGTGGGAGCAAACCGCCAAGGCTGTCTGCAACTTCAGTAGCAGCGTCTTGAATTTCATTAGAGCCGTACTCCTCTCCCCCAGCCGAGAGGAACAAAGCAGGAGCCTGACTCAGTGCTAATCCCACTTCCAAAGACTCGAGGCCAGAGGTCACAAGACAGCAGCCGTCCAATCCCCGGCTTCGGTCGTGAAAAAAAAAAGAAGAAGTGGGCCGAAGAGAAGACATAGAAGCTTTTCTCAACCTGCCCCCCCAGGTCAGCTGAGGAAAGTCTAATGAGGAAACGCCATCAGGCTGTCGATCGGCCGGAAAACTTCAATACAAGGGCCGGGCTGGAAAGAGAAGGTGGACCCTGCCTGTGCTCGGTGACATGAAACAGAGAGAAAGCTGATCTGCTTTCATGGTGTAGTATTCTCCTAGTGTTGCTGATGCTGCTGCTGCTGCTACTGCCCATGGCCTGAGGACAGCTGCCTGACTAATAACCTTGGATGGTGGAAAGCGATCTTGAGCTCACTCGCGCAGCTACGTCTAATAGCAAGCTAATAAGGACTCATATTAGTGGCTTCTCCCATAAAATGTGGCTTCCTATGTCATTTTCCACAAACTCGGTTTTACTTTAATTAAAAGACTTATTCAGAGCGTGTAGGTCATTAATGGGGGCGTTAAGAGAAACAGCAGGGACATGTGGTAAAGGTCTGACTGATTTTGTACTGATTATGTTCTTGCTGGCACTTCCGTGCCTATACGTTCTGGCATAATTAGGGACAGCCTACAATGATCTCTTTGATTTAAATCAGAATTACTTATTTATGGGACTGTGATTCAAGCAGTAAATGATTATATATATATATATATATATATATATATATATATATATATATATATATATATATATGTAAATAAGTGCAAGTGGTAATCATCTTTTTTGAAGGCTTTACTTAAAAAAGCCAGCTTGTGAAACTGCCGCTACACTCAGTTAAATGGCCCTTTAATGGTTTCTCTTACAACATTTGATGTGTGTCCATGTAGATGGCGTTTCAGATCATCTGAAGCCTCATATGTTTGATTGAAGCCAAGTTGGACCTCATTAGCGCTCAGCCGCACTAACCTTGCTGTCCTTCTCATTAAGGTTGACTTATTGCTGCCTGCCTTATATGAAAGATCTGAACTCTACCAGTGACCTCTGCCATCTTAATCTATGCTAATCCATGCACGTAGGAATATTTCCCTTTTTTAAAAAAGAAGCCTCTGGTCATCCATAGACATCACGCAAATGAGCATCAGGTAGATCAAAATGGGAAAAAAAGTCATTTGATCGAGATGGCCAGAGAATGCGCAAGGTCAATTCAATCAGGTGCCTGTGTAATTCCTATCTGTATATTTTGTATCACAGCTGGCTGTTTTATGTTTTAAATTAGTGATAGGATCATTTTGTACATCCCAGTATGTGCAGGCACTCACTCTAAACTTTAAGAACTGCAAACGTTTAAGTTAAAAAATTTAAGTATATTCCTAGTACAATCTACTGAGTTATTACTTTTAACTATAATTTTGAGGTAGGTTCCTCCAGGAGACTGAATGACCTAAATTTTTTTGGACTATTAAGTAGCATTAACTTACTTATTTCATTAGAGTTAGCTGTTAAATTTTAAATTGAAGACAGGCTCCGAATGAGTAAAATAAGATTCTACTAGAAGAGGCTAAGCCCAGGCGTTTTTTTATAGTTTCAGTTGCTAACAGGTGCTGTCACTGGCATCCCACGTTCCCAAGCCTCGCTGTTGCTCATGCGAAGGGAATCTGTAGTGTACCCATTATGGGCATGTCAATTTGCTTCGAGCTCCTTTAGCTCAGGCTTCTGCAGAAACCCTTGTGAACGCTGCAGCTCTGAGTTGGTAATCTGCAGTGGGGTCCACCGTCCGCAGTCTAAATTGAGCCCTCTGAGACCACTCACCCAGAGAAAGAGGGAGTGCACGATTGTTAGCCAGCCGAGAGCGGGGGGAGTCGCGGCCCCTTAGTTCGCGTAACTCGGGGCTGAAGGCGTAGACGAGGGCGATGGGCCCCTCGGCCCCCTGCGAGATCAGGGCCTGGGATCAGTCCAAGCGAGGCTTGAGGCAGGCAGCAGATGTAGCACGCATAAATCCTGGTCCTGAAGCTTCTGATGGAGAATAAAGCAAGGGAGCGAAGAGAGCGGCGCCAATCGTAGCGAGGAAAACGAGCACGGCATACCAATACGAGGATGTACCGCGGGGTGCGGGATGAAAGAAGAGAGCGAATCACATCGCCATCTTCTCCAAACAAGAGATGGCTGATGTGGGGGTGAAAAAAAATGCATTTTTTGCCTTGATTTTCTTCGGTGGGTTAGAAGAAGTCTTTCTCCGAAGCACAAGGCACAAAGAAGGAGACAGTGAAGTTCATCAGAAGTTACAAGCACTAGAACATTATCATTCCAAGTGCTTTCTCGATAAAGTAGACCGCAATGTGACATGCTCTGTTACACCGCAACCAGGGTTCAAAAAGTGTAACAACATCCCCAAAGCTGATAAGCATATAATATCATATAAATATATTCTAGATATTTCTGGAGGAAGAAGTTGGATTACTTGCCTCCTAGAAGCTAATCAAAATCAAATTTTGTAAAACAGTTTTATTGACATGTTTACATTTTTCAAGCACTCAATTTTTTACTCCACTTCTCTCTGTCTGAAGATGTTTGCTCGAAATATAAAGCAAGGATGTCATGCAGACCTGTCACATCACATACATATATTGTATTTTTTTCATGACTTTCATGTATTTCTATGGCTAATGTCTTTGTTTCAAGCTCAGTGACTTTCTTTATTTGTCTATGCAGCTGCCAGGGGAACGAGCGATTGCTTATCTTTCTCATTTGCATGTGCAGATAAGAGAAATATGGTGCAGGCTAATCCACCCTCTAAGTACTGGGTAGTGGATCATTTTTAGCTTGCAATCCCTTAATGAAATTTGTTTGAGCACTGAGTTGAATCATTGCAATAATTATGGGAAGAAAGTTATTATTTTCAGTTATCTATAATTACGTGTTTGGTTTCCCCCATTTGCATATATAGATTGGGGTAATAATGTCTCATTAATTGATATGATTTGGGTAAATTGACTTATTATGATGCATGGTATGTAAAAAGGAACATAGCTTATAGCTATGAGAGGATGACTCGCTTGAACACAGCACTCCACTTTACAGAGCGTTTTATGCTCCTGAATTGAATTCCCTTCCAATTATTAATAGTAAATCATTCCAAATTTAAAAGCAAGCGACAATTTTGTTATGATTTTTGATAACGCTTGATTCATTAAACTCACTTATTCTGGGTTTTTACTTCCCATAATAAGAATCTGAACAGGTTTGTGACTATTCAAGAAAATTATTCTATAAGCCATTCTACAATACTGCCTATTTATCTTAGTATAAAGTTTAAAGATAAAAAAATGCAGCACATCATCGTATTAACTTTCAATTCTGTAATTGCTGCAACTGCGGCAGAAGCTCAAGAGTCCAAATTGTCAAAACTAATTCTCCTACCATGTCATACCAAAAAAAAGAGTCCTGATTGCTCTGGTTATGATCACTAGAAATAGCTAGAGATGGCATCAGTCCGATAACGACTCACATAGTGGAATCGGGTATCGGTGGCATTGGGCCGATTTATGGAGCCAATCTGTAAATGCGTGCGAGCTCAATTCCTTCTGCATTGGAATTGGCACTGTGGTAATCGTTTATTGTTCGACATTGTTCTGCTACACTAAAAGCAAATCACGAGATTATACAATTTATTTTCCTTAAAAACACCAGCTCTCGCTCGCAATCTCTGTCTTCCTGATGCTTTTAGCACCGCAGGATTAAAGACCATAACAAATGTTCAAAACTGTGCTCAAACAAATAATTTTTGAGATGTTATTTTAATAATAAATAATTTAGCATGTACATAGGGTGTGTAATTATTAAATTTAGTTAGGAAAATTGTATTTAAGTCAAGTGTTTTCTTAAGCATAACAGAATAATCTCAGTTATGTATTCAGACATGTTTTAAGGCATTATTTTCTGTTTAAAAAAGGACTTAGAGACTGTATTGGATTTGTATCGTATCGGCAGATATCTGATGCTTTTAAAACATGCTTTATACTAGTGACTACTGGTTTTAACGTTCAGAGCTGTGTTTGAGTTGGAGGAGGGAGAGAATCATGCTCTTAAATCTTCTATTTATGTATTCAGAACATTCAGTACCAGTTCTACAGCTTTGCCCTTGATTGTATTTACAATTCTGCTCTTATGATAAATTATGAACAGTGAGGGGGGCCTGGGGAGGTTGCTCAGACATACAAGTACTCACAATTTGGAAACTGTGGAATATGGCGAGCCAGTTTTGAGTTTTGAAACAATGCAAATGTCAGTCAAACATTACATAAACCTGCATAGAGGGTTTCTTTAGCTGCAGTGTCACTGCTCTGCTTTACTGTCACATTTCTTGATGGGGTTTTCAGTGCAATTCACATCTTCCTAGTGTGTCCTTGAAAACGTCACCAATTTGATCAAAGGCATCTTCCAGCCATTCCTTTTTCTGCTTGTATGTCTTCTTTTAGGGATGTTCATCTAGCACTTCTTTGGACAGCTACATGGCCGTTTTCCCCCAGGGCTGAGTGTTAGGACTCTATTGCTTATAGACAAATTCACATTGCAAATGAGACCCCGAGACCTCAACCTGTTACTGATGTCTATATTTATTTCAACTTTATTGCCCATGCACTGTAAAACATAACACCCAGTGTCATTAAATTAATTGAGCAGTGAAATTTGGAGTTAATGGCCCTGTGAGCAAATCAACCTCACCTGACCAAGCTTTGGGATATGGACGCTGAGTTAAACTGTCAACATGACATAATTACAATGTGCATTCGACCATTAAAATTCACAGTTATTTCGTAACGTCGCAATATGTTTGGAAAGCCACCAAAAGTTCTCTCGCTTAAAGGATGAACGTCTGTTTGGCTTTACAAGCTGCAAGGTATACAGCTAAATGAAGTCAGGATGACTGAAATGAGTCAGTGGAATCCACTTCCTGGCCGCAGGCTCTTTGGTGGGCTGGAGGCCTGAGGTTTGGGTCACGATGTGACCATGTGCGCTGCAGCCCAGAATCACATGACTGACAAGGACCCAGTGAGTTGAGCTCAGACACATACAGACATAAATGATGTAGGTTAATTGTCACATGTCGTAAGAGGAAACGAACACTGCACATCTGCAGCCTGACTTCTTTAGACTGATTCACTTTGTGTTTACTGGCCTTAATGAAAGCAAATGTAACTTTTTTAGCTTTACAAAACCACATGAGTAATCCTCTCAAAGAAAAGATTATTATTATTATTATTATTATTGCACACCACAGGGCACACACACTCACCAAATCACACTCCCATTCACACCTTACGGGGCCAATTTAGAGTCGCCAGTTAACCTATAGTGCATGCTTTTGGACTGTGGGAGGAAACTGGAGCACCCGGCAGAAACCCACACGAACACGGGGAGAGCATGCAAACTCCACAAGGAAAAGCTCTACAGCCGACCCTGGGATCGAATCCAGGACCTTCTCGCTATGAGGCAGTAGCACTAACCACTGTACCACCATGCCACCCTATTATTATTATTATTATTATTATCATTATTTTATTCATTTATTTACGTTTCATTATTATTATCCCTTAAGTGTGTATGTGTATAACAATTGATTGAAAGATATATTTATTTGAAAAGTTTATTTATTTGTTTGTTTGCTAGTTTTTTGTGTTCTAATGTTTTGAAGTGTAAAGATACAGAATTTTATTGATCTTAAACAAACAAACCAAACCGTCAGGCTATGTTCTATACAAAGACAACAAACACAGACCTAAACAACAGAACAAGAGTAAGATAACAAAAGCTATCACGATTCACACTAACAAAACAAGCACACAGCAAACAGTCGCAAATCACACATAAAGTGGAGAGACTAGGTTAACTAGAGATAAGCACAAGTGAAGCACATTAGAGCAAACAAACCACATACAAAGCCAGGAAAGACAAGATCTCTAGTGAGCTCTAGTGCCCTATCAGAGGAGTACAGGGTCTTAGGAAATTCTTTTTTTTTGTGGTTATATTTATAATAAATGTGCAACATGTCTACAGTCATTTTCCAACAAAAAATGTAAATTGTGGCCGTGTATGTTTGTATATGATGATGAAGATGATATAGACCAGAATGTGTTGAAAAAATGTTTTAAAACTCATATAATAATAAATATCAAGCAGTGTAGAATAAGTTAACATACAATGAACTAACTAATGGGGCCTTATGCAAAGGCCAACAGCCTAATAGCTCTTCACATGGACAGTCCCTGCTCTGGACAGCAAATGGAGAATGTTAAGGCTTTGCGCTTAAGCGCTTAATGTCAAGTGCCACTTACTCTGAAAGACTGACAGTGAGCATAACAGTGAAGTACGGAACCACCGTCTGCTACCGCTGATAACTGATACATCTTTAATGGCATTAATTGGTAAACATTGCTGCGTGCAGGTCATTGATGACCTTAAAGTTTGTTGACTTACTGTGTTTGTTTGCTCCCTCTCATTCTGTCCCTCTCTCCCAATGAGGTCTTCCCCTCCTGGCTCCAGTTCAGCCAAGCTGTCATCCCCGGGTCTCCCTCCCCCAGCTCGGCACTGATGTGGGGCACGCACAGGGGCATCCATGCCAGGCATCTGCCAAACGAGCACCAAACTGTCAGCTCCTCCGCCTGTCTGTCAGTGAGTAATTGGCACGCAGTGGAACAGACATATGCAGGTGGCTGTCTCTATACTGAGGTGCCTTCTCCTCCAGCCGGCCCCCTGGGACGAGTTTGAGACCGCACCCCCCCCCTTTCCTCCATAGCTCCCGGCTGTATGTGTATGCATTACAGCCAATATCCTGCTCTCGCCCACAAACTTTAAGTGCCCGAATAAAATATAATTGGCCGTCTGGAGGCGCACGCTATATGACATACGTTGGTTTCGAACCTTGAACCTTTATTTCTTAAAGAAGGGCCCATTTTCTTGACTTTTTGTGCGAGTGTGTGTGAATGCATGCTTAACAGATGGTGTTTGAGCGTGCATCCTCCCAAACTAGCGCCTCCTGGAGAATGGCAGAGTTAAAATTCAACAGCATATGCGATCCAGCAGGGGTGTTAGTCACGGTGTACTGGCCAAATCCCAAACAGGTTGTAAAATCAGGTCTGCCTCTCGTCCCTCTGTCTTGGTCCCCAGTGTCTCACAAAAAAGCCCTGCTATCTCCTGGTGTACAGAGATTTGCAGAATATGCATTGCAACGAGTTACCTGTCAAGAAGGCACAGAAAAGTTAGTGACCAGAACGTCGCAGCAGATAAAGCACTTCCGTCAGCTCGGGTCAGAACGGGGAGAACACGCAGAGCTGCTGCCTGTTTTCTGCTTCTACAGAAACTTATACGGGATGATGTAAGAGAGATGTCATGACACTTACTAATATGTCTTGCTTACTTCCGCATCTAAATTTATCTCTTTGACATCAAAGCTAATTAGCTGCAATGCCATTCTGAACAGTCCTGAACAGGCTTTGAATAACAGTCTTGTTTGAGCGTGGAGTTTCTTTTTTCTTCACCTCCGTACGGCATTTGCACCAGTGTTGCAGTTCATCATCAGGCCATCCTGGCTGGCTGTGAGCGCCACAATGTCAAACACACAAGTATTTCTCCAGATTTATAAGAGGCTCTTTACAACTTGGAATTCCTGGGTGCCCTCCAAAGCATGAACAGATTTCTTCAAGGGCCAATGAATCATTATGTAATGACTTAGAAGATATAAACCGGCTTAATAAACCCAAGACAATGGGCGAATCTGCAGAATAATTCAGCTTTGGGGAAAGGACTTAAAGCATTAAAATCTGCGGTTTATGCATCACATTCACTCATGTAGGTTCTCTGTGGGCGAACAAAGGACTTTACAGAAAATTCTCTTAGGATGAGTTTGAAAGGTAAGTTGATGTGAAACTCAACTACACCAAATATCCGAATAGGCAAGATAAAAGTTACTTGTGACCAGCTTATAATGGGTTTTTGGAAACATTGAAGATTGCAGTGGTACCAAACTAAGGCACATTTATGGCATTTATATGGGTCTTATCCACAGTGACTCTGATTACAAAGACAATCTCCCTGGAGCAACTTGGGTTTAAAGAACAGTCTCGGTGGGCCACCAGTAACTGTTCTGGCAGTAGGATGGAGCTGGATTTGACATTACAACCTCTTGTATATGAAAGTGAAAGTGAGTGTATATGAAAGTGAGTGAGTGATTATTTGTCATTGTGAACACACTACAGCACAGCACACAGTGCACCACAATGAAATGTGACCTCTGCTTTTGACCCAGCTGAGAAGAAGCAGTGGGCTGCACCCAGGGAGCAGTTCCTGTGGACGGTACCTTGCTCACTTGTACCCCAGTGGTACCTTTACCAGTCCAGGATTTGAGCCAGCAACCTTCTGATCACAGGCTGAACTCCGTAACCGTTACGCTAGCAACTGCACTCTTCATTCATAGTCAAGTATCCTTTATACAAAGTCAAGGTTAAGAGTGATCAACAGATTCATCAATATTCAGCGAAGAACATTTCTGACGTCAAAACCTAACACTGCTAATAGTGCTAATAGTGGTCTAAAACAAACTGTAGATGTTAACAGATGGACTTATCTAAATGCACACCAACAAACGGAGGTGAACAATAATGAAGAACATTTCCTTGAGTTGAGTTTTTGAGTATCTGTACTTCAGGTTTTGTTTCAGTCTACCAGTTCCCTATTCTACAGGTTCTTCAAGCTAGTCAGAGGATTTAAGTAAGCGTTGTGGCACTAATGCAACAATGCAGTGAAAGAAGATATACTTTTAATACTTAAGTATTTTTAAAACAAGTACTTCTGTACAACTTTCACTTGTATTGGAGTAACATATGACTAGTAGTATTTGTACTTCCGCTTAAGTAATAAAGTTAGGTACATTGCCCTCCACTGCCAACGAAGTAATAGATCCTAATAAAGAGGTAAGTTGTCAACAAGGGTCACTCAGCATAATGCAATGGACAGCCTCCTAGAAAAACTTGATCAGGACCAGGTTAGCAAGTACATTTCCCTTCCTTCCTTTCTCTGCAATCAAGCTCAGGGCTCTGCAAGACCCGGACATGATTATGCATTCCATCTTCCTGCAACAGCTGTTGGTCTGTAAAGGCTTTAAGTTAATTAAATCATAGGTTTCTCACAAGCCTCTCATCACCAGTCAGCTGAGAGCTTCAATGGTCTTCACATCTCAAACGCCCGAACCATTTACATGCCAGTAATTCTATTCTAGATTAAAATCTGTTTTCGATGGCCTGTGCTGAATGAAACGTATGGGGCCGTGCCAAGCACTGAAAATATTTGACGGCCTCTATAATGGTTCTCATCCTGTCGGAGTTTTCAGCATAACCGAGCCATAAAAAAGGAGAAGTATAGTGTGAGAAGGCAGGAGGGTGGATTCACAATCTCATTAATCTTGATTTTTTTTTTCTTTTACGTAATGGCTTTAAATGTGCTCTTAGGGCAGGAAAATGTGAATGCTTCCCGATGTGGGGGGAGCACTTGTGGACGCGCAATCGCTTTCCCAACTGCCTTTTCCATCTCGTTTGGGGCACAGACAGGGATCTTTTCCCCCGCCCCGACCCTCAGGAGTGTGCCACATGTGAAACTGTGCACTGGGGCAGCAGAAATAAATTCTAAGTGGCATTATACAACCCTCCCAGGAGGGCAGTCTGAAACCAGACTGAGGATTATGGTCGCACCATTCCTGCTCTTAATAGCCGTACTCTCTAACACCATTCACTCTGTCTGAAAGAGTTGTTCCAGACTGGTCAGGGTGCACCGGGCAGGCCGGGGAGAGTTTACAGAGGGGGAACAGAGGGGATAGTGTTCAGCAGAGTGGCAGCAGGGGTTACTACCGATCAGAATGATATATGTTGCTTTCCATAAATATAGAGACAGTTAGGACAAGATTAATGTTACCATAGGCCTGATATTTTTTGGATTTCTGGATTTCTATAGTCTGTTGCGTTGTTGAACCTTAAAATAAAGACAAATACAAAAATCAAACCAAACTAAAATAAACACGAGGACACAGAACACATCCCCAGAAGACAACAACACAGAGATGCAGCAGCACTGTTAAGGTTTTAATAATCAATAATGGCATTGTTTGATTAAAAGCAGTCAAGAAGCCTATTCATACATTGCAGCTGATGTCACAGACTGGTCAAAACTAGTTGCCGCCATATTGAATACCTGGCATATTGAGTACTGTGCTTGTGTCCAATGAAAATTAAGTATCTGTCTATCTGTCTGTCTGTCTGTTATTTCTGTGAAGAAACACTGAGGAAACTGTAGCTGGAGTCTCAATATCATGAATATGACGATTTTGGGATTCCTAGTAAAGTTGCCAGGCTCTTAATATTAAACACATAACTGGAGTTGTTCAATTAACAAAATTTGACACAATCCATATATTTATAATGCAAAATACCCTTTGGAACAATATCATGACTAAAATATATAAGATGCTATGTTGATTGCATAAATTATGTTCAACATAGCTTTTCATGTCTGAAAAATGAAACCTTAAGACTATACATAAGCAACTTTAGGTTACAAAAATTTGAAATATATTATTTGATACATATTCTGAATTTATTTTCAGAGCTGTAAATACTTGGTTCAATGTCCAACACATTGTACAGTATATAATGTTCAGTGTTATATGACATTTCATTGACTGATTCAGTTCAATTAGCTTTTAATTTCATTTAGAAATGTAGAGAATTGTAATCATTTCTCTTCCTTCTGAATTTATAAGACCTTCAGTTATTACACCTGGCCATCGCCTTAAGGTTCAATAACTGCACTGTTTCTCCAAATAGTTCTTTTTTATTCTAGAACTAGTCTTAATCTTTGCTCAGGAAACCAACTCGAGGGCTCCGGCCCTCATTTCATTATTTGTTGTGCAGCGATTTCATGATATTGCCAATGAAGGAAAGAAAAAAAAGCATGGAGCACCCACTTCACACGTCTACCACACACCGCAGAGGCCCCTCATTTTTCTACCTGAATAATCAATAAATGCCCTGCAATTTTGCCCAATTAGTTTCACACACACTTTCTATTGATTATAGGGAGTGGGAGAGAGAGCGAGGAATCAAAAAAAGAGAAAAAAACATACTCCATTTTGATGCACACCGGTGGCAGCCAGACACCTCATCAGGTGGTATTGATTAAGCCCGGCCACACAGGCAGAGCCCAAGTGCTCCGGCAGCATGCAGACCCCCGTCATTAAGGTCGTGTTGGGATTGCTGTAGCCCCCCCGGAACGGGCTGCCCCAAACGACACCCCCCCACCACCACACACTCACACACAATCTGCTCTCGCCTTCCTCCTCGGTAATGTGGCGGCGGTGACCCCCTGTTGGCGATAATGGGGTGGAAATCAGGCCCCGGCGTCGGGATGCATCTCATCCCCCCGGGGTGTTAGACGGCCGGTAATGAGGACAGGCGCTGTCACCCTGCATATCCATATACACACACGTAAAACACACACCGTTACACACACTCTCGCTCTCACTCTCACACGCACAGACTGACAGGAGAGAGCACGTCTCTGCACCTGTTATGAGCTTGATGTAGAGCAAGTCCGCTCAGAAGAGGCTCCCTGTGCCTTCAGGAAGCACCTAATTGCGTTCCCCACTTTCCTTCCTGCAATACCAGGAGGTATTGTTCGTGTTCGGTTGGCATTCGTGTCAGAAAAGCCGCAGCTTTGTGCATTACACGTCACCATGGTTACATGTTAATAAATAATTTGTTCGGGTTCGACGGGAACGTGCTCATTTGGCGTGCAACGGAGAGCGCCGGCCACCCGCCCGAAGCGGGCAGATCAATATTTCAATTGCTAAACAAATGGACGTTTTCACACCGGCGGCCAGGGGAAGAAAATGAGTCGGAGAGTGCAAATTACTACTGCTCTTACAGTCTGACCCCTGACCGTTTCCATTTACTCACCCTGTCTGTGGTTGAAAGTTCTCCGACTCTTATTAATCACCAAAGGATGCATGCGAGCCACTGTCTGTACCTCCTGCAGTGACTGATAATAAAGCTTGGTGCATGCTTTGACTTCTTAAACCATAAAAGCTAGCCTTAATGCCTCACCCTGCAGGAAAGCACAGTGTAGACCAAAGTAGCCCTTTTGCTGGTTTTTGTGATGGTCATTTGCTGGTTATTGTTGATTTGTTCAGTGTTGGGGGAGCTACTTTTAATTGGTGCCATAACATGCTACAAACTACTTATGATTAAAAGTTGCTAAGCTACAGTCAAACTACCATTTAAACATCTAGCTAAACTACAAGCACTACATGGAGAATATTTCTTCAACTAATACTTAATTATTTGTGTTGTAGGGTACCCTTAAAAGCAAATTACTTAAAACAATATGATGTTAAAAGTAGTATGACAAAACAATGTACTGGTAAATCACAATAAAGGTTCAGTGTTTCAGTGACGTTTTGGTGGGAGAGGTGGTTTGGTTATCGTCAAGGTAGCCTATCAGATGCCAATTCCCCACTACTTAGTGTAGTACCACTTATTTTAGTAATCTACTCAGCAACACTGGATTCGATCATAGTAAAGCAAAAGAATAAACCTGTGATAATTCCAGGCATGAATCATGAAGACCGTAAAACATCTCTTTCGCCCAGACAAATTTTTTATCAGTAGACAAAAAAAAAAAAAAACCTTGCATGATATTCTGAAACTCTAGCGCTATTTGTCTTGCCTCTGGCAAATGTGTACCTACTGTCACCAGTTGTTGAACAAAACTTTAACCACAACAAACCAAACTGCCAAGATAAACCTCAGCATTGCCAATATTGCTCAGTTTTTTGATGGGAACTGAGTAAATTATGCATGCTCCACACGTTATGGACTTCGTTTTAAAGCATTGTACACCAGCGCCTCAAGATATTTTAGCTCAAGATCGATAATTCCCAATCAGCGCAATAGGATTCCGAGATGCCAGCACGGCCGGCTTTGAAGTCCTCTGACAAGTTAAACCCAGTCTGGTTTCTCTGCACGCTAATGGCCACCCTCAGAGGAACACCAAACGTCTCGTCTTTTCATTGTCGAGCAACACCACTCTATGATATGCAGGGTGTTACAACTGCGGCCTTGCACACTAAGTTCTCTCTAGTCTGCATCGTGCCAGAGGAAAAAAGAGAACCAAACACTTTGAACACAGAGCTTCTTCGCCCAGAGCCAGAAGCAAAATCCAGCTCCTCCTCCTCTTCAATGTTTCCAAACCACAGAAACCCCAAATAAATTTCCCAAAAAAAAGTATGATTTCAATCGCAGGGTTTATTGGAGAAAAGGGGTTGATGATGCCCTCTGGCAGTGTTTCTCTCCACGAGGTGCCTGAGTCAAAGATGCCTTGCATTTGAGCTAATGAGCCCAGTCAGCCTCTTAATTCCTCGAACAAGCCATTGATCAATTAGGAACACGGCTTCCCTTTGCATCCCTCTGTGTCTCATTTACAGTGCGCTTTGATTGATACACTGATACCGGCAAGAACAAAAGCCAGTCCCAAGAGAAGAACTCGGCATGGGTTTTTTTTGTACTTCCCTCCACACAAGGCCTGGAGCATAAAAACGCTGTTTCTTCTCTTCCCTCATTTCTTTCGATCTCTTTGCTAAGGTAACGGCGGCGGCAGCAGGGGGGCTCTTCGATATGGCGCAACTCAAAGGCAATCCAAGACAAGGCAGTGACAGTGCTGTACAGTGCTCTTCAAAACCTATTTCTGTCTCTGCTGTTTGTCAATTTCAAGGGCCGCTGTCAAGCTCAAACCCGAGCGCTGCAGTCGAAGCGAGAGACTTTGTCTTTGCACAATGAAGCACTTCTGTGATTCCAAAGTGGGGGAATAATGAACTAACTCCAGCCTCATTTGGATTCTGGTTTATGCCAAAGTGGTGTCAGTGTGTCTCAGCACAACTTACTTGTGTTGGTGCATCAGTGTCACTGTTGTCTTTAGAATAGACAGTAAATACATTAAAGAGTGACCCACAATGTAACTAAAATTAGCACCATTTCTAACTCCTTTCTTAGTAGCAAAGCTGCTTCTAAAATGGTGCAGCTTTTCCAATAACTATTTTTTAACAAACAGCATTATTATATCAGTGCGCTACGCAATGAAACACTACATGATAAAAAATATTTTTCTCTCATTGACAGGCATTTCCAACCACCAGGTGCTTCTGACTCATGTTAAATTGGCAGAAGTGGCATCACATCACATTGCGTCGCGTTGCAATCTTGGCAGCTGCACAATGGAGTTGGAGGACAGAGTCCGAGTAGCAAGAGTCTGTGCAAGACCCTTAAAGGAGCTATATGTAAGATTGTGGCCAAAGCTGGTACTGCAGTCAAAAAATTAAAATACTGTAGCGTGTTGTTTCCTTCCCACTCCTCCCAAGAATCGAGGTTGCCAGATAGGTTGGCAGATCCTCAAATTTGGCCAATCTAGTGTCTAATGTTACATAGTGCCATAATTATTGTGCTAATGTTTGCACCGTTACCACACTGTCTCGGCGTAACACAATGCTGATGTTAAACATCACAAGTCACATTTTTTGTTTCTCAAACAATTCAGTCGGTTTGACGACCCGCCCGCACGTGGGCTACAATCTATGATCCAACATGAAAATGCTATTCCAACTGTTGAAAATATTTAAAATATTCATCCCTACATCTAGCGCTTTCAGCTATCCCCAGCTTTCAAATGCATCTCCTATGCTGATCCTCATTTTGTTTCTGCTTTGGTCAAAGAGTTTTTGAGAATCATTGCGAGGCCTTGTATCTTGTAGCTGCAGCTCAGTGGTGACTGGCAACCTGGATCCCGAAATGCTGACTTCGTGATTGTCCGATAGAGGTGGGTGGCACTACAGGCCAAAACACAAAACCAAAACATAAACATCATTTGCATGCTGTAAATAAATTTTTAAAGTGTGAATATTCTGTACTAATTTTGTCAGAGGGATCAATATTTCAAATGAACATGATTTCTTTAATCTCGGGTGACATATAAGGTTTATTTTATGATTACTTGCCATAAATTTCTTACATTTAGCTGCTTTAAGCCCATGAGACTTTCCATGTGACCAATGTTATCCACTGGATCAAAACATTTGCAGCTGTCCCCCTAATTGTAAAAAAAAATAAAATAATTGAACAAATTCAAAATGAGATGTTTCTAATACTGTTACTACTTATGCAACAAGAGTTATATCTTGTACAAACTACATTACCAGTCTATGTAAGTTAATTTGGATATTTGACTTTCTAATTCAGCGCTATCATTATTCTGTCATTATCCACCAGATATCAGAACAGTGGTGCGAAAGTGAATCTCCCAAACTCTGCTTATTTTAGTAGTTGGAAGTAGAAAGATTAATGTGCTCCAGATTCGAGTTTAAAGATATGTGGAGGCATATTCGCACACTCTCCCCACCCTTCGGTCTGCCTGGAGGGGGCTCACCGCTGATACTCAATTACCTCTCTCACTTTGTGGTCCAGGACTCCAGAGGCCAAGTGTGGACATCCGTCTGCGGGCGAGACAACACACTCTGTCTTCACCTCATGATGCAAGAACGTGACATCCAGCAAGAGAGAGAGAGAGAGAGAGAGATAGGGTCCACCATTGACAACTCGCACTACCTCGGCCACATCAGGCAGCAAGACATGAGGGACCAGACGCAGACGCTCCTGCAATTGGTGCTTCCTGGATTGGAACTTCCATGCGGCCGGTTGCTGGGCAGACTCGGCTCTCTTCACAAGCCTGTTGGCAGAGATAGGCACGTTCCCCACAGACGAGCGCTTGATTGCTGATGACAGCGTACAAGACTGAGCAACAGACAGCTTTTTTTTCCCTTCCCCCTCCCCAAGTGTGAGACACGTTTCAACCTTTTTCACACTATTTTTCTGGGGTTCGACTCGGGGCAGTGATGGAGAAATGCTGTGCACATAAACAACAACTCAGGCATTTCAGAGACTGAAGATGCTTGGGTCCCTGGGCTGCTCTGTTTGAATTGCAGTTCTTGTCCTTAGGGTTAGTGTTCAGAAAAAATACTTCATTTCGGATGGCACATGAACCAGGTCTTACAAGTCTTTCAGTAGAACAATCCTTCGACTGAGACACAAGTTTGACTTAAAAAAAAAAAAATAGAGAAAATAAAGGTAAAATTAATGCTTATTTAAGTGCCTGCTCACATTAAATGGATGAAATTAACCTGACCATGTAAATTGATAAACATATTCCAGACTAATTCTGTTTTCATTTCTCTTTCAACGTTTCTTCATCGTATGCTCTGCATGTTTTATATGATTTCAACATGTGGTGCTGACAAGCAGTCAGAGGCGCAGTGATAAAAAATTAATGTCTTGGGGGCATCTCATAATGGAATTGAAGCCCTGGGGCTACATGGCACAGAACACCACTGGTATTAAATCTTGTTGTAGTTTTTCCACAGAGGAGATGTGAAAATGAGAAACCTCATTTACACAAGTAGGATTAGGGCAAGTGCAAAAAAAACTGTCTGCCCAGACAGTATCAGAGACAGTCAAATAAGACCATGGGGAAGCTCTCATAAACAGAGTCTGTGTAACAAGTCTGTTTCTTAAGAAGTCCCGTCCTACAGCCCAGTAACAGGTTAACTGCTATCTGTAAGGCCTCCACTGTTTGATTTGGCAGGGTGCTTTAGCAGTAATAAATTCAAGACAGTGCTATGAACCATTAATTAACCTGGCCAATGAAGCTTGTAATTTGGCACGTGCAGCACCGCTGTGAGCTGCAGACGTACGATGTACAGAATTCAAATGTTCCAACTGGCCTGAAAGCAAAGGCTTTGAAAAGGTTCTGCTGTTTCAGACCAATGCTGGCTTATCACTAAAAAATAATGACTGTAGAGTCCCGCCTAACAATAGTGGGGGTTTTCCAGGAATGAAAGTAACAGAATATGACTACTCCTGTTCCTTTAATTAAATCTTTTTTGCAGGAGCTAGCATTTTTACAGCCTGTAATTTCACACTTGCCTTAAGTATGAATTACACAAAGAAACTACTTTGCTACTCTTAAAAGTATTGTGTATGTCAACCACACACGCTCCTTGCGCTGGCAGCACTTATTTTTGATACAAATCCTATGAGCTTTAAATACATTCTAGACTTTTAGAACAGCACTTGGCTCGTCAATGTCACTTCTCTCTTGCTAGCCAATCAAAATCGAGGAAGGGGCGGGACATAAAACAATGGCGGTGTATCTGGTACAGCTGGAAAAGATTATTTTGCCTTTATTTACACAGTGCGAATAAGGCAAAAACTACAATTATGTAGTCAAACCCCTAGTCGGTGGTACTCTCCCAGCTGTTTCTTGCATGGCTTACCTCATGCACCCAATCTCTATGTCTCAAAGACATGTAAGTATCTAGTTCAAACGCTGCCACTAACGCCAAGATGCAATTTCTCTCCATTGTAATGATAATATTGTCGGCTAAACTGCCAATCTCAAAGGAGTGCGTTGCAATTTTTACATGAAAGAGGAAAAAACGCGGAAGTACCTGATGATACTTTTCGTAACTTAGCAACAACAAGCACTGAAAGAAGCACTGAAGTGCTTTGGAAGTAAGATTTTGATCGCTCTCAGTCCATAAAACATGTTTGGTGTACACAGGCCCTTAATGAGTAGGTTTTCAAATACCACCTTTCAGAGCCAAAAAAAACATGCAATTATGCCAGCTAACATAACACTACATCAATTATTCTGGAATTCAGATTAGCTAGTAAGTGCATGCATTCAAGCAAAGAAATAATTCCATGACAACTTCACACGTTATGGTAAAATAATCACATTCCGCGTAATAGGTTAATTTGGTAGTCAGTTTAATAACATTGGTCACACTTTCAATAAACAATCAATGATTTGTTTAATTATTACTCTGGTTAATTTATGATGTGAAAAGGTATGAAACTACATTTTATTTACAGAGGGATATCTCCATTCAAATTAATGCCTGCTTTTAAAAATGACTTAAGCATTAACCATTAAAAAGTATCAGTTTTTGAATATGAACTTGAATATTTGCTAACACCAGTAGTTTTACTTGTAATACAGAAATATTTCAGTAATGTAGAGTACTTCTACTTGAGTACTGATTTTTGGTGTTCATTCCACCCCTTGCTTTTTTGCATTTGTTTGACATGGAAGAGGAAGAAAAGTGCCAGCAGTTCCATTAACTGAAGCAGGACAATGGGGAACCAAAAATGGAAAGTGAGCTGATTTTGCCTGATGCACATGATTATGACCAGCTTTTATCATGAATTGCCTAAAATTCTGCAGTTTTAAATAAGACTCTCGACAGGGCACTGGGGATAGCATGGTAGGAAGAGCTCCGGGAGGGGCCTCGGATCTCAAGGCTTCTAGAAGCTTCCAAAGGCTTCCAGAGGCTGGGCTCCCTGCCGCCTACTCTGTCCACATGGTATTCAGGCTAAAGCAGCAGTGAGGTTAGGGCGGGCTCTCGAAGCTCCCCACAGCATCGTCAGAGCAGGGAAGCAAACTCACGTAGCTCGGGATCAATTACCGCCGTTTTGCTTCAGGGGTCCCAGCTCCAGCCGGGGGTCGGTGGTGGGGAAGAGGAGAAGAGTGCAATCGATTGGCACAGCTGTGGGCCCATGTTGGACCTCTTGCAGCTCTGACCGACCCCTGCATGTTGGACAGCCTCCAGCTGCTCAGTAGACAAGCTCTCAACCCCCCCAACCTCTCTAGAGGACCTTCACCTGAAGCATTATTGCCAATGGAGAAGGGAAGACAGATAGATACTAATAGATAGTGTTGGAGAATAGCTAACTACAAGTAGTGGCCCTACTGACTTAGCTACCATTTTCACTAGCTTGTCAGCAGTGTTGCTGCTTTTCTAAAGCTGTACTTAAAAAAAAAAATTAAAATAAATAACAATGTAGTGTGACAACATAGGTTGTCTTGACTAAATGAACCAACAGCAGCACACATGCCCATTAAAAACCTCTAGAATACTACGTTTTTGATTACTAATTCTGTCTGAAATGCTGCCCTCAAGTCTGTGAATAGCATCTTTAATTCTTTGATTTCTACCTAACCTCAATTTAAATGGATATAAAATATGTGTACCAGCATTTATCAATGTTCTTACTCAGTAAATCGTATTACAATAATCAGTGTTGGAGAGTGGCTAACTAAAAAAATTTCAGTAACTATTTTTACTTACAAATAGAAATGTAGCATGGCAAAAGTGACATTGTTACAAAAGAAAAATAAACTTTTTTTTTTTTACAAACTAGCAGATGATTCTGATTTGTGTTGAATTAGCAAAAGTAGCATCTGTTGGGGTTACTTTTGCTAGTTTTGCTAAAATATTAGCAAAAGTAGCATCTGATGGGGTTACTGTTACCGCTTAGCCTTATAGCTGCAAGATGGGGTCAGGGGATAGATTCCAACTTGGTCAAGATGGAAGCAAAGACCATGAAATAGTTTGGCTACAGGTAGTTACCTTTTTTCTGTAGGTTGTAGTGTAGCTAATTACTATAAAAAACAGTGGCTCGACCGGAACTCAGGTAATTTTAATCATACGTAGCTTGTAGCTTAAAAAGATACCATTTAAAACTGGCTTCCTCAACACATCCAGTGGGAGGGTGGTGGCGGAGAATGAAAGAGAGAGAGGGAGAGAGAATGACCATTCGAAAGGGGAGATGTTAAAGGAAAGGAAAGGACAACCCTGAGTAGACACCTAGGCAGTCGCTTGACTTGACAGTTGCTCAATAAGCCACACCTGCAATCTGATAGAGGTGAGATTTGTCAACAGCCGATGAAATGCTAGAACTCATCAAGAGTTCATCACTCACCGTTGCAAAGCTGCTTTCTTAAAAACTCAAGAACATGGACATCAGCTAGCCCACATCATGCACCCAAACAGAGCAGGAGAACTGCCACAACCCACTATCTGTTCAATCAGTAGTGTTGTTTTTCCTCTCCAAAACATAGTCGGTCGAGTCTGTTCACACTGCCAAAAATGGAAACTTTTCAGATTTCAGGAAGTGTTGACATGCCTCCCCCGAATTCCTACCAAAATCTGACACCTTGTTTGTCACAAGCCACCCGCGTTGGTCGTCTTCTGGCGAAATGAAAGTGACGCTCCTGTCAGCCGCCTGTATGAATGCATTACTGTCAGCGATCTTTTCAGCAATACTCTGTGAATACATTTACCAAACACAAGGCGTCACCTCAGCTCGCCGCTCCACAATCTCGCCGTTTAAAGGGTTCAATTCACCGCCCATTAATCGGCGTGTCCGCGTGTGGTTCGTCGACGTCTCGTTAATGAGGAAGCCCGGTCAACACGGTCTGGTCGGTTCCGCTCGGGCGAACACATCTGCGACGGCTAAAAACCGGAATCACAGAGGTGTCAAATTGAGGAGAGAGCCCCGCCAGGTATTAGCATATTGTCACTTTGGCTATTAAAAGCAAAGCTGGGCCGATTATGATCCCATTCAGCGGGGAAGAATGACATGCAGGCCTGAATGATGGCACATCATAAGATCTCTCATAAAGAGAGAGCAGAGGGGCGTGGAGAGGAATGCATAATGACGGCTGTCTGAACAATCTCTCTACCTTTCTCCCTTCTCTCTCTGTCTCTCTCTCTCTCACTCTATCTTGGTCTACCTATGTCTGTACCGATTTCAGTTACTTTCTTTCTCCGCTGTTCCCTCATACACAGACACACACATGCTCTCATGGTTTGAAATCTTGGTGGGATACTTCTTCTGACTGCCATGTTACTAGATCTACCTTAACCTTCACCTCAGTAAGCAAAATATATATTTTTCAATAACACCTCAACTTTTAGCATTAAAATACTTATACTCATCACTTGCTTATGAGATTTGTCCTCACACACAATAATCCCTGAAAAATCATTGATTTCACTCTTTTAAGAGACACCCAGGTCCTCACAGCCACCTAAAACCCTGCCCACACACACATAATATTTCTTTAAAAGCATTTTTGCTTTATGAGGTCCACATATATAAAAGTGTCCTCATGAAGCCACAAAAAATGACAAATTTCAAGTTTGGTATCTTTAGGGGATAATCAAGTTCTCACAACCACCTAAAACATGGTGCCTCACACACAAAAATGTTTTCTATAAAAGCAGTCTGTTATTTATCAGGCCCGGTTCACACATATGAAAGTCCTCATAAAGCCTCAAAATTTGACAAATCTTTTTGGGGACAATCAAGTCATCACAACTGTCCAAAACCTGCCCACAAACAGAATTTTCCTATAAAATGTGTTTTAAATGAGATCCAGTCCTTGCATGCAAAAGTGTCCTCATAAACCTACAAAAGTACATCAGATCTCTCTTATCTCTTGTTGTGGACAACCAGGAGGACAACCAGGACAACCAGGTCCACACAGGGGGCAGTGAGTAGCGTAACGGTTAGGGCATTTCCCCTGTGATCAAAAGGTCGCCAGTTCGAATCCTGGCCTGGTAAATTTACCATTAATGTAATCATGAGCAAGGTACCTTCCCCAAGCACGCTGCCCGTGTTAGCTGCCACATTTTGTTGTGGTGCGCTGTGTGTTGTGCTGTGGCATGTTCACAATGACAATCACTTACTTTCACAATCAGCTGAAAACCTGCCATCACACACACATATTTTTCTATACATCATAGACATGTCCATTCCTGACATACAAAGGTGTCCTCACGAAGCCCCACAAATTGTGTCAAATCTCACGTCATTTCTTTGAATAATGTTTAGACAACTCCTCTTCAACCTGGGGTCCGCGAAACCTATGGGGTCCTCTGAGGTACTGCAGGCAGTCAACTGAATTATTTCATCTGAAGCTGTTTTCAGATCTTTTACAAAAATTAGATATTTCATCCATCCATCCTAATGAATTCTTTGTCCCTCCTTAATTGAAACAGTGGTGGCTGGCATAAAATGTTAATGTAATAAACTTTTTTTTAAATGTTAATGATAAAGCAAATGGGATTTATAAAGCACTCCTGTTAGTGAGGGTTTTTATTTTAGTTCTTTAACATTGTGGCGGTGCCTAATCCTGCAGTGCTAAAATAATCGAGAACACAGAGATTGCAAGCGAGAGCTGGTGTTGTTAAGGAAATTAAACAGTATTATTGTGTGATTTGTTTTGGGGTCGTAGTGTGTTGCGTTGCATGTTTCGCTCATTGTCATATTAAAATGTAGGAATTAGTGTGAATGTTGAACAATAAACCAGCTTTACCGCATGCATTTACAGATCAGCCCAATACCATGGATAGCCAATCCAGTTATTTGAGTCATTATCAGACCGATACCAATCAACATATTGGATCAGTGCCATCTCTAGTACTAACATAAAAAAAATTGGTGTGTCATTCATTAAAATTTAAACCAAAAACCAAAACCCTAAAACGTGTACTTTTTACATATTCCTTTCCAAAACAAAAAAAATAAGGAAAAATAGTGAGCCATTTTCAGATTTCCCATTTTGTGCTCAAATAAAAAATGGAAAAGACAGACAATGTGCTCATTGTGGTTTTTATTTGTTTGGGTTTAATGGCAGTGACAGTTCAAAAGTGTTAAAATCTTGCTAAGCCTCTTACAGCTAAGGAACAAGACGAAATTATCCATAAAAAACAAATGTGTTTTGGGTTTTTTTTTTCAGTTTTTTTATTTGAACAAAATGTCATTGAAAACCAAACAAACCTCAGGTTTTTATTGCATTTAAGGAACAATCTGGTCCCCACAGCCACCTAAAACTTGCATTCACACTCACTCACACACCCACAACCCGGCCACAAGAGGAAGGTAGGGCAACATTCCCAAATGCAATTCCTTCGAACCCTTAACTCTACCTGCTTTGCAGGAGGGCCTCTTTGTCAAGTTTACTTGTACTAATCTTATAAACCTTCCTCTCTCTTCACCGTCCCTCTTCCTCCCTTGCCCTCCCTCCCTCCTTCCCAGGACACGGGCTTATGCAATAAAATCACTGGCATAAACTCCCTGCGCTGAGACGCCCCGCGATAAAACCAGCTGACATATTAAAAGTTCCACTTCAGCCTCGGTGGAGGCACCATGCTGATTTCCTCCAGGAACGCTTTATTCATCCTCTTCATCACCGACCCTGTCCTGAAGAGCCGCTTTAACATGAGTCCTCAGTATGGAGCAGGATAATGAAAGACTGTGCAGAGAGAGAGCGAGAGAGAGAGAGAGAAACTTAACGCCTCACTTAACCTACAGCATTCACTGCCTCAGAGGGTCACTGCAGCTAAAACTTGTAACGCCAATACAGGTTGGAGTTTGGTTCACATGGCAAAATATTGCTATGTTAGTATTGATGTCCAGAGTTCGGACAGATAACTTGGTATCTTTTTATGTTTTTTTTTTCAGATTTTAAATCCTCTAATTCCTCAGGAATCTTCATTTTTCATGAACAGCAAGAAGGCCTCCATTAACAAATCAATACAGGCCTTCAGGGGCCGCAGCATAAACACACTCGCAGAGACGGATAATTTATGCCGGGTTATTTTTACATGCTTTCAGGGGCCCACTTTCACCAGAGAGGGGGCAGATGGACGGACTGTGGTAACCAGAATTTGTATGTGTGTGTATGAGTAAGAGAGGTTTGAGCAGGTTTGTAGGTGGGTGTGTGGACCCGATTGTTGTCTAAACCAGGAGTCTTCAACCTTTTTCAGTCCAAAGACCCCTTGTCTGAGTGACACTGAGCACGGACCCCCCTCACCCCAACCCACCCCATTTATACCTGATATTCTTGTCTTACAATTACTTATGGAACCTATGGTCACACATAAACAAGTCTACCTGTACTTCCCTACACATATGCAAATAGAATTATAAATTATAAGTAACAGGAGTGCTTTATAAAACTTGTCTGGTTTTTGATATTTTTTTACATTTATTATGGGAGTCTATCCTGGGAACTTACGGGCGCAAGGTGAGGACCAACCCTGGGCAAGCGCCACACACACTCACACAATCAAACTCACATTCACATCTTACAGGGCCAATTTAGAGTCGCCATGATTTGTTAGTACCGGTCATCGTGGGGAACAAGAGATTCTATAGCAAAATTGCAGCATTTACTGGAGTCAAAAGATTGTATTTTTAAGCATGTGGCCGTAAGTGTTCCTCAGAAAGTGTGTGTTTGTGTGTGTTTGCTCATTCTGGGCAAGATTTAAACAAAATATTAATTTATGATTAAGCAACACTTTATATGTAAGTAGTTTAAATGCTAATAATTCAATACTAGTCAATATTAAATTTAGTATAAAATGTTAAAAAATGATCAGTGTTTAAACAAAATAATAATAAATACTAATAAATACTGAATACAAATAAATTATTACTCAATAATGTACATATTTGCTCAGCTGTATTTTAATGATGTTTTTGACTTTCCTTCATGCCACCCATAAATAATCCCTATAAGATAAAGTTGAGCGTCTGGATGTAATTTTAGATTATCCATCAGAATATTTATGTGTCGTGCTGGGAGAAGTGGGACAGTGGTGACATGGCATGTTATTTATGGTGTTGTTTGACAGAGTGAACAGTGTACTGACTCCTCTTGGCCGGTGTTGAGACGTAGCCGTACACAGCAGCAGTCAGGCACTTTGATTAATTTGGTCATGGCCGATTATTTATTCTAATGCAGCAAACCCTGAGGCCTTTCTGAGGACTGTTTGCAGTGCATACAAACACAGAAGTAGTAGCACACATAAATCTTTGTTTTAATGATTGTTGCTACATTTCTGGTACCTAACTACGGCACAGCATAATGAATGTGTTCTGATATGCAAACATTTCTCTGGAACTCTGTTCTCTTAAAGCTTTTTTTAATATTACATTTTAAACACAACAGGAGCATAAATGACATATTTTATATGGCTGTTAAACTAATTAATTAATATCAGCCATTATGCCCCGCTTTCACACTAATGGATCAGGTTTGGGTAAAAGGGGTCATGCTATGGACCTCTGTATCTGTGTGCACAGAAGTGCAACGTGAAAGGCTTGACCTAAAGCTTTTGCCAACACGCAGTGACCTTTTCACATAATCTCATTTCTATCCTAGTCATATTTTACAAGATAAATCAGTTGTTTCTCCCTGTAAGAGCCAAATAGCATTTTAACAGATACATTTGTAAAAAGTTGTGCCTTCTTGCAGTGGCCTGAGGTCTGAGGATGGAGATTCTTTACATTTGGCATCTTGTTCGATGGTTAAGGTAATGGTGTAAAAATACACCAACTGATCCTAGATCACTCTAACAGGGCACTCTAAATGCAGTGCGAAAGCGGCTGACTCTGCATTCTCCAAATCCTCTTTATCAAAGGTGCTGGCAGCAGCTTCAGCAATTAATGAGGGAGATTTCCTTCTATACCAAGGTGGTTTTATGCCAGATGGTGAGTATCACAGAGGTGCTTTCTGATGACCACAAGGACTAGATTTTGTTCGGCAGAGGCACAAAGTTGGCACAAGGTTTCTGTGTTTGCACATGTCTTTCAAATGCTAAGCAGACATTAATCAACCCAAAAAGTTTGTTCTAGACTAAATACATCCACAGCACCACACATATCCATTAAAAACTTACAGTACACTAGTTTGAATTCTGTCTGAAATGTTGCCAGCAAGTTTGTGAACATACAGTTCCCAACGTACCATTCCCAAACACTGCTCCTTCATGAATGGGTCAAATGCAGCGATCACATTTTGTTGCGGCGCACTGTGTGCTGTGCTGTGGTGTGTTCATAACAACAAATAATCACTTACTTTCAATAGCTTATCAGTTGCAAAGCTAATTGTACCTTCCTGAACAAACAGCATGTAGCATGACAAAACACTACGTCGTCAAAAAATAATGTTATTTTTCTCTCTTAGCAAAGATGTGTATTTCCAGATATCAAGTGTACTCTCATTACATCACAGTATACTCTTGACAATTGCACTTTGGCAGTGATCGTAGCAAGAGTCCATGGCCATTTCATCAAAATGTATGACTCTGAAAGGCAAAACAGACTAAACTTGAGTGTAACTAAGCAACCTGAAAATCAAAACACTCTACATCCAAAAAACATTATTGAAACCTTATTGAATAATCTGATGACATCATTAACAAGTGTCCTATAGCACAGAAGTTAAGTATTACTGGATGAAAAAGCTTTACTGAAGTTACTTATCTCTGTAGCTTGTAGTTTACCTACTATTTTAACAGTAGCTTGGCTGTCCCTTTGCAAAAAGCAGTTTATTCAAGTGTACTATGAGTATACTTATTATATACTAAAACTGAGGCAGTATACTTGAAGTTTACTTTTATATACTATATTTTATATGCTTAAGAATAGTATAGTGAAGTATACTTGCCTTATACTGATATGTATATATCACTGGTCACTTTTTAACTAACTATATCTGCACAAATTATTGAAAAGTATTGCACAGAATGGTTCTCCAATGTTGCTATAATACCTGTACAAACTTAAATTTCAGTCAGACTTTTTAAGAATACACTTCTGTTAATAGACTGGATATTGTAATCTTTCATATTGAAAACTGTCATTACTGGCATACTTAATAAAATGAACTTCAAGTATACTACTTTTTGCTAAGGGTTAGCTTAACCAGCTTTAATCATAACTAGCAGGAAAGCTTGAAAAGTTACCATTTAAACATATCTTCCCTGACACTGGTATCTGTAAAGGAGGTACTTCAGGTCCTGAAGATTCAACATCCCACTAACCAGCTGGTATTCTTCTTTGAACATCACTGCTGGTCAGCGTCTTCTGCAGACCAGGTGTGGATCATCAGAAACCAGGATGACCAGCTTGCTGGATAGCAGAACTACCCTCATCTGGAGGGTTTATGGTAATGGAAACATCCATTTTCTAATGTATGACAGCACACAAACCCTCATGCGGAAATCCATAAGAGAATCTGGGTGTGTGTGTCATAAATACCAGATGTCAGTGGGCTAAGAGATATAAGTACAATTTGGTCTGCTTGGTTTTAGACCTTTTTCCAAACATTTGGATAACCCCTGTGTGTGTGTGTGTGTGTGTGTGTGTGTGTGTGTGTGTGTGTGTGTGTGTGTGTGTGTGTGTGTGTGTGTGTCTGCAGATATGCATGCCTGTGAATATGTGTGTATCCAGTGGTGTCAAGAGTGCCTGACTGCTGTACTCAATGATACAGAGTAGCAGTTAAATGTTTGTTCATCTCTGAATCAAGGAACAAATTCATGTTTGTGTCAGGATGAATACATAAGTTACTTTGTTGTCTCTTTTGTAATTTGTGTAGATTTACAAGACGATGATGTAGCATTTTATTTGTTTGAAACTTTGCTCTTGATTGGAAGAGTCAGACTGTAGAAACCAACACAGAATATTGACATCTTCAGAGACTTACATTTTTCAAGCAAAACTCACAACTAAATTCATCAAAAGTAGTATTTACATACCGTTTGTATTTGCTTAGCCATGTTATAGATGGAGAGGAGTTCTGACATTAGGTTATATTTTTATTTGCCATTGAACGCAGTATTAGTAAAAGTTAGGCATTACGATGAATGCTTGAGTCAAAGTATTAAATATAAAGTCAAAGTAAGTTTTATTGTCATCTCTGCTATATACTGTACAAGTACACAGAGAGATGAGATGAAGTGGCTCCAGTTTTAACAGTGCAAAGAACAAGGAACAAAGAACAAATAAGGCACATAGAATAATCAATATATAAATAGAATATTAAATATACCCTTTAAACTAGAAGTGGAATGTAAAATAAAAACTTTAAACTAGAAGTAGAAAGAGAGACAATTAAGGTGTGATGCTCAGCCTACAATTATGGTTTTGGAGTTGTCTTTTACATCGAGTATGCCTGAAGTCAGTAATAGTTTCAATATGAAAAATTCTATACAATCTATGAAATAAAACAATAACTCTTATAAAGTCTGGGCTAACATTCAAGTCAGATTTAGTATGTGCAGATATTGTAACAGCAGTTGAGAACTAGAGTCTGTGTCTTTCAATAATTTGTACAGATACAGTCAGTAAGAAAATGCAATCAGTGATATGTACAGCAGTGTTCAATAGTTGTGCAAATATGTGTTCAGAGTTCTGATGGCTTGTGGTATAAAGATACCGTGATACCGTTTTGCCAGATGGTTAAAGAGAAAATGGTCCATGTATCAGGTGGAAATGTTATTTTTGGCTTATAGGTATATATGAACAAGTACTAAACTTTGCTAATATTGATCATACTCAAAAAACATTCAATAAAGTACTTAAGTGTAGTAAAGAAATAGCATTTACTTAAGTGCTGTGTATACACCAACATGTGTATCTACACATGGCCCCTCATGCTGTATGGGCATGCATTTGTCTGCCATATGTGTTTTGTTCACTGTTTTTCTTTTTTTCTTACATGATATGATGATTTCCCACTTATATACTTTTCCCAAAAATATCTAAACATTTAAGCTACCCAGTGGCACACACTTCGCAGTAATAATTTGCCAAATTTGGAACGGTAACGAGTTTTGTAATTGGCAAGATTAATAATATTTACAGCATGGCGATGCAAATCGTCTTCACAGCACATAAATAATGAAGAGCAAGCAATCATTCTGAATAATTCATCTCTAGATATTCTTTAGTGTGTTTCGTCTAATGACCGGAGGCCAAATCCAGCTTTTTTTGTGACAGCAGCACTATGCGCTGTAATTATCCAGTGCGTTGATGCCTCTTAATTGCTGTGAGAAAGTTCTTCGATGCCGGTAGGGTTTTTTTTCTTCTCTGTTTTGAGGAGGGGAGGCATGGGGCTAGAGATAAACAACGGTGCCAGGGTTAGTTGGAAGTGCCTCAGTTAAAAACCCTCCATAGCTGTACCTCCGTGGCTTTAATGCATGGCTCTTTGCTCGCATACATACACACATAAACACACACATACACACTGTCTCCAATCAGACCTCATGAGCAGAATATTGATGCTGGGAATTAATTACTTGTTTTACATAGATCCAGACAAAGCCCTCGGAGGGAGAGCGAGCTCGGGGAGCCGAACAGACTTTGACGGAGGTGGGAAATTAGAATGGGGCTTTAAGAGCCGAGCTGATATGTGCATTGGGAAAGAAACTAACAGGGTCTGAGTTTGGCGATGATTACAATTGCGCTTTCTGGTAGAATAGATCAGTGCTGGGAGATCTGTTGAACAGACAGCATTGTTAAGCTGGAAGTGCCTTTTGTCCTGGCCTGGGCTCTGTTTGAGGGGTTTGTGGATTTGGCTGGCTAGTCTTGTGAGAGAAATTGCATTATTATTCACAGATTACCATATATTTAGACCATGGCCATGTTGCTGTAGTGGTTAATCCAATCCATGATATGATAGAATGTAGAATGCATTTTACCTTTGCTATGGAAGCTGGGCACCAGTTTAAACTGGACCAAAAAAGATTTTGAACAATATTGAGCTTTCTTGTCAGGGGATACTTATTATTTGTACTCTTAAAGCATATAAATAAATTAAAAAACAATAAAATGTCAAGTTACAATAAGTTTAGAGAGTGTTTTCATTTTCGGCCTGCTTAAGTTACACTCAGTTATGTAAGCTCTGTTCATTTTGCCTTTCAGAGTCATATATTTTGTTGAATCTGGCCATGGATTTCTGCTTCCTTCATGACCACAGTGGGCTCCGTCCTCTGACTCCATGTCACAGCTGCCAAGAGTGCACTGTAATGCAATGAACGTGAGCTACTGCCAATTCAACATCAATCAGAAATACCAGTTAAAAATACCAGTCTGTGTTAATGAAGAAGTGTTTTTTGTAACAATGTAGCATTTTGCCATGCTGCATCACTATTTATTTGAATAATATATAGTTACTAGAAAAGCTACAGCATCTTAAAAGTAGCTTTGCTACTGCTGAATTACTGAGATAACCAACGGTACATTTATAGCATCACTAATTTAATTTTTAGTTTAGCTACTCCCCAACAGAGCTGATGTCTTTGTTGGCTTATACTGTGTTTTTCTTTATATTTTTGTATTTATGTGTGCTATCTAAATACATTTTCTTCTTCTCACATTTGTGGGTATGTGGGTTTGTAGGCAAGATTTTACATATTTGGGATAACCTAATTGTCCTAATTGTTTTTTTTGTTTTTGGCTTTTTAATGACATTTTCTTATGTGAGGGACACTTCTCAAAAAGGAAATATATTTCTCTAAAAACAGGCTCGAAACTAGTTTAAAAGTAGTCATTGCTGTTGGTAGCGTAAGTTATGGAGTTGGCCCCATGATCTGAAGGATGCTGCTTCAAGCCCCAGACTTCAAAAGTTCAACAGTACTCATGAGCAAATTATAGTCCCCAAACACTGCTCCTTGAGCACTGCCAAAACAGGTTTAATGCAGGTTTACTGTGTGCTGTGGTGTGTTCACAATGACAAATGTTTACTTAGTCACAAATAATCACTCAGGTAGTCACAAGTTTTACTTCTGGCTGCTACGTTAAAATTATGGTCAAGTGTATTATTACTTAGGTGTACAGTATGTTTGTATTTTGTTGAAAGAGGCTATGAGTGTGGTATGTCCTTTCTTTTCATGCATTTAACATTTGTTAAAATTTACTAGGTGATTCTTTTTAGAAATGTTTGTGTTAATTTGCTTTAACAAGCTCTAATTTGCAGTTGTATGCCAGTCATCCACTGCTTTCTTCACTCCACCATCCCCACACCTCCTTGTTTTAGGCTAGCGCTAGCCAGATCAAGGCAGAATTGCGCTGCACGGCGCGATCGATCGCCCCGCCATAATGATGGCCAGCAGATTGCCTGAATCGGGGCCTGATCTGGAAGCTGCTGGTGGATTAAGGGAGCCCTGGATGGTCATCGATTTCTATCTGATACAATCATTTCATTCAGGCTCAAATCTCCTTCCTGTGGCACTGAGGCAATCCCTGCACAGATCTTTTAATTCCCAATCAGAGCTGTCATTACGGCAGCCCCCAAAACACTACATGCCGCTGAAGCCTATGGGTTAAAACCCATTGTTGCTCCGACTATTACTAACCGAATTTATTAATTAAGCTGGAACAGCCAGCTTAGGCCCCTGTCTCATGGGGCACCACTTCCTGTTGCACTGACCCCAATGAGCTCTTTGACATGTCCGCGCCTGAGACACAGGTCTGTAATGCTTGTTCACTGAGATTTGAGATTAAAGTCTTTGTTTGCTTTGATGGATTCCTTCTGTTTTGTCTCTCTCCACAGTTTTCTTACACTTTCAACATACCTGGGAAATGACATGTCAACTAGAATTTTGGAGCTGGGCTGCTAACAAGAATGGGAAATGGTTTTGTTGGTACCCCATACCATATTTCAACCTGTGATGGAAGTGGCAGGGCAGTTGGTAGCGTAGCGATTAGGGAGTTGGCCCCATGATTGGAGGATCGTCGCTTCAAGTCTTGGAACAGTAAATATATCACTGAGGTACTCATGAGCAAGGCACTGTCCCCAAGTACTGCTCCCAGGTGCTGCCAAAAGCTGCTCACTGCTCCTTCATGGATGGATCACATTTTATTTTGGTGCACTGTGTGCTGTGCTGTTCACAATGACAATCACTCAAGTTTTAGTGTACTTCGAATGTGTTAAAGCTGGCCCAGTTTATGCCTTTCACCCATAGCATTTGACGTCTGGTTGCAATGATTCTTTCACTTCACTGGTGCTATTATGAAGCTCAAGAACCCAAAGGACCCACTACTTGCGAGTCATAAGTTATATAAGGTTGTGTTATCAAACAAGCCTTTACAAAACAGTCATGCCTATTGCATACTCAGTCTTTGTTTTGTAATTGCTCATTTTAAAACCTTTATTCTTTTTATTTTACAATTTTTGCTATTGATTTTCTCAGTTGCCCATCAGTTTGACCTCCTGCTTGTCTACTGCTAGTATCTTGTTATTGCCATTGCTTTAGAATGTCTGGTTTCACTGTCTTGCCACAAGTGCATTCTGTAGTAATAAAGAAGAACATATGGATAATGTCAAAACTTTTGTTTGGCAGCAAGTATGGCAGCATTTTACGGAAGGCAAAAACAAGAAAACTAGTTGAATGTAAACTCTGTAAAGCAGAGTTGTCATTTTACAGTGCTAATGGGAGAAGCTGAAAGAAGCAGAAGAAGAAGAAGAAGACAGCGATGCATGAGCATCTACGATGCAAGCATCCTGCATGGTTCAATCCTGACCAGTGTTGGGAAGGCTACTTTAAAAATGTATTCCACTACAGAATACAGAATACATGCCCTAAATGTAATTTGTAACATATTCCATATGTGAGTAACATATTCTGAATACTTTGGATTACTTCCACATTATCTTGCTTTTTATTAATTACTTCAATCACACCTTTCATATTCTGCCCTCTTTCTTCTTTTAATGTGAAGTGTTTTCTGAATTTTCAAGACAAAAATTTGTCTCTTCCCTGACTCTGTGGTGTTGCCTCCAGCTCTGACCCCTCCATTGTGTGACTGTGGCAACTTTACATTGGAATCTGTGGTTGTGTGTTCTGAAGGGCATCTGGATAAACATGTCAAACAGAAAAAATACTGTCCTGTAATCCATTATTTTTAACAATGTAGCCACATTCCAATGACCATCTATATAAACTGTAACTAATGGAATACAGAATACATAATTTGTAATCGGAATACTTAACGGCGCTACATGTGTTCTGTTAATCCCCAACATTGTCCATGATAAACTAAGATACATAGCCTTCAAATTGTAATAATTAATATAGTGTCTGTTTTGTTGCTGCTACTTTCTTTAAAAAGATTTCTTACACATTATTTTGTATTTTTTATACATTTTTTATTGTAATTTGTTATGGAAACCTGTTACGCACCAGAGTAGGAGCTATGCCCACAGGAAGCAGAGATGGAGTGAGTGAAAGAAATAATTGTTAACTAATCGATAAACATCATTGACAGATTAGTTAACTACCAAAATAATCTTGAATTGCAGCCTTAGTTTGTCAGTATATTTACATTTATAGCATTTAGCAGCATTTATTTCCTTATTACAGAGACAATTTCTCTGCAGAATCTAGGGGTTAAGGGCCTTGCTCAGGCACCCAATGGTGGTAGTACTGGGAGTAAGCATAGAGACAATTCTGAGCCTACAATCTGTTGGTGCACCGGTGACAAATTCTATAACTGTATAATTCATCATTCCCTTAATGTGGTTTGATTGCAACTGACCTTGCGGAATATAATGCTATATTGTACTGCCCTTGTTGTTCGTTCAGTGCTGCTTTATGTTGGTATCACTGCTGCTAACTGCCTTGTACAATATCACATTATAAGCAATACCAATCATAAGAAGATTTGCATTCCATTTTTCTCACTACAATGTTACATTGCTGGACGGTCTATTTATTGCATTGCCTGTTTGTTGGGATTGTTTAGGTTTGAATTTTTCTGTACAAACAAAATTAAAGGTTCAGTAACATTTTTCAAGCCTCCTATGTCGCAATAGATACTGCAAACAATGCGTCAAACCTATATGGATGCAAACTGCTGTCTCCTTGTCTAAGACTCCATGCAGCCAGCTCAGTTAATTGCTCCCATTCTGAGCGGCTCAATTACCATCCCATGTATCAGCCAGACACGGACAGGCATCTTGCCGGCTACCTTTAAAGTATGCACTTCAATTAGTCCACTCCAATTAGAACCATGACTTATGGGAGGTATTTTTCTGCAGAAAAGAAAATGAAAATGGTAAAATGGAAATGCAGTCTGCACTTTGCCATTTAGTTTTCAGTTTCTATACAAGAAGATGCAAATGAAATAACTCCGTTTGCATTTAGATTTTCCATTTTCATTTGTGAAAAACTCAAAGATAAAATTAAAAGATCACAAGTTTTTTTTTTTTTCATTTTTCATATACTTGTGGTGTTTCAGTGTCATAAATAAAATGAAAATGTTAATAGGGAAAGGAAAAAGCAATCTTAAATTTGCATTTGCTTTGTCTTCACAGAATGCACAATAACTGCTAAAATTAAAAAGAAAATTCTATGTTCACGTAATATTTTCTTTTCTAAGGCTTATAGGTGCTTCTCTGACAAAATTAAAATGTAAACATAAATAGCAATCTTCCTATTTGGATTTCCATTTCTAGCGTGAACAGTGCTGAAGCTGAAAAAATGAAAAGCCAAAGTCAAATGAGTCCTAGCGCCATCTGCTGCTTTTAACTTTTTGTTTCTACTTTCCCTTTTCATTTTCAAGTTCGCTTCATGCAAATACTGTATATACTACTTAGGGACAGGGCAATGGGCAGGGATAAGACATAGCCATTTCAGGTACTATCACTCATTATTGTGGTTGCTGATTTACTGATGCACAAACCTGTTATTTGAAGAAAAATATATACGTCTTTACATTACTTGTACAAAGTTACAGTAGGGTCACATAATCTAATAGCAGCTATCAAAAATGGTGACGTCTATGCCAGAGCCTGTCTGTGGTGTTTAGACACAAAATCTGTTTTGATTATGAAATACTGATACACAAACTTGTTATCTGAAGAAAAAAATATATATGTCTTTTCACTTTACAGCGTTACAGTAGGGTCACATAATCTGATAGCAGCTATCAAAAAGTGACCTAGAGGTTTTTCATTTGATTTATGACACTGAAACACCATGAGTATATGGAAAATGAAAAGCCAAAGTGTTCTTTTAATTTTATCTTTGAGTTCTTCACAAAGGACTCATACATAAATGGAAAATTTAAATGCAAATTTCAGTTATTTCATTTAATTTTTCATTATTGCTGGATCTTCTCGCAGAGAAACTGAAAACATTTTCTTTTCTGCAGGAAATACCTCCCATAGTGATTCAGCCGTGAAAGCAGATGAGCTCGGCCCTGTATTGATTTTTCACAGCTTTCCCTTCTGACTTTGATTAAATCTCCTGCATTATCTCCGATGGAGGGATGCATCATGACTTGATGCAGTAGAATGCTAGCTTTGTTGCTTTCCCCTTAAACCTTTGCTACTTTTTATCCACAACTGCAGAATAAAAGAAAGGGAATGGAAATATAGGCGGCAGCGATACCTAGCGTCAAACTGGGTCAGACTTCCCGCCCAGACCGGCTGCGTTAATGGAGGTCTCGGCACGGAAGTGGAGGTGCCACAGGGGGTCGGGAGAAAGCCGGCGAAGAGAAACTTTGCCTCGGCCATCGCATTCGACCCCTCGGATTGATTTATCGCAATCAACCGGAGGCAAAGAGGAATTCGGGACGGCCGTCTCGCGGGCCAAGGAAAGGCACCTTGGGACAGCGGCAGACAGGCCGCCGCTCTCCATCAATTTCCAGATGACAGGAGCGGGTGCTGGAGGAGAAAGGTGGGGAGCGAGGGAGCGAACAAACGAACGAGCAAGCGAGTATGGGAGGGAGGAAATGAAGAGGGTCCCTGAGGCGCTGCTAGTTAATTAGCTTTGCGAGGAAACAATCAGACTAACAAGCAAAGCAAAGTTTCTCGGCTCCCCCCATGTTCTGCAGCACCGCGCTGGCATGACGAGTCCTCTTTCTCTTTTATTCTTTCTTTCTTTCGCTCCCTCTCTCTTTCAGGAACACTCACACATGGGTTTGGGCTTCAGTGATAGCCATGAAAATTGTTATCTCTTAATAGCAATCATTGCCCTGTGTTTATCTTTCTTTTTTTGTTTAAGAGCCCAACTGCAAATTTATGCTTAGATGTAAAACGGAACAGCACATGTGTACTCTGTTATGGCATCCGTTGGTGTTTCCAGCCGTATCTTTCTATCTGCTGAACAGCATGGGTGATCCAGGGACGTCTTTGTGGTGCTGGAGCGAGCACAACTGGAGTCAGTGATAAAACGAGCGCTGCACATAAAATGACAGCTGCCCACACACATATGCGCACACACACACAGCGACGGGCTCCAGATCGGAGCGGCCGCAGCCGGCGCTACTCCTCTCTCCCAATGCTGGTGTAAGGTTGCACATAAATGGAAGGAGATAGGAGGAAATCTCCAATTTGGACCGAACCCTAAGCAAATGCTGGCTGGTGTGGTGCATCGTAACAAGAGCCAGTTTGCTCTCTTTGCATCACCCCAACACTTGTGTATGTGTCTTTGTATTATTAAATATTCTACGATGGCTAACCAACGCCTAAAAGTTGGAAGCTGAAGGGACCTTTTAGCCTTAAACCATGCACTAGAGCTGGGCGATAAGACCGCGAATCAGTATTGCAATCAAGTGAACGTTTACAGCGATTACGATTAATAAACAATTATTTTGTTATCAGGGTTTGGTTTTTATTTTTTGTGCATATGTTTGTGGTTCAAAAATAACTGAAAGAAACATACACATCTATAGTTGCAGACTTGATGGAACGGAGTCACATGACAACAAACGCTAGCCATTTTTAAAGAGGACAGTATAAGGAAAGTACTACAAGAATTTAAAAAAAATTGTAATACTCATCACATGCAAGATTACGTCAATTAGAGGTTCTGAATGTCGACAAATTTTTGAAATTAATTGCCCAGCCCTACCATACACAACATTTTTCATTCCGTTCCCATTGCTGTTCTGCATTTGGAGTCCTCCTTTAATCTTGCAATGAGGCCTGAACATTTGCAGTACACAGTATGCACAATTACATATATGCATGTCACGTCAGAATAGCCAGGCTTGGGTGAGAATCATAGCAGATGCAGTTGTCCGGGGGCCGCAGTTGGCTGAGGGCTGCTTAGCTTGGCCCGAAGCCATCCTCTTCCCCCTGGTCTGGGGCCAGAAAAGATGCTTTTATCATGGGTTTACCTCCCAGAGCCACTGCAGGGACCAGGGGATCCAATTTAATACCAGCCAGCTGTCTGCACCGACTGGCTGAGAGGTGAAGCTCATGCTGGGTGTGTTTTTGTGTATGTATGAATGTTGGGGGGCATCTGTGCATGTGTGTGCGTTTCTCATTCCACCCAGGTTGGCCCTGCGCAAATACATGCACAGGGTCAGAGAAGTGAACTCACACTTCATACAGTAATGTACAGTGACATGACGTCTGATTGAATGTTTTCATTTTGGCTCAGTGCTATCTACTCATTGACCATTGAATCAATCTATTGATGTATCTTGACACCCCTAATCAAAACTAGCTGCATTGATGAGAGTTGCAACCCTTAACCCACAATGCTCCTCTGAGGTTGATTCCTGGGCCAGGCCGGGGCTGTATGGCTCTTGTTTGTTGCAGAGCTCAGCCCCATTTTCATATGCTCATATGCTTTAATGGAAAAACATAGGCTACAGCAAAACTCGTATACAGGCATCGGTCCAAATCATTCCCACATCTACGTCAATGCATCTAAATGGCCCAAGCGTGCTCATCTGTTCCATGAATTCAACGAGCCCCGTGTAACCTACCAGAAACCTCAGGAAGGAATTGCTGAAATAGCATCATAGCCACACCAGACCTAGCTGCATGATTGATAGAGCAGAGCTCGCTAAAGGCCCTTATAGAACCTTTAACCATCTGCAGGCATGCAACTTTGCTATAAAGTGAAAGCATTGGTTCTGCTGAACGAAACTCATTGACAACTGCAGCGTTAGCTAGAGACGGGGTATTAGTGTGGCAGTACTTAGCAGTCATGTAATATATAGACACCAGAGCCTAATGTGAATGAAACAAAAAGGTTTATTATAAAAGCAAGGGGACAAGACAAAATACTATGTTTTGAAGAACATTCATGGTTGAATCAGGGGAGAAACTTCTGAAAGAGCATGCAAACCTAGAAAGAAAGGCTAAAGTGATTTTTTTTAAAAAAAAGCGTAACCAAGTACAAAAAGGGAAGCAATAATGGAAAAAGACAAATAGATAGAGAGTGATTGCTTTGCTTGTAGCAATACTATGCAAGGAACAGATGGAAACAATAGCCTTTAAGTACAAAAATGATTACATCTCAGAAATATTAGACAGGTGAGTTTGATCAAGGCAATGAGGAAGATAGTTGGGATTGTGTGTATGCAATGTCCAGACTGAGGTTCATTCAGGACCTGACTAATGAAACCAGTCAAAACTCTAAATCCAGCAAATGAAGTTTCAACCTTCAACATTACTCATAATATTTTCATATTTCATATATAGTGTGACTTCGTTTAGTTGTGTGGTAGTGAAATTTTGCTAAAATTTTGTTAACATTTGCTAAATGGTATAAATGTTCATCAGAGTATAAATGCTGTCTTGTAATCATTTCCCTTTTACAAAACAATGAGCAGAACTATGCAAACTGATCACTGATTCTGTCCTCTCCCTGAAGAGAAATGCAGGTCCATGTTTCTTGTAATGTTCTCCCTCGACGCAGAATAGTGAAAATTCTTGTTGTGCTATTAACAAATCAGAACAATCGCCTCTGCCTGTTCTTAAAACCCTGCATGATGACATCACTTGATCAAATGTGTGCATAAACAGCAGTGCACGGCAACTTCTCTCTCTTTACAGAACAAAAAAAATGGGTCGTTTTTATTTACCGCCCAGCAATATCTGCACGGTGAGAAACAAGCGACCGAGGGCGCATAAATCTTCACAGTGTGCAAGTTATTGCTCTTTTTTATGCAGAAATCGTGCCCGCCTCTGAGTGTCGCAAACAACATTTGCTTTAACAACGCAATCTGTTCCTCCCAGCAGCCGTTTGTTTTTATGGACTCTCTATATGTTTCATATTCGAGCAACAGATAGCAAAGGAAAGGTAATTAACGCCTCGCCTCTCCAATAATCTGTGCCGCGTCGTCAGCGCCCATTCGAGGAGGCTGTACAGTGAATTATGTAAAATGTTTGGCAACATTTCACCTGATATTGCGGCAGTAAATCAGGGTGCGGCCTTATGAAGAGGCAGGAGAGCCTCCCGTAAATCAATTTGGGAGAGCTGTGACTGCGGCTTGCTTCCCTTCCCACTTCTGCCGGTGATCATTAGGTGCTGGGCTGCAGCCTTGGTCCATAAAGCCCTGGTTTTATCAGATCACTAAAGGAGCGTGCTCAGATATAAATATAGTTTGTATTACCCTTTGCCAAGGTTTTGTTTGTTTGATGAAGTAATGAATTTGTAGTATAAGTAGCAGGGATTAGAACTGGTTCAAAGAACTGTCCAGGAAAAAAAAATGTTGGTTCCTAGATAAGTTTCTTGTTCAAAAGCGCACACTGCACACAAATGGAGAGTCCAAAAGTGCTCAGAATACTGCTAACAATATTGTAATCAAGCACTGTGGGTCACAGAAACCTTTTTTAGTATTTACATTTCTGGTATTTGACAGACACTCTTGTCCAGAGTGACTTCTATTTCATAATTTTCAAGGGCCGTCTTCCTGAGAGCAACTTGCAGATAAGGGTCTTGCTCAGGGACCCAGTGGTGGTAGCGCTGGAGGTAGGATTTGAACCCACAACTTCTTGGTCCAGAGGCACATATCCTAACCACTAGACCACCATCATCCCCTATTTTCAAGATATTAAATATTAATCCAAAACACCAGTACCTCGCCCCCACTTCAGACCAAATTGAAATTTGTGGTTACTTTTACTACTTGTTACCAGTGTTGGGCATGTTACTTAAAAAAAAGTAATTAGTTACAGTTACTAGTTACTTCTCCCAAAAAGTAACTGAGTTAGTGACTGAGTTACAGTATTATAAAAGTAACTAGTTAACAGCTAAAGTAACTATTGGGTTTTTGGGGTTTTTTTGTTTTTTAATGTTCAAATTATGTAAAAGAATTTACATCCCCATCCTTAAATGGAAGCGTGTGAGGATGAGAGGTGCTTCATGAGATTAGAATAGTGTACAACTGACCTGGTCATAATGTAAATTTCACATATACATTCTTGCCTGTTATCTCAGTGAGGGGAACAGTAATGTTTAAAAATGTTACTTTTGAATTCTCTGGTCTCATCATTGCTGCGTCTGTCTTTTGGTCGGTTGTGTGTGCGACTGTGTGTGTGTGTGTGTTGTGTGTGAATTCCCTCCCAACTCTGCCTCTGATTGGCTTACCGTGAAATTTTACTCTTGAATTTTAGTCTCTCTTCTGGAGTAAAGTACTGGGGGGTGAGTGGAGACTGTTCTGGATATCCAACAAATCCCTACATTAGTAAGAGACTAAGAATATGTTACAATAACCCCCTTCCAACATTTCTTGACATTGCCCCAAAAGTCAATAAACAATTTTAAAAAGAACATTATTAACTATGCTTCAAGTTATTACTGGTTATTAAATAGAGAAACATCAGAAAGTAATATTTCTGATAAGAATATACTGACATAAAAAAGAATTTGGTTTTAATCTCTGATAAGAAAAAAATGAGTTTATTGCCTTGCATAAAGCATATGAATTTAAGACCTACAACAACTAAATGCAGTATCAGGTTCAGCAGCAAGGAAAAGTGATTCAGCACTAGCTGCATGCTTTATCGCTTCCATGCCGTCTTTTGGGACAGAGCTGCAATGTGCTTCATGGTCTTTTTAATTCCAAACGAGGCATCCACACTGCACAATAGAGCAGCTCGTGTGCAGTTTTCTTTTCACCCTTCGGGGGATATCAGCAAATGTTGGAACATGAGTTTGAGGCCCCCAAAGTGCTCGGCCACCGGTGAAGAGGACATTGTTATGGCACGACTGTCGCTTTAAATCACCTTCCACATGTGGCTGAGTCTCTGTGCATGCAGACCAGAGTGAGAAATCAAGCCGGGTGGTACAGGTCAGGGCAGATCTCTGTCCTCCTCATATAATTGTGTGTGTGTGTGTGTGTAGGAGGTGTACTAATGGGGTCAGTTTCAAAGGTGAAAATCGTAATCCATCAGTTCCCCCATCGGTCCTCCTGCTCAACTCTAGGTCCATCATCTGTTTGAAGAAATCCAGAGGCTTCCCGTCCCGTTTTTAAAAATCCCCTTTAACTCCCTCGTCCTAGGCCATTCAGTGAGAAACTGCATCCTGTGTTGACAATATATAAGGCAGGGGCTTATCTCAGAGCGCCGTGTCTGTTTTAGCCATGCTTTTCTCCCTGTGATGTTCCCGTGGAGGTCTCATGATCTAGATGTTGATGGAATACTCTGTCCAGCTCACATAGGCACAGCGTCGTTGGATAGATGGTTCATTCTGCACTTTGAAGAGAGTGCATTCTTTTTCACAGGGGTAGCACTGGGGCTTTGATTTGTCAGCGAAATGCACGAGGCCGCAACGGTTGTCCTGAAGGCTATTAGATCAAATGAAAATATTACTGCAAATATAATGCGTTAATCACACCAATTAATTGTGATTATTTGGGAGTTTAAAATACTTTTTAAAATGTAGATTAAAGAAATGTGTGGTACTGGAGTAAAGACATGCAGGTTAAGGAACAGGATACGCTTAGTTTTAAGGTTTTATGCTGCATTAAACATAACTGCATCAAGTGTATAGCTGGCTTCAGTTGAATATGCAAGTATGGACCAAACTTTGCCGTGTGATTATTTCATAATTTAAAAAATTAACATGTTGGAGTTGCCTGATTGATCATGTACTTTTACATATTAATTTCCAGTTTCCAGCCAAGGGAAATACACATGCCATTGTTTTTGTGAAACCCAAAAATGTACTTAATAAGTGTGTCTATTATATTACTTACTCAATAATCTACATTTAGATATATTTTCCCGAAATGTCCTTTTACCTTCTTTATTTTTGTTTTATTTTGTCTTTTTTAAATTTTTTTATTTTATTATTTTTTTATTTAGTTTTTAACTGCAGTGTTGCTCTGCAAGGGGGCCCACAGGTAGATGTCTGGAATCATTAACACACCATCATAAGCCCTTAAGCCTTCCCTCACTAAATCTTTGTTGTGTGTGAGTGTCGAGTCCATTGATTGTTGGAAGACAGAAAGGCTTAATACTGTGAGCAAGTTTGTTGTGATTACTTATTTTCCTTGTCCAGTCGCGCTGGCCGGGGGGCAAGTTTCTCCAGTGCAGAAAATGAAGGCATTAAAGTCCAGGATCGCTGCTGCTGTTGCTGCTGCTGCTGCCTCAAAGAGCCTCTCTCTGGCCTGCATTTTTAACGAGAACAGCTGCTCTCCCCCGTTCCTCCGTTCACAAGCCTGTTTGCTTAATCACACACTCGCCCCCTGCAGCAAAGCAGCCTGGGTGAAGGCAACATGGGCAGCTCAGGTAGCAAGAGGCCAGAGAGACTGTGAGTATGTGAAGGAGAGAGAGAGAGAGAGAGAGAGAGAGAGAGAGAGAGAGAGAGAGATGACACCCGATATGAGAGCTACACAGGTTGGAGGGAAGTTAAAAGGCAAGAGGGGATATTAGAACGGCGGTTGGGAGGATGTGAGGGAGACCTCCTGTAGGTTTTGAGTTTCTCACTGCTATTTATTTAGACTGGAGTACAACACATTACCTCTGAGTCCCGAGGAAAAGGGCGAGAAGAGAAACGAAGGTTGAAAGGAAAATCCTTCTCTTCTTTTATGGATGGGAGTTTAAAGAACTGCTTCAGCCCAGGGGGGTTATGAGACCCAGCACCTGTTAGCCTCAGGACTTGGCCCTTTCTAACCACCAAAATGTGTGTCTGTCTATCTTTAATCCTTCTGCTTGTGTGAACAGTACACAACAACAGTATGGATATGATAGAACTACATCTGGAAAGAGACAAGAAATGCTCCAGTAAAGACAAGGTTGTAGGTCAAACTCTATTTTATGTAAACAATATCTTTCACAATTACAAGTTTCACAAAAAATGTAATAAGTATGACAGTGGTAGTTCACTTATGTATTCTTACAACTGGAATTTTTTTAATTTTTGAAAATTCCATATTATAAGCAAAATATTGTGCTTTTAAGAGGCAAAATTGTACCTTCAGTGATTGACTTTTTGATTGTTCAGAGGTTTTAAGGATGTTTTTTTTTCCTACACTGAGCCATAACATTATGACCGCCCACCTAATACTGAGTAGGTCTGCAACTAAAGCCCCAATAAACACTGAAGCACTTTGTGTTCTGTTACCTTTATATGGGAACCAGCAGTTTTGGAGTTGATCTGACCCAATTATTTAGCCATTACAATTTGGCCCTTGTCAAAGTAACTCAAATCCTTATGCCAGACCATGTTCTGCTTCCAACACATCAACTTCAAGGACAAAATGTTCACTTACTGCCCAATATGTCCCACTCACTGTTAGGTGCCATTGTGGTGAGGTCATTAATGTTATTTACTTCACCCATCTGTGGTCATAATGTTATGGCTGATCGGTGTATATTTGCTGCATTTTTCAGATGTTCTTATCCAGGAAGTCTCCTTGGGAATAAGGACCTCGCTCTAGAACACAACTGCATTTTAAGGGTCCCATGGAATTTATATCCCAACAGTATGCCCACTAATCCAGGGTTTCATAGCCTGTTCAAGAATGAGGTGTCATAGCTTGGTCATCCCTTGAGGGAATTGCAGATCTGATGATAAACTCATGAATACGACATCTGTGAGTACATTGTTTGTGTAGCTTGAAGATCTGTGATGCTCATGATTCACTCAGGAATAGACACACCCCAAGAACTACAAGAATATGCAATACTCACATATTCACACTGTAAAGTTTGCATCTGCATGGGTCTTTGTATAAAGAAATCTCATTATTTATGCATGAATAAATCATTTACAGTGTTAGTGCTAGAGAATGTAACACAACAAACATCCCAGCATCTGATTAAATCATTAGACTTGTAATTAATCCATGAATACGTTCACTGCATAGTGTGATGAAACACTTTGATCATTTGTCATGACAAGATGTACCCTAGTGCTGAGTTCTTCATTTTAGAGTCGCTATGGAGATTAGGCCACGAGACACTTTAAAACATTTAGGCCTAGAATACCAATACAACAGTATTTGTATGTGTGTCAGTGTGTGTGGTTTTTGAGTAATTTTGAGGAATTGATTGTCATAAATTCCACTACAAGACAGGAAAACTTATATATGAGCAAATCTGAAATTTGTCATTATTGTATCTTTTTTCTCTTTGATCTAAAAATTAACTTTATATGCATTTTCATGAGTTGCCTTGTGCAAATTCTAGCTTATGTCCTTTTGGGGCAGTTGGTGGCATAAAGATAGGGTGTTCGCCCCATGATCAGAAGGTTGCAGTTTCAAATCCGGGACCGTTAAAGTTATCACTGAGCAAGGTACCACCCCATGCACTGCTCCCAGGGTGCTGCCCTTGTTAGCTGCCCACTGTTCCTCCACGGATGGGTCAAACGCAGCGGTCACATTTCGTTGTGGTGCACTATGTGCTGTGCTGTGGTGTGTTGACAAAGACAATCACTTTATGCCAAAAGGGAGCGTTCGTAGCATAACAGTTAAGTAACTGGCCCTGTGATCAGAAGGTCCCCGGTTCACGTCCCAAACTGTTAAAGGGTATCACTGAGGTACTCATGAGGAAGGTACTGACTCAAAGCACTGGTCCACGGTCGTGGTCAAAAAGCTGCTTGCTGCTCCTTCATGGATGGATCAAATGCAGAGGTTACATTACATTGTGGTACTTCGCTGTGCTGTGCTGTGCTGTGTTCACAGTCACAAAAAATTGCTAACTACTCGCTAAGTGGAACAGAGCTAATTTCCGATGGAGACTGTATTATTCTATGTTTATTATAGCACATTGGCACTATTGGTAGACCAACTATACACCATTTTTGAAGATGAACTGGTATGATGAAGAAAGGTACCGTGTTTCTTAACACTATGATGGTTTTACTGTTTTTTTCCTGAAGTATCCCTCCACTTTAGAGTGTTATTCATACACACTAAACTAATAGACTAGCAGTGGTTCTCTCATTTATTATCGACCAGATGCCTAGAGTCTGTGTATCACATGAATCAGTCTAACAGTGAGTAAGGGAGTGAAGATCTTGCTTAGATTTTTCCTTCCAGCAAACCTGAGATGACACATCATCTGGCAGAAGGCCACATGATCGTATGTGAAGACACTCAACATAACTCCAAAGAGGAAGATCAGTCATAGAGCAATGACATAATAAAAAGATGTGGGTCTGTGGTTTGGACATCAATTTATCATAGCATGTCTGAACCCTGTAAAGAAAATTTCTCTGGCTACAAGGCTAAACACAAGTTATAAGTCTCACGTTTTAACCTTCATGTCACAAGTCAAGCCTCAAGTTACTGTGTCTAGATTCAAGCAAATTAAGTCCTTCAATGCTTGGAGTCTCAACTTGAAACAAATCAAATCAAGCCATTGTTTGAGTTCAAGTTTTCTGGGGCTTAAAAATACTGCTGTTGCTTTTTTCTGCAATATACTGTATATTACCATAGATTTTTGTGTCATTTACAATTTAGATTGCTTTTATTCTAAAATGATTGTAGGGTAATATATCTTCAAAGAAACAATAATTAAGGAGAAAATTAGAAAAAGGTGCACACCTTCACTGGTCTCACAATTCGATTCAGTAACAATTATCATGTCAATGATCTGACTCTATGCAATATCTCAATGCATCATGATGCATTCCATCAATTTTTCTACATTACTTCACATTCACATCTACATTACTGCTTGCAGATTAGGCATGGATCACAGATCATGGAGCCATAGATACTACTGGGATGTTCTTTTTAACTTGAATTTTTATGCCATAGCCAGAAAATCACAAGCAAATTTTATGATATAATCCAAAGTTTTGAACCGGTTTTGTCCAAGGATTAAAAAGGAGTTTCAGTAGTGAAACTGGATTGCATGTTACGGACCACCTGCATTGCCGCCACGGACCACCAGGGGTCCATGGACTACCGGTTGAAAACTGATATAATTGATTTTGGTCTGCCACTGCATGGTGATGAAATTATATATTATGCATTCCTAATCTAATCTAATTGACTTTCTGCATCTACATTCATAGGAGCACAACCTGCATAAATAATAATGCATAATTTTGTAAAATCATATTTAGTCAGCAATGGTGATGCAGAGGCCTAAGTGGCTGATAGGGAACATAATATTGGGTGTTAAAAGAACCCATGATCCAGGCCATTAGCCTCAAGTTCACACCGTAACAAGTATGAAGACACAAGGGTCTCATATTTCACAATTAAAAGAAAATTTGGCCTTAGTGTCACGTCACAAGAGTCTTCTGTCTAAAAATTAAGTCATTAGGTCTTGAAGACAACGTTACTAACTATTGTCATGCAAGTCCCGAATTTTAAAATCAAGTATGTTTCAAGTCAAGTTCATGTGACTCAAGTCCCTCATGTCTGCTGAACACACCAACCAGGCACTGGCCTATTTGTCAGAAGTTGACTGCTGAGACAGTGGAGCGAGTCAGCATCTCTGATGGCCTGCTAGGCAGACAGACAGGCATAGCAGTGGAGTAAGTTGAAAGAAAGACAGCTGAGCCTGGTGAGGCCTGCACACACACACACACACACACACACACACACACACACACACAGATGCCTGGCTCTTATGACCAATTAGAGAGTCCTGCAAGCATTGCCATAGTGAAGGACAGGAATGTACTGTATCCTCCCACATCATTCTATGAAATCATGGTGTCAGTGAGAGACTCAGCTGAGTCAAAACTTGATCGTAGACCAAGCATGCCAAAAAAAGTGTACAAACTAAACTTTGATTGTCTCTTTACAAAGATGTTTTTTTTAACTACCAGGTGTTTCTGTTTGCTGCTGAATTTGCAGAAGTGTCATCTGAAGTCCAAATGGCAAGATTCAAGATTCAAGATTCTTTATTTGTCATTCTTTAACTGTGCAATAGACAAGGAAGATAGAGACGCAATACAAACTTACAAACATAAATACTAACTTAAATACGGATGCTGGGGTAACAGGACAAAAATAAAACTATATATTATATAATAAGGAACATAAGGAACATAAAGTTAAATAAAGTTAAATGTGCAAACCTGAGAATGTAAACATTGTAAAAATTGTAAATGTAAATGTGCTAGGGCAGGACAGGTGCAAAGAGATGATTTTTTAAAGTGCCAAGTGCAGCTGCAGCATTGTACATAGCAGAGTAGAGCATGTGACAATGAAGTGGCAACCAGTATAAGTTATCGTAACACACTTATTGCATCACAGTGCACTCTTGGCAGATGGGAGACAGTCATAATTATCAAGATAGCAGTAAAATAATGCATAATATTAAAGATGAGATTACAATTATTAAAGATGGCAGTGTTTGATATGATTATGAGGCTATGATTGCATATGGCATTTAAAAGAATATGTGAAGCAGGATGGAATCCATAGTATAAAACATTCTCTGTAGCTTGTACTACTCTGTAGCTAACTACTAATTAAGACATTAGCTTGGCTTAGATCATTAGTAACTTGTAGCTGCATAGTGTAGGTTGACAAAATAGAGAGACATACAGTATGGGCACACACACCCACACTGATACACACATTTTAGTTATCTGGTTTCTGCACACATGGGCTGTGCAGACAGTTTGGAGACAGTGTGGGTTGTGCAGTATCATGGTATCATGGCTGTGTGTGATGAGTGGCTCCTTCAGGAGGGATCACTGTGCCATGCTGGCTGCCCTGCTGCTCCGGCCTGCACTACGCAGTCACATAATACAGGGCTATGGAGAAGTAGAGTCAATCATGCTATCAGACTATGAACACACACACACCAGTGAATGTGGCTGAAATGTGAACCCCAGTGGAAACTTCACCACTGGAGGAGTGTCAGAGCTGGTCCGAATGTCTTTGTCATGGCCGTCGTGTATGTGTTACAAACATAGTACAACACTGAGGATGTGCCAGGGAGAGATTTTTTCCACATATATTTGGTATATACAGTGCCATACAAAAGTCTGGCGCCACCACTCATTTGTTTTATATTTTGACAATAAGACAAAAGGTACAGTGATTTATTGCAACATTTTTTAGCAAATACATGTAAAGCATATTTTTCGACAAAAGGGAAAATAAGACAGCCTGGCAGTTTGGAAGCAAAATATGAAGAAGTGAGGGATGGCTCAAGACCAAGACAAGACAGTACTCTGTTAAAAAAAAAAAAAATACATAGCTTATCTTTAAATAGTTGTTATAGCGTGCCCTAAAGGTGTCATAAAGTTACCTGAAACATAAAACAACAAAATATGAGATTTGGCTATTATTGTGGCTTTGCTGGGATATTTTTGTATATGAGGGCAAAAGTGTAGTATTAGTTTGGTCTCACACAATCGTGTGTTGCTACTACTATCTTTATGGTGTGTGTCCCCATATTACTGTATTTAAAAAATGCTACTCTTAACTTACTGAAAAAATGCTACTCTTAACTGCTACTCTAAACTTAACATAGTAGCTAAAAAGCACATATTTTGACTCTTTTGGTTTAAAGGTTTTGGTTTTCTATATTTTATTTTCTCTATATTTTAGCCCCTGACATACAAAAAATGTCTTTACAAAGTCACATAAATTTGAGAAATCACAGGTTCACTAGCAAAACATGACTGTATTTGTGGGTTTGTCTTGTGGGTGTTTTAGGTCATGGTGAGGACCTAACAGTCCCCTAACAGATAAGGAACTCTGAGATTTGTGGCTTTTAGAGGACGGGTTGTAAGTAAGAAGCGGTTCTCAAAATGTAAAACTGTTTCATTAAAAAGTTGCGAGTATACATAAAAAACTAAAGAGTGAATAGATTTGCTTTGGATCACTGAGGCTGTGTTTAGGGACAGAGGTATCTGTAACATCTAGTAATTATGGAAGTTAATGAAAACGCCTCACAAAAATAGCAGTGCTCACTCTGTGTGTGTGTCATTGCACTGCAGAGTGAATGGACCAGTAGAGAGTAGAGAACCAGCTTTCTAAAGTTCTGCCTGAGAAATAATCACATCTCTACCACTCTGCAGATCATAAATCCTCTCCTCCTGCAGCTGGATAGCCTGCTAACACTTTTGCAGACTCACAAGTCTGTGTATGTGTTGGGATGAGGCCTGTGGCATCCCGGGTCCCCGAGCAGCCGTGCGGCGCTGTAACAGGGAGCAACTGTGTGAAGAACCTCAGTCCGGACAGCTGACTAAATCACACAGCAGCGCTCTGTATGGCAGCATCTCTCCCACAGATAAGAACATTTTTCTAACAGGACGGCATGAAAGAGGAGACAGTTTCTCCTTCAGGAGTGAGGCCGTATTGACGTTGGCAGTGTGGGTTTTTTTTTTTTGACTCTACTGTCTGTCCTGTAGTGACAGTGCTGAGGGATGTTGCCGTAATGGGATCTTAGTCCTTCATAACTCTCTCGCCTTTGGGGACAGTTTAACATCACACACACTACCTCACGACACACTTCTACTGTCCCTGGATATGACTCGCCGAACCATGCATCAAGGTGTTCAGAGTGTAATTGTAAAGACTTAATTCACGGAAAAAATTGCTGTGTGTGTGTTGTTTTGATGTAGTCAGGTTTTAAGGTATTTGTGAGAACTAGACTGTGCTATAAAATATAGGAGACATTTCTCCCTGCCTTTTAGAGGACATGTGTATGTGAAGACTAGGCGTCTTGAGAGAAAAGGGAATGTGGAGAAAAATTCAAACTTATTTCAAAATAAAAGTCAAAACTACAAAAGAATTTTATAAATGAGTGAAATATATTATATATTTATATAATAAATATATTGTTGCTAGGCAACCTTATTGTCACCTGAAAGAAAGACATTAATTTTTCCCTCATGAGGACATTTGTGTATGTGAAGTCCAGGCCTCATGAAGGAGGCCTTATTTTTTATGATTTAAAAAGGAGAAGAGTAAAAATAATTTTGTATATTAGTTAAAGAGAGATTTAAATGTGGTCAGGGAACCTGATTGTACACTGAATGATAGAAAAACCTGAGATTTGCTCAGATAATTGTGGCTTTGTGAGGACATTTTTGTATGTGTGGAAAAGTGCAAATACTACACTTCCAAGATGGCTATTATGGTAAGGGGAGGGTTAGGGGTGGATGTATAATTATTTAGTTTATTTTAGATTCTTTTTAATTTTTAGAGCTAATAATATTGGTTTTTATAGCAAAGGAAGGACATCACAAAGTCCTCACAAAGATAGCAAGATCTGTGTGTGTATGTGTATCTGTGTGATTATTATCTTTATACTTTATTTTAAATTAAATCAATTGCAAATCATTGCCCCATCACTGAAAAAATAAACTTATTTCGGGGTTATTAATCTGGATAATATAGAATCTCACTTAAACAGATCTTAATATTATTTTAAGGTCATTCGACCTACTTCTTGACATTCATTTTAAGTAATCCCTTCGAGTGAAGTTGTTGCTACGCTGGCAATTAATTTAAGCTTTTATCACGCACCTCCCTTAATCTAAATTATCATACAACGCAATTAGGGAAATTCATTTGGCAGGATTATTAAAATAAGATTATTAAACAGTTAAACGGGCGCCCAAATAGGTGGAATAACCTTAAGCACAGAAAAAATCTCAGAAGTAGAAAAAGCACTTGCTAACACATGCTTTTTTGCTGTGTACTCTGACATGTCTGGTGTACATAGGCAGTGAGCGTCTATTGATAAATGTTTGCTGTGCTAGTCAATGATGTTTCCATAGAAAAATTCCCCAGCACACATAGAGCAACACCATGCCGAGCTTTACAGAGTGGGCCGAGGTGTCTGGCTGTTTTCCGGGCTTTTCAGCTTTTCAGTGTGCATGATTTGTTGATAAAACGTTATTCCTTCTCTGTGGCCAGCCCCTGCACGGCTATTGTGCTTCAGAGCAGCGTGTCATATTGTGTATTGATGGCATTCTTTGTGCGCCTATAGAATGCTCTTCTTTAAAAGGTCTTCAACACAGACATATTTTCAAATTGATAGTGTATCAAGCTGTGCCAACTCCCGAGGGGTTTTATCCTCCGACAGACAGCCTGTAAGGCTTACCTTTGAAAAGTAAAATAGGGAGCGTGCACTTCAAGGATAGTGAGGATGGTTGGGGATGTTACTTTTTAAGCTACATGCTACTTATGATCGAAAAGGACTCCATCCTCCAACTCCATCTCGCAGCTGCGTGTTCTATGATGCCATGAGCATGTGACACTGTGCCATGTGCACAGTAACACTTTCAGATGCCACGTCTGCAAATTCAACACCTATAAGAAACAGTTCAAATTACCTGTCTTTGTAAAAAGAGGAAAAATAATACTTTTTATTTTACATTAGGAAAACTTACTTTTAAAGATGCAGACCTGGTTTCTGGAACATGAATTTAACCTAGGCTTGGACTAAATTGCAGGTATAATAGAGATTCATCACTGAATTCCAAAGATAGTCTAGGCATAGGCTTGATCATGATCTGGGAAACTGACTCAGTGTTTTAAAAGCAGCCTTGCTACTGATAAGATACTGAAAAAGTAGTGTCACTAACTTTAGTTTTTAGCATTATTTTTAATCATATATATGCAAATGTGCAAGGTGCAAATGCATTTAGGCCATGATCAAATTGAAATTGGGTACTTTAAGACACAAATAGCCATTGTGTCAGGGCTGCAAAAGAATTGGGCTTATTGTCTTCATTGAAACACTGTAATGGTTTGGGGCGTAATATAAATAGAACCAGGGTATGATCTCTCAATTCCTTTAAAAGCTAGAAGAACCGTTATATTATAAGTGAACACATTTCTCCTTTTAGTTTCTTGATACATATCACTTGACACACCAAAGGACCATTTGAGGCAGTAGCAGGAATTGTTGATACTTTTTTCTCATTATTTTGCTGCACACAATCATAACCACATAATCAACAGTCTTCTTCGAAAAATAGATTGTGTATTACTATGTTACTGTCTTGATAATGTAGCCTTAAAATAACAGAAAAAAACAGTGTCTGACTTTAGACGAGGTTTTTGTTGTCCAAAAGCTTGATCATTTTGTGCTGCCTTAAAATAGCAGTGGTCCAGGAACGCACCTTTGGGTTGCAAACATGGGTATAATGAGAAAACAAAAACTCTGCACAACAGAGCACAACAGACAACTCCGCACAAACTTTCCACAACATTCTTGCCGTGCTTTGCACTGGTATGATTGTGCGATTGAGTCCAAGGTCTTGTCCTGGACTGAAAATAGGCTCTTACAAAGTTTAAGGAATGCAGGTAAAAAGGACACACACAATATGAACCAACAGACACGGTTGTTGAAATATTCCTTTGCTCTACTGTACCCGAGTTGTGCGGTGAGAGATAATTACGAAAGTGCTTTGAAGGGTGTCCGTGTCTCTAATGAGAACTGTCTGGTATGTGACCTGACGCAGGTTGAACACTCGCTTGCTGAACTTAATAATGCATAGCAAGCGTCTAGTAGCTTGTCTGGGAGCGCTTTGTCAGACGCTGCATTGTAATTCCTCCTCTTGCTGTGAGCAAACCCCTCCCCGCCTGCCTCAGCCAGTGCACGTCTGCTAGAATTCATCAAAGATTAGACATTCTCTTGATACTGAAACGAGAATACAGGTTCAGGTTGTTTCTTTTATTTTGGTAGCTGGAGAATCTTTTTTACTTCATCCAAGAGTTTGTTTTGATCCAACTGCCACTTGTGTTTCATGGACTGCTAAAATAACATAAGTGAATGTCATATCAGGTGGGAATAGAGGGCTGAGAGGAGGTATCAGGAAAACATCTCGGGGCATGCAGAATGTGTGTAATAGCGACGGTTATCACACTGGTGGGGTTGCAAACGTGGCCCAATATTAGCAGCGCGAAACGGAAAATAAATCCTTTTTACAATAAGATCCACAGCTGTAGAGCAACTCAGCAGCACAGGTCTTTGATTTATTCCCTTGGGGCAAGTGAGAGAGAGAATGGAAAAAGGAGAGCGAAAGAAAGATAGAGAGAGAGACAGAGAGAGAAACATTCCAAGCTCTCTGCAGGAAATCAATTTATCCGTGAGGGCAGCCAGCTAAACGCAGCAACACAATACACTGAATTAATTGGCAAGATTTTGGGAGCAAGAGGGCACTCGGGAGAGCTGAAGTTTGTTCACCATATTGTTTTTCGTGTTTTGAGTTATTCGCCTAGTCGAGTGTCACGTCTCCCCTCCCTCTATTCGTTGTGCCCGTTCTCTTTGTTGTTTTTTTCCCTCCTTTCCGAAATCAACTGATACTCAATCACTGAGAGATTTTATGAATCTGCAGTCAGAGCGAGCCTCATTTCCCAGGGAATGATGATACATTGCTCTCGTGGTAGGAGAAGGAAGCTTTAGATAAGTGTTGTGTCACACTTCACTGAGTTATGACTAGTCTCCCGAACGGCAGCATGTGCAAGACAGTGGGAGACTCGAGGGGGGAAAAGGAAGAGCAAGGCGGGGTGTGGCGTGGGCTGTGGCAGTACTGGATTTAATGAGATCTCTCTGCGTCTTTAAATATTTAACAATTCCCGGTGTAGCATCTCCAACTGTCGCCAGGATTGCACTGTACTGTTTCATTCCAAATCCAAGGAAAAGAAAAAACATGCTAGAAAATGATGTAGTGCAATCATTACCATGTCTAAAACTCAAGCCTAAACTCACAATATATACATTAAAAAAGAGTAGAGAAATGCCAGACTTACTGTAAACACCATAATATTGTTATAAATGGACTTGTAGATTGATCCCATACCCATAATTTAATTGGATATTTATTTTAGAATCATCTTCACCTTTGGTCACCAACAAACTAAACAGATGTTTTTATTAAAGGTCTTATACTGTATGTCTTGTTATTGCAAAAATATAATGTTTTCACAAAGATAATTCTTTCCCAAACAAAACAGGAAAATTTGCATTGGAATTTTAGTTAACAAACTGTACATTTAGTGAGCTGGGTCTTCTTACAGCTGTGACCACTAGAGACAGCACCTTTAAGATGCAATACATTCGAAGTACAGCATACAGTAGTGGTACAGTATCAAGCTTCTTCACACTTCAACACATAAGTACTTTTGCTTCCAAATTTCTCTGGAATAAACTGCAGCTTCTCAATGAACAAAGCACAATATATAAGGTTACAAATCATTGTTACAGAGGAATTATTAGGTGACATGCATCATGTAATAAATTAAAACTTAATCAGATCTCCTCTGCAGATCAAATTTCCTCTGCAAAACGTACACATAATTAAAGTGACTGCTGTGGGCTTGCCCTGTGCTGCAGCTTGTCTCAAGTCAGTTGGTAGCATAACGGTTAGGGAGTTGGTCCTGTGATCAGAAGGTCGTGGGTTCGAATCCTGGACCGGAGAAGTTACCAGTGAGGTACTCATGAGCAAGGTACCGTCCCCAGACACTGCCCATGTTAGCTGCCATGATAGGTGACATTTTGTTGTGGTCAGTGTTGGGAAGGCTACTTTGGAAATGTAATGTGTTACAATTACAAGTTGTCCTATCTAAAATGTAATAGTAGTGTAACTGTTTCAATTACTTTAACAAAGTAATGTAACTAATTAAATTTGATTACTTTTGGATTACTTTTCTACATTTTCAATGAATTTTCTCAGCTATCAACCATTTTCAGTTTTTGAAACCTGGTTAACCTTACAGCATTAATCAACACTGACTGCTGTCAAAATCCTTTTAAACTCCCTCAACACTGCCACAGCCGTGTCGGACTTCAACACCTCAACACTGCTTTACTGTGAGATCATGCTGGTCTTTCAATACCTATGCCTGCTAAATCAGAAATTTGACATTCAACATTTGGCGAACATCACTGAATAAGCAGTTGTCTATTCGTGTGGGATTGATTGTGCATATAGCGTCTGCTCACTACAGCTAATTTTTATTTCCTGCAATGGGCTAGACCTACATTGTAGTTCCTATCTGGCATTGCAGGCCTCCTCGCAACTGCAGCTCAGACCGCTTGTAGGCTGTAGATCCAGCAGCAAGTGGGTGTTGCAAATTCAAACATGATAAGAGAACCAATTAGACATATCGGAATAGTATCAGCTGTAAATGAAGGATGTTGTGCACAAGAAAGAATGGCAAAACAATAATATTATTAAACATATAGCCAATGTTTCTGCAGAAGATATTGAGATGTAACTGAAATTGTAATCCTGAATATTTCCTGAAAGTAACTGTAATTTAATTTACGGTAATTTAATTTAATTTAATTACACATTTTTTGAAAGTAATGTAACTGATTACTGTTACTTTTATTTTGTAATTAAATTACGTAACTCGTTACTCCCCAACACTCGTTGTGGTGCACTGTGTGCTGTGGTGTGGTGTGTGCTGTGGTGTGGTGTGTTCACAGTGACAAATAATCACTCATTTTCATGAGGCCAGAGAACCAACAAAAAAACCCACAAACAACAAAATCATTTATTAATTGTAATTGAGGTAAAATGTTCAATTAATTGTAATATTTATTCTCATATCACCCAGCTTTAGCATACAGTATGGTTTATTCTAAGTAAGCTGTGATTGAATTTAAGATTTTTTTTCTCTAACCTATCCAGGTATCGATTGTTGCCATGTAAGGCGACATACTCTTTCAGCTCTATATGTAATTTAACAAGGAGTTCCACTCAGCTCAGAAGTGATTCCCTTGTACGGTCTGAAGCTTACTTACCTAGTTTAGCCTGTGCCAAAGAGTGGAAGAGAGCACATCTAATACCACAGAAAGGCACTCAGGCTGGGAAACCGTCCTCCCTCTCACCCCCATTCTTCCAACTCTACCATACCCCTGTACCACTCACTCCTACACCAGTTGGCAGCCTCCACCAGGCCTGGCAGCGGAGGGGGCACATCGATGCCAGGGCCTCGTGGCTTTCTCTTGTGCCCAGTCTCCCGTACCGCCGGCCCATCCGTCACGCCGCACCTCGCTCATTATTCATCCTCCCAGAGACGGCATCTATTTGATCTATTACTTAGGAGGGCCACCGCCGGACCGCCGCGGCGTCGCCACCCCGTGCTGCATCTTTAATTACGGCCGAGCGAGGTGTTTTTGTTGGCTTGATGAAATATTGAAGGGGCCAGCAGCGCGGCGTGTTCTGTGGCAGAGCGAGGACGATGGTGAGTTGCCTCTCTGGACCAACACGGCTCGACCGGACCAGCTGTTTCATATTTCACAAACCACACATGACCAGATGCGCGTCGCAACAGTCGGTCAGCCGTGTGGTTATTTGCCCACTGCAGGAAAATGGTTGGAAGTGAATTGGGTATGCATTGATTACGGACTAATGTCTTAGTGGCTGGATTAGGAATGGGAATAGAACTTGTCAGGAAGCAAATGCTACTGATGGTATCCGCCTGTTTACTAAAAAGCGTGGTTTTAGTACATATATTCTTCATACTACCAATCAGCCTCATTCACCAACTGTTGTTTAGAGGGAATTTGTTCTTAAAACCCACGTCTGTGGTTTCAGAAAGATTTTAAAATTCACAAGTATTTTCTTATTTGAGATTTGTTCTTAGGTAAGAACACTCTCCACAAATGATGAAGAGCACTTCTACACAAATTTAATTGCATGCCAGGTTGTGCAAAACATTAGATTAGTAATGTGTTTTCTTTAGTTTAGATAACATTATTATACGGTTGTATAACATTATGCTATTTAAATGTCAAATTTCTCAGTAATTAACTTTTTTTTTAATAGTGTAATGCTATTATTTTTCTCTAATTCAACTACCAGGTGTTTCTGATTGGTGTTGGAAGAATTGGCATCTGATAGCCTACTGTGTTGGCTCAGCACAGTCATATCGTCACAACACGCTCTCGGCAGCCGCAAGATGGAGTCAGAGGATAAGGTCCACCTGGGCAGAGATGAAAGCATTAAGCAGCTTTTCTTGGGCATTGGTAGCAGGGCAGTTGGTATTGTAATGGTTAGGAAGTTGGGCCCGCGATAAGATCACCAGTTCAAGTCCTGGGCCGGTAAAGGTACCAGTGAGGGACTCATGATTATTTAAAAGCAGATTCCCCAACATTGAATATTGCAAGTTAAATAGACACAGCCCATGTGTTGACTGAGAGAATTGTAATTTTACATCATGCACCCTCATATTTACTGACAGAAATCTGATTTTACATCATGCATCTTATGTATTTTAAATACCTGTTGACAAATTACAGAGGAAGTGGAATCTGGCTTTGGTTAAGCTTGGAAACCTTCAGTCGCTCTTTGGGCATTTGGGCTAGAATAGCAGCACTTCTCTGTGGGAATTACTGTAAATAGTTGGAAATTTGATCAGCATGGCATTCTGCCCTTTGGGGACTACCGTGTTTGTGTGTGTTTGAGAGAGAGAAAAAGAGAGAGAGAGAGAGAACACAAACTCTCAAGAATCCAAGATAAAGTCTTTTCACATCACAATTATACTGGGACATATCCCATAATTACAGATTTGTGGGGGGGAAAGACATCCTCGCCAACTACCGGTCCAGCTACATGAATATTCAGCTCAGAGGGAACAAGTATAGGTATAATATATAAAAATGACTGCATTCACATTAAAGGAGCAGTTTGGGTAATTGGCTGAGGGGAGTGTGTGGTTGTGCAGCGGTGTGGAAAGCAGTCTGGCAGTGATCTACAGGAGTCCATTAATTGCTATATGAATGCTGCTCTCACATCTCCCCAGAGCTGCCTCAGACAGGGAAGAAGGGAGGGAGGGAGGGAGGGAGGGAGAGAGGGAGAAAGAGAGAGAGATGGGTCACTCAGTCTTCCCAAGCCCACATCCTCAGCAAGCTCATAACGACTAAAACCTCTAATTAATCTTGCTATCATGGGGTAACTATAGCACTCAGTATATAAATGAATTACGGGTCTAACTGCATTGTTGTGTGTGTGGTGGTATTGAGTGTGTGTGCAATATTGAAGGATAACAGAGCACTTAAAACAAAACAATATTTGATTCATTATGAATCCAATCATTTTTCATCTGCATATTAGCCAGGATTAGGGCTGCAGATGTCAGCATTGACACCAGGATGGACAATAGTCACACTATGGTATGTGTAATGTAATTTAAGAAAAATTACATTAAATACTTCAGACTACAACTTTATTGCTACCTGATACAGAAGGAAAATTTTCTAGCTTTTCATTTACAATGACTAAACATCAAGAGATGTCTGTTTGTTGCACAGTTTTCTCATTTTAAGAATTCTTTGATAAACTTCAAGAAAGCACAGTTCACACACCAAAAAGCCTTGAGAGTAAATAGTTTTTATTTTCTAGCCAGATGGAAGCCCCTACAAAATAATCCCAGTCTTTACAGAATGTATCATTCTTTACAAAGTTATTCAAGTCATTTTATTTTATGTCATAATATATAGGCAGAGAAATGCCAATATGTCTTTTTTGTGCAAAACCATGCAACGCTACTCAGGATTAATCTTTATTAAAGAATTTCTTATTATTATTACTTATATATTTTTAAACTGTTAATTAAATATGGCCATTAGACAGCAACTCTCCAAACCACTTTCTGCTTTTAAAAGCTGGATGGAAAGTATGAAACCCGAACAGCAGGAGGAACTAGTTTCCTACAGTATCTCTCTTTATTAAAGCTCATAAAAGAAATACCTACAACTGGAGGAATTTCCTGCCTCATAAGGCCCTGATAGCTCCTAATGTGCCGTGCTCTCTCTCTCTCTCTCTCTCTTTCTCTCTGGCTCCTGGCTCTCGCAGGAGCAAACGCTGAACGGTCCCAACAATGAGCCCTTGTGCTGAAATCTAATTGAAGTGATTGATGAATTCGCCAACCCCTTTGGTTGAGTTGCTGCGCTCCAGTGTGGAGGAATAACATAACAGAGAGTGAATGGAACATGCACGGCTCTAACTCCGTTATATGGGAGTTGACGTCTGGTCCCAGCATTCATAATAACCTTCCCTCCCGTGTCATCGGCGCTACTCTGCGGGAAGGGAACGGGTTGTGACACGTCCAGATACGGGTCTCGATACGTGCTGGCCCTCGGCCATCAGGGCCCTCCTGTGCAGCCTGTGCACTCTAAGACCCGGGTCTTTTTCTTTTCTTTTTTTCAATAGTGGCCGTGATTGTAAAAGGGGGAGATTTGTGGCATTTTACTACCATCTAGTGTATCAGAGAGGCACTGCAGAGCTGGCAGAATCGGTAACAAGACACCAGTGCTTTTACAAGCGACATTCGCTCTTAATTAAGCGCAGCACTTGCTGGAGCACTTGGTTTGCTTCAGGATTGGCATCCACAACCATACATGCAGGGCTTCTCACTCGTTTGTAGGCCTCATCCACTCTGCAAAATAAGGTGGCAAAGTCAGAAGGAGTGACTCTTTGCGAATGCCGGAATCTTTCTTGATCGTTTTGTAAATTCCATTGTGCTGACTTGTTCGTTCCATTACGCACTTGTCTAATGACTAATTGAAGAATTATGCAGATGCGTACAGGCTCAATTGAATTACACAAATAGATCCCTGTGCCAGAAACAACTTACTAGAGCCAGAAATGAAAGTTAAAAGTGACCTCTACATTTTCTGTTTCTGTATTTCTACACGAGAAGCTATGCATGCACACAATTTTAAAACTGTAGTGTTTATACAAAAACAAATAGGTGTAATAACTTTGCCATTGTTTCTTGTGGGCTCGTGTGCTTCCACTGCCAAATATTGATGGCAGTATATCATACCACAAGTCTACCAAAAATTTTATTTTTAAACTTTATGTTTAGAGATGTAATTTGCTACTGCATTGTGTATTCATATTTCTTTACAAAACATTTATATTTCAGTATAAGAAGGGTCAGAGAACTGCAGAGTTTACTATTTTACCTTCTTCACCACTTCTGATTTAGCACCTCAGCTTATTAACAAAGCCTTCATGAACTGGTTTGCCCAATGGGAAAGCACAAGCCAGAAAGTTTGAGAAAGAATGTATTGATTCTGGGGGACCCACAAATTAGTTCTGAATTTCAGCTTCAGATGCTGTGTAAATAATATTATTGAGAGGTTATTGTTTCCGAACATTTCCTAACACTGGTAGCATAAAACGGCTTTGGTAGCCATTCACAAGATTGTAGTCAACTGTTGTAATCAATGTAGATTTCACACTGTTTGAAAATTCTTGCTGGCTCAATTATAAACTGCCATTGCAGAGCTGAGTCTGTTTCTGTTTGTTTTGACTGTGAATCATTACTTTAATAAAAGGAGCTGGCCAAAACACAAGATTTTTTATGACAAGCTGATGGGTCCTATGAATTTAAATCAATTAACTTTGTTTTGTTGCTTGTTGAGCATGTTTGTCCTCTCCTGAAAAGTTTCTGTTTAAAATGAAGCAAAGTGAAAAATATTTCATTTTTAAACCCTTGGTTGAAAGGTATTAAATTAATTCATTATTCTAAACTGTACTGATGTTAAACCCTACACTTACTATAATACACGTATGATGTTTTACTATAAGGAATGAGAGTGGAACAAGGGAATCCAGCTGTTACAACAGAAATAGTTTTAACAGAAACCAGAAATCATATTAAACATTAGAAAAATGTATAATATAATGTAAAATTGTAAAAGTCCCTCTCAATCATTGGCTGGTCAATATAGCTATGGTTAGCCAAAGGAAGAGAAGTGTTTCTAGCCAATGAACGTAGCAGGAGCTACATAATATAGTTTGGCGAAACAGAAATATGCAGGTCAGGAGTTTCCTAAAGATGCAACTGCATACTGAACACATTTACTGTTTAAAGTTTTGCTATAATCACGTACAATTGAGATAGGATTTTGAAAATCTTTGTAAACCATTGTGATTAAAAGTTTATTGTCAGTAAAGTCTGCCTTTTAATTTAAAGGAGAGGCATTTACTGTAAACCAGTCCAACTGCATAACTTACTTCTCACGGAACAACTGATTGATTTCCAAATGCATTTCCTCCACCGTCTTCTCCAGGCCCCTGTGCTGGAGTCTGCGGAGACGCTCCTGAGGACTGACAGTCAGGAGCAGAACCAGGCTGGGCTTGAGAAGATCAGCAGGCCACTCATAGATATCGGAGCCTGAAGCAGGAAGGTTCTCCAACATCCCGCCCACTGCTGTGGCTATAGCATATGCTGCTGTGCTATGCCAGTATCTATTCCAGAAAAAGAATTCTATGGTTGATAAGACTCTGCGTTCATCAGTCTCTAGTTTCCTCCCTTTCACTATGTTAGCCACACATAAAATTTCCGTCAATATATCTCCTCAGCGTGAATGTGTGTGTGTTTGAAGGTTGAATGTGAGCGTATTTTCATACCTGTCCACAATCACTGGTGTTTTTGCAGCCACTCTCGCTATCTGGGCTGCAGTAATGTAATTTCCCAGTGCGTAAAATGCCCTGCGGATAAGCGGCGGCTCTGAGTCGAAGCGCTGCCTAAAGGGGGCCAAGCACTGAGGAGGCGACTTGAGCAGGGCAGCTCCCAGGGCTTTCTGAAGGCTCTCTGTGAGAGTGGTTTTACCTGAGGAAGAAGCGGTCAGTAAAGAGGTCAGACACAGCAGTTACACCACATATTCTCACCCCAGGTTTTTTGGACAGTTCTTAACACACCTGGGCTGTGCCTTACTGACAAAGCCCTTAGCTTATCAAATGCTGGTGTGTTAGCATCTTAAATAGGTCAGAAGTGTCTGAAGTGAAAGAGACTGAAACCATGTGTTAGTGATCATAAAATTGGGAGCTCAAATCCCAAGAATCACCATTGGACACCTAGGCAAGATCCATAATCCCAAGTTGCTCTAAGGAGACAGTCCCTGTAATAAAGCATAAGTGAGTTTTAGTTCACAACTGTTCTTCAATCTGTATGGCTAGACTTCTGATGGCAGGAGGAAGTTTATTCTACCACTGGGGAGAAAACACTGCAAAGAGTCTTGATGCATGTCTTTCTCTTCCAACATCAGTGGTTCGAGATGAGCAGCACTTGATGCTCTGAGAAATTACTTTTACAGTGGTTGATGGACGAGGCCCAATTATCTTTTTCGTGTAGGTGGTTTTGTGAATATTAGCAATGTCATTCTGCTGTTCATCACAGAGAGAGATGCTGCGTTGCAAGATCTACTTGACTGCCTACTACACCTACCAGTGAACTTTCTTATTAATGTAAATCTGAATCTAATGATCTAGTCACCTGTAGTCATCTGGATGTCACATTGATTTATCAACCTCATGAACCTTAACTGGAAATCCAAAGTCTCTAAATCCATTTCTGATATACATATTTAACACATAAAGCTCATATCACAAACATACACACAATTATGTGTGCATATCAACTGCAGACCCTGTATATTCTCTGTATAATACACAGGGTCCAAGGAGACAGTGCCAAGAGACACTTGCTGTAACAGAACTCCTGCATGAGGTCAACCCTTTTGTGGTCCAGAGGAGAACAGCAATGTCTTCTGATACTTTTAGCTAGATTAGATTCTGATACTTTTTAGATTTTTAGTTAAGAGCAGGTTTTCCTTGCCAATGTTAGTCCACTCAGACCTGCTTGGTGACAATGTCTGTTGCAAAGAGCGCTGTACTGAATTGACTTGAATCACCTGTAGCATCCAGACCCTCTATCACGATGACTGGAAACTGTTCTCCAAGCTTGGAGACCTCCAGCTCTTGGTCCACAAGCTCCAGCACTTCCTTCGATTCTGGGATGACATCACTGCACTGAGGAATAGAGAAGTACTTCTTTGATAACTTTGGTCAGATCTATTAATTTCCTCAGTTTTGGCACCAGCATATTTAAGATGCATTAAGTGAGTGTGTCTAACAAAATGTGTTTTCTTCCCGAATAAACAAATACATAGGCATGCTAATATATATAAACTCATTGAGGTTGCCTTTTTGTGTTTTTATACGTTTGACTCTGTGAAAAACTTTTTTTGTACTTCTATTATATTTATGAAACTATTACTCTTAAATAACTGCACATAACAATTACCGTTTTCACACCTAATACAATGAGATTCACATTTTGTGTTTCTGGAAAAAATAGCAAAATCTCTGAAAGATCACAGTTATTTAAATTGACAGCAGTATCTGTCTTGAAAATCTTATATCGGTCAGTCTCTGCATGGAAACTGTGCAAATGCTGCTCCGAATGACATTTTTACTGTTCTTTTATTGTTTATTTACACTACTTGTACAGATTTACTAAAGGTGCTACGTAAATACATCATCATTATTATTATTATTATTATTATTATTATTATTATTAGGGGGGCATGCAGTGGAACACTGCGTGGAACCCTATTGGAATAGTGCTGATTTTTTTTTTTTTAGTCCAAACTCCACCCACTACTCGGGCAAAAAATTGCACCATTCTGCCAGTTGGTGGCGCTAATAAGCTATTTTGCGTTTTGCCTAATAACTTTTGAACCGTAGTTCCGATTCTCAAAAATCTTATACCATCTTACTCCTTGGGTCAAGATGAATCTTTTATAGACCTCGGATCTATTTCCTGCCACATTGATTTCTGCTAATTTGCACATTATGCAAAACTACCCCTTGCTTAACTATACCCTGGATTTCTATCCAATCTGCATGCAACTGGTATCCTTTGAATCCCAAGACATTCTTTAATTATTGTCGAGCACATTTTTAATTTAGGTCTTCATTTGGCTGTAATATGCAAATAAATGTGGTGGGCTTGGCATAGGACTGCAATACCACACACTGAGGCGTCATAGAACCGCTCTGTGGGCTAAGGCTTTGAATTTGGCAGGTAGGTCTGGTACCCTCCCACTACCAGGCAAAAAATTGCACCACTCTGCCAGTTGGTGGCGCTATAATAAGCGATTTTGCGTTTTGCCTAATAAGTTTTGAACCAGCACCCAGATAAAAGGATGAAACGTGTCATTTTTCAACGTCTGTCCACTTCGAATCGTCAAAAACTGATAAAGCTGCAAACTGCATGGCCCCCCGCAGAATCACTTTCGCCGCTTGCAGTTATATTTATTATTATTATTATTATTATTATTATTATTATTATTATTATTATTATTATTATTATCAAACACTGACCCTGAGCAAGGCCCTTAAACCCAAGTCCATGATTTGTAAGTGACTCTGCATAAGTGTGTCAGCTAAATGCCATAAATGTAAGTTCGACTGAGACTTGTGTTTATACCTCCTCAAGAACCTTGTAAGCATCTTCCATCCGATAGAAGACGTCCGAGTTCCTGATGCTCAGGGCTGATGGATGCAGGTTTGGTTCTGCAACAGGCTGGATGTAACATCTCTCTTTCCCAGCACCTTGCTGTCCATCAGGGGTCCAAATCTCTCGCCACCAAATCACACCTCCATCCTCCCGGTTATAGCTGAACAGACTCACCGAGCCAGTGCGCTGGAGCTGCTTTAAAACCAGCTCCGAGCCCGAGGAAGACGAACCGTCCCTCAGCAAAAAGCCCCTTTCCACCGAGTCCTGTTCACCGGGGAGGAAAGACAGCAGGTCGAACACGTCGAAATCTCCCGCCAGATCGCGCTTCAGCTCCGCGTGCCGTCGTGCGCGCTCGATCCTACACACGCACTCTACGTGAACGGAGTAAAGTCTCACGTCCGTGCCGCACAAGCTGCTCAGCGCGTGCGGTTCGTCTCCGGTTCCGTCGCGTGGCTTCGAGCTGAGCGAGAAATAAAACGGCGAAGTTTTCCGATTCAAGTCCAGCATAAACACGCGCGAACAGCACCGAGCCACACGTGACGCCGTCCTGCTCGCGCTCGCCATGTCAACTGGTACAAAGTCTCTCGTGGAATCTCTCGGCGGCTGCGGTCGCAAACGAGTAATGAGTACGAAACGAAACCTAGGCGGGAATAGAAACTGTAAGTTAAACATCAGGGTCGGGCTGAATAATAATCAGGATGAGCAAGCAGGACTCTACATAGGTAGTAACAACAAAAACAAATTAAAGTTTTGGGTATTGAATTAATAATGTAATGTGTAATGTTTTGTGTAAACGGTAAACACACACACACACACACAACCTAACTAAATGTGCATGTAGTGTCTTATTTGTTTGTTCGTTTGTTTGTTTGTTTTTTGTTTATTACGCGGGGGGAGGGGGGGGCCTTTTTGTCTCCTAAAATCAAATCACTTATTGTTTTTTATGACTTTCTGTGGACATTGGAGACTTTATGAAAATGTGTATGTTTTATTTGACAAACTAAAAGAGGTAAAAGATGTGCTTTTGGTTATTGAGGTTAGGGTTAGGTGTAAAATTGTATGCATCTAGTTATGGGAGTCTATGGAAGGAAGTGTGTGTGTATTTTTACTGTCTCATCAGTCACAGTTCAGAACTTTTATCTATTTATTTGTTTAATTGACAGTTTGAAGTGCAATATGTTACAAAGATAATATGCAAACAAATAAACAAGTACATACATCATCATTTGGAAAACGGAGGTTTTGGCCTGTGATGGTATGTGCCAGTAAAGACTCTGGCCTCAAAGTGGCCTCTACGTTTCGTCAGAAGCGAGTGAAAGGTGAGGTAAACTTCATTGAACTCGCCGAGTTTCGTTTTCCTTTCTCGCTCAGCTGTAACCTCGCCCAGCTGACCGCTGTGTTTAAAAGTGGCGCACGTCACATCGCTTAATGCATAGAGGACAGGCTGAGATCCATCATGCTCTTCTCCAACCATCTGGCTTTGGTGCGGATACTGCTGCAAACTTGCCTCAGTAACCTGTGCAGTCTGGGCTCGGCGGCGCTACGCTGGCTGTCCGCGGTAACGGCTGCGAGTGATGCGCGGGTGAGCGCAGCGACGCGTTCCAGCAGCAGCGCTCTCGGGCAACGCAACGCGCCCCGAGCCGGGCGGACAGTCCCAACCAGCGTCAATTACCACTTCACACGCCAGTGCAATTACAAATGCGGCTTCTGCTTTCACACCGCGAAGACGTCTTTCGTATTGCCTATAGAGGAGGCAAAGAGAGGGCTGAAGCTCTTAAAAGAAGCAGGTAGGAAAATAATTAGTAATAATATTAATTAGAACTTAAAATTACAAGTGTTTATCCAAATAAGAATGAGATTATTATTATTGTTGTTATTATTGTTGTTATTATTATTATTATTATTATTATTATTGTTGTTGTTGTTGTTGTTGTTGTTGTTGTTATATAATCTGACCAAGTATGTATTAGTTTATGCTTGTTTTCCCCATGTATTAATTAGGGATGGAAAAAATCAATTTCTCGGGAGGAGAGCCTTTCTTGCATCAGAGGGGCGAGTTTTTGGGTGAAATGGTGCGATACTGCAAGCAAGAACTAAATCTACCGAGCGTCAGTATCGTCAGCAACGGAAGCATGATAAAGGAAAACTGGTTCCAAAAATACGGTGAGCTGCATTACAGAATTTGACCACCAGAGAGCAGCAAGAGTCCATTCATTACCTGAGCTCATGCACTTTTAATGCGTAGTGTAGTCTGCCTAACTAATGCGAACATTTAAAGTTGAACTAATACGTTATTGCAACGTATATTATTTAATTAAATGACTTATTGTTTATATATTAGTGTGTTCATTAAAATAAAGCATGCAATCGATGTTTTTAGGAGACTGTTTGGACATTCTCGCGGTATCTTGTGACAGTTTTCATGAGGAAACCAACAAAGCCATTGGCCGAGCTCAGGGCAGGAAAAGCCACTTGGACAATCTTCAAAAAGTTAGGAACTGGTGCAAAGAGTACACAGTGGCTTTTAAAATCAACTCAGTCATCAACACCTTCAATGTCCATGAGGATATGAGGGAGCACATCACCGCCCTTAATCCTGTGCGCTGGAAGGTGAGGACCTTTAAACATGGCACTCTGTAGTTGAAAACCACAGCTACAAAGCCATCGGTCAGATGTTTGCTATATTGATGCTATCTATCTGATGTCCTGTGCCTTAGGTGTTCCAGTGTCTGCTGATTGATGGAGAGAACACAGGGGAGAACAGCCTTCGTGAAGCAGAGAAATTTGTCATCTCTGACCAAGAGTTTCAAGAATTCTTGGATCTCCATAAAGGAATTGACTGCCTGGTCCCTGAGTCTAATGAAAAGGTAAAGATTAATAACTGCTGCCTATAGCGTAGTCAGGGTCAGTTGTGAAATGCATTCTAAAGAGCAAGGTAGAGTTCTGAAAAGTTTTATCAACATATGAATAAAGAACAAAGTATTACAGCTGTACGCATCACAAAGACACTTAAACCTGATGGTATTCTTTCAGTGTTACTTCTTGATTATCATATTTGTGTGTCCACTCTGCACTTTTAACAGACATTGTGTAAAACAGGCCCAACAGCACATTTACCGAAATGTTTATATTTTTAATGTTTTGGGGGATATATTCTTATTTTCCCCAACAAATCCGTCAGAAGTTTCTCATCTATGTTTTCTAATTTAATTTAATTTCATGGTTTAGGGCTTTATTTCACTATGTGATGTATTATTTGTATAACATTGCATGTGGCATACAGTATTGAAAATGTTTGTTTATTTTCCAGATGAGAGACTCCTACCTGATTCTGGATGAATATGTAAGTAATTATAGAATATCCAAACAACATTCAACCATGTTAATTATAGAAATTTCTAATAGAGTAATTAAAACAGTGAAAAAGCTTATATGTAATTCACATAGAGGTACAATCAGTAATCTTGAATTTACAAGATGATGCTTGTGTGACATGAACAGTTTCCTGATGTTCTTGACTTCTACAGATGCGTTTCCTCGATTGCCGGGCAGGAAGGAAAGACCCATCCAAGTCCATTCTGGATGTGGGGGTAGAGCGGGCCATCCAGTTCAGCGGCTTTGACGAGAGGATGTTTCTCAAAAGAGGAGGAAAATACGTATGGAGCAAAGCAGACATGAAACTGGACTGGTGAAGCTCCTCCGTATTTGCCATGTGTACCTCCTCCATTCAAACCAGCAAAATCCAATTCTGTTACCTTTTAATAAAATATGCAAGCACATACATACATACATACACACACACACAAGGACACACACACACAAATGCACACAGAGTGCTGTATTTTTAACACACTTATTTAGAAGGAATGTGCAGTTCATCATTTGTATTATTGTTTTTATTTTTACATGAATGTCAAGTTAAGGCAGCCTGTATATACATTCCTCAGTTTGTGCATGTCAGCTTTGTTGTAGCACTTTTGACATTTCATCATTTGACATTCTATACTTAGAGCATAGCAAATTACAGCATTATTGTACAATGAATATAAAATGTATATTTCTCTGAATATATGTCTATGTTTGTGATTTAATTAACTATTATTTGAATAATACATTTATAATTTCCTATTACAGACTTGTTTTCAAGGCATTTTTATTGTTGGGTTTTTCTTGTTATTCTTTTTAGTCTTCTTCTCTTTCCTTATATTTTTCTTCAGTCTTCGTTTTCTTTTTCTTCTATTAAATTATCTAGTAAATCAAAAGTAATGAAAGAAAGATTCCATGTCCGTCACCTCCTTTCTTTTCATTCTTACACCTCATTTATACTTCTCTCCCCCTCCTCTCTTCTTCTCCTTCTTCCTTCCTTCCTCCTCCTCCTCCTCCTTCTTCTTCTTCTTCTTAGTTTTTCTTCTTCTTCTTGATGCTTTGCTTCTCTATCCTGTCTGTCTTGGCCAGATTTTGGTTTTACAAAAGAGAATCTGTTCTCAATTAAATTACCTGGTTAATCAAGGAGAATGAACGAATGAAAAACAACCGTGCAGGACACGACAGCGGTTACCAAACGCCGTACAATTTTCCTCCGGTTGAACAAACCCTCGCACCTGCTTTACCGTAAACTCCGTAGTAAAAGGGCCGGTGCAGCGCGCGCACGTCTCTGCGTGTCCGGCACGCGGCGCTCTTCTCCCACGGTTCTATAAACAGCGCCCAAGTAGGAAACGCGCAGACAAATGGCGTCTTCACAACAAAACGGACTAATCAGCTGATTCGTCAAAGCAGACGGAGACCGAAGGTAAAGAAAACACCTTACAACCCGAGACCAAGACCCGCGTCGCTCTCTTGGGCCCGACAGGACATTTTTACAAACGTACATGTTGTAATCTGTACGTTTTTGGAGACAAATATAATAATAGTGATAGAAGAGTCGCGCGTCGCTTCGTTTCCTCTGCACGGCATTTAAACGCCGAGACCAGACGTTTAATGCAGGGCAGACGAAGAATAACACGTATTTATTTTATTTTATTTTTGTCGCATACATTAATGTAACTGACGTATTGTTTTGTTTCTCCTTCGTCGTGTTTTTATTCCCCTTTATTCCCCCACCACTACAGGTCGTTATTGTGATGGTCTCCCTCAGATCCGGACCCGCGCAGACAGACGATGCTTTCTTCACACACATACACATTGTGTGTCTTTGGAATGATGCTGTTGTGTAGTGTAGTGTAGTGTAGTGTAGTGTAGTGTAGTGTAGTGTAGTGTAGTGTAGTGTTGTGTTAAATGGGGCTGCGTCGCGATCTGACGGGCTGCTGCACTACAGATCTGCGCTTCTCCCGGTTCTGGATCAGCTCCAGTTCTGCTCCGCTCTAATCCGTCGGCTCCAACGTTAAAAGGTTCGACACACAGACGTTTTTGTAGCTCGAGAAGTTGACAAAGTTCCTCGTCTTTAAGCTGAGGTAAGTGCAATTTGCTTTCCGCCACACTGCTTGAGTCGTCTTTTTTATGCGGTCTTATATTCACGATGAAGGAATGATGCCAACATTGCTCGGTGATGATTATGATGGTGATGTGGTTTTTGCTCTCCAGTGGTATTCTTGGAGTTAGGGTTTTAAGAGACTCCCCTGGGGGTGAAACTTGCATCACAGTGTATGGCATAATACAAGGAGATTGATTGGGGTGGTTTGCTAGGTGATGGCATATGCATAGTAAATAAAGATAAGGGGGAAAACTTACACCTTTTCTCCAGGATCCATCCTTTCTTTATACAAGAAGCTTCAATCCAAGTAATGTGTTACATCAAACAGACTTTTCTTGTAGATAAGTCATAGAGAACAAGAGAAGGGCAAGTATTCCTTTTGCACCTTAAGATTCACCACTTATTTTTTCTACGTCTTATTATTGAGGTTTTTAATAACAGCTACTAATTGGACTTGGATCTGAGACTGTGATTCCAGGTAGGATGGTAGGAAGGTAGACTGCTATTACAGGTAGATCAAGGTGCGGTGTGTTTTTAGGGAGTGTTTGTGGTTAACTGGTTGGGTAATTAAAAAATTCCAGCGCTCAAAAGCAAATGGGTTACAGAGTCATTGTGTGAGTTTTACTGAAGGTTGAGTCACATTATAACTTAAAGATAACTTTATAAGCTTTATAGATTTGCCTGTCAGAATTGTATGCAGGCCTTTGGAGGTTTTTATTTCTATGTTTATCGTCAGCGGTCATTCACCACTGACTTTTTATGGGTTATTATTGAGTCATATTAAAAGAAGAGATCAGCAAAAATCTTTTATCATCAGCAAAAAAAACACCGATGAGATGTGAATTAATTTGTCTTACTCCACACTTACTGCACATCCCCTGATGTGGTGGCATTGCTGAAACAATATATTGTATAGCCTTGACATGGCAAATGAGAAAGAATGCTGTTTTGTTGCATGGTATCCGTGACTACCAGTTATCAATATACATCTGGGTTTAGCCTAGACATGTTATCACTTGCAAGAAGCCCATATTGTTCATGTGGAGCTGAAAATGGTATGTATTCTTAAGATGCACACATTAAAAAAAAACAACAGCAACCCAAAAACGACTGGAATAGTTGGGGTAGGGTCTTGTATTTGGCGAGGGATGGTACGCATTCTATTACTTTTATTTTTCTACCTTTATAGCCCCTTTACACTAGAATGCTGTTCTATTTTAGATTGATGTTTCTTTTTCCATACATTTGTGTATGTTTATATGTTTCTTCCCTGCTGAAATAGCAATAAAAAGATTTGATTAAAAAAAAAACAGACTGGTGAACAAACAAAGAATTTTGCCAAGCGCCAACGCCTTTTGCAGTCCGATTGATTTTTCAGGGTCAAAATATAGCCCAGGTCCATTTCAGCTAATGAAAGCCATTTGCTGTAGTTCAGTTTATCTTGACGTGCAAGTCACCGTCATTGCTCAAGGGAGGAAAAAAACAAAGCTGTCTGCTGCTGTTTCATGAGCAACAAATCTATGAGTAGCCAGTGACTGGGCAGCTCATACTTCCTACCTCTTATGTAAGAGTTTGCGGTTGTGAAGCGCAGGTACGGTGTGTGTGTGTGTGTTCTTCTGTGCTCAGAATCTTTCTACATTTTAACAAGGCTTCTTGTGCACTGTACACACAGGTGCTATATTTGTCTTTAGCAGGGTGCATTCCAAGAAATACTAGGACACTTATTTTGTGATATCGCACTGCCCTCAGTGCGTAGGCGGGAGAGTCGACGACCTTCGTCTTGACAGCAGAGAAATGGCCACGGCTCTGGATGAAGTTAACAACATGCACTTCTGCTCTTGGTAATAAAACAACTGAGGAAACAAGACCTTCATTTCAGAGAGAGTCAGGCGTCATTCATCTCTTGACAAGCGGTCTAACCTTTCTTCTTGAGGTGAGAATAGAGCTGTACTTGTTTCAGGTGTGAACTGCGTTTGACTTACTTTTCAAACTATTGGGGTGATGCTTAGGGTTTGGTGCGTGTATTTGTGTCCAGTGTTATTTCTTTGTAACCTCTCTTAAAGGTGTGTGTGTTCTCTTGTAGACTGATCATATAAGATGAAAGCTGGATGAGTTTTTCTTTTACACCTTTCGATACAAATGTTTATAATTTTACTACTTGACTTTACAGATTTACATGTCAGAATGGTAGTCAGACTCCTTGTGACTTATTATTGAGGGTTTAATAACCGCTTTTAACTTGAAGGAGCTCAAGCTGCTTTTACTTGTAGATCAAGGTGGAGTGTGTTTCTAGGGAGTGTTTGTGGTTAACCAGTCGGGATTTAAAAACATTCCAAACCTGAAAAGCCATTGGATTACAGAACCATCATGTGAGTTTTATTGAAGGATGAATCACACAGCCTAGATACAATTTTTATACGTTTATAACTTTATATGTTACAATTGAATGCGAGCCTGTAAGGACTCATTTTTACTTGCCATAATCGCTGACTTCTTGTGGCTTATTATTGAGTAACACTTAAGTCAGATATCAGTTCACAAGGCTACAGTGGAAGCTGAAGACGGGCAGGTTGAAACTAGAGAACAAACCCTAGTGTGGAATTTAAGAATTGTCTGAAGTATTGCCCTCGTGTTATAAATATTAGATTTCATTTTTGCTTTGTTTATTAACACTTGCCCAATTCGCAAAGATTTTAAGTTGCAAATGAGTGACAAAATTCTTGTCATTGACTTTCTTTCGTGTTGAACATTTGAAGTAAAAAGTGACTATAAGGTTCCATTCTGAAGACTGCATTGCTCAACTGTAGTAGCACAATGAAACGATGCATGTTTAATATGCAAGACATCTAAAATGCAGGTTAAAAATGCAAGATAATATTCTGCTTTCGCTGTCATCTAATGCATCCCATATTGGACCGAGTCTTTGTGTTCCATCTGACATTCTGTATGAAATATTTAGAAGCCGTGGTTAACCTCTTTCTCTGCTACCATTTGTGTTCTTATTTTGCATATTGGGGTCAGGGAGGCTGTAGGTTGCTACATAAGCAGTAACATGTACAGGCCATGAGGAGCAGAGGCAGACTAAAACATGTAGTGATTAGGTAAGGCCATTACTCACAGTATCCCTCTAGAATCCCTCCTCCCTTTATAAAATCACATGCTGGGGTGTTTTCTGCCATAGCCATGTCCAAATTCTGATATCTATGGCAGGTATTTCTGGTGTTTCACGTCGTGCTTTCTTTTGTTTTGATTCCTTAGACCACTCGTTCTCCTGCCTCACCATAACCCACAAGACAACATGACTTCTGTTAGTCAATATCTCTGACTTGGGAGAAAACTAGTGTAATCGTTTTGAGCTGAGAGGAAGGGGGGAGCTCAAGAGAGAGGGAAAAAAGGCGAAAGGGTGCTGGCTCATCGACTTAGGAAAGCTTTTCGTCCAGGGAGAACGGCCCGGCTTAGACATCCGTACATTGGCTCTATGAGTTATCTTAAGGTTCACTCTGGGGTGAGAGCAGAGTGGCAGAAAATGAAATTTGCAGGCTATTAGTACAAGAGACAACAGCACTTAATGGATTAAATTGGCCCTGATCTTTTATTTAGGGATGTTTTCAATGTGTTTGTTTTCATAAACATGAAAATCCCCTGGACTTTTTCGTAGTGTGCCTCATTTTGACCTATTTGTTTGGCCCTTACCATCAACAGCCAATTCCACAAATCTAGTTTAAGTCTAATTCTGGACTAAAATATGATTTTTGGATTCAGAATCGTGGTATAGTTTTGTCCAAGACTTAATTCACAAAAACCTGTGTGAATTTGTCTTCCTGATCACTTCATGTCCAATAATTTCTACCGCACCTGATTGCATTTAAAAATGTTTTGTGGTGCAGCATTGCCAGGCAACTCAATGAGGAATCAACCCTGTAGAAGACAACAGTGTGACTTGTCCCTTGTGTCTGAATTAATGACAAATTTCTTTCACATGCAACTCCACCTAAATTCTTTTCCACCGTAACTACCATTGTGTAATTCATCTTGGTTTATCTATAATGCCTTTATATGTCATTTATAGCCGAATATTGTGCTGGAAAGAATAACAGCATTGTGCAGTAACGGGGAAGTAATGAATGCAGTTCTCCTTTGTAAAATTCTCCAAAATTACACAAATGTTCAGTCACTTAAGGAAATAATGTGCCATGGGCCCTCAATTGGGCTCTCTGCATCTGCTGCCTGTGTCTGTTAGGCCTGCTGCTGAGAGACTAATGATGATGGCCTCTCTCGGGGACTAAATTGTCTGGCTGTTGAGAGGAAAAGATTGCAGACCTGTACAGAGTATGTCTAGAAAATGGTAAAACGCCATTAGTTTTGCCTTGAACAGAACCAGAATTAATTCTGTTGTACTGATTAAGGCCTGTTAGCAGCTGTGTCCACTATCATTTGTGTGTAGAAAACACTACTATAGATGAGTGTGTATTAAATAGATATTCAGAAAAGTAGATCTGTTAAGGTTAGCATATTGGTGCACGGAGCGGGTATTTCATCAAAGATGATTTGGTGTGTCATCTTTAGACGTATAATGCTGTAAATTGAGTGATTATTTGTCGTTATGCACATACCACAGCACAGCACGGCACACAGAGCGCCACAGTGAAATGTAACCTCTTCGTTTCATCCATCCTTGAAGGAGCAGTGTCCAGCTTTTTGGTAGCGCCCTGGGCAGCAGTGCTTGGGAACAGTATTTTGCTCATTAGTACCTCAGTGGTACCTTTACTGGTCCGACCTTCCTATGATGGGGCCAACTCCATGACTGTCACGCTACCATCTGCCCCAGTCATTTTAGAAGATGCGTCAAACTTCAGTTTCTAGCTTTTTTCATGGCTAATTTTTTCAGGTACTTCATGCTGACTCAATTTTGCAATTATGGTAGACGTAATGTTGGAAATTGGCAGTTGTGAATGACAGATATTCATTAGAAATGGAGGTTCTGTTTGTTCTAAAGGGACTGTGGTGCACTGAAATGCACAACACAAAATTGCAAGTGGGTCATAATTTAAACATACTGACTTTGCAATCAACCTTTTTGGAGAAATTATTTCATTTAAATATAGTAATTGATGGTCTGTCGAATGGAGAGGACACATTTCGTGTGAAGTGGTGCACTGTGGTGTATTCACAATGACAATCACTCACTATTTGGTATTTACCATAATTCAGAAAATTCCCATGAAAGATGTTTTGTAAACTTGACATTGTTCCACCACACAATGTTTGGCCATTTCTCTCTTCTTGGTTATCTGACAGAAGGACAGGACACAACGATCTTCAAGGAAATTGATGGGTGGAGACTCTCCAAACCAATGGTATTGCCATGTCTCTGCTCTGCCTTCAGTGCAGTCTCTGCTCTGCTTTGAATCATCCAGGGCTTTCTGTGTGTGTGTGTGTAGTGGAGTCAGGCTGAGGACAGCAGGTCTTGAGGCACTGCTGAATCACATGGTGGATGTGCTGCCTGTGTTTTCTGTGTGTGGTGCTTGACTGATAAAGCATGCACAGGTCAGCGGGGTTGAGAGCACCAGCGTTGGTCCTGAACTGATTCACATCTCATTCACAAGCAGCCTGTTGTGATTCTGAAACGGTACCTAAACCCAAAGACAGTGATCCTGTTGGCCAGCTTATGGTCGGTTTGAGGGTATTCGTTTAGGATTAGCATTAAGGTTAAAAGAAGAGCTAAGTTTATGATGCTGATGATGGTGGTTAACATGAAGAAGGGCTGGTCGATACGACTTCAAATCGATATCATGATTAATTGAATATTTCACTTTGATTACTGTTAATTAACTTGTTTTTATTTGCCCTCATAGTTTACTGACGAGGGTTATACTGTAAATATGCTGAACTGTTAAAGCTGGAATATTTTTCAAGCTTATCTTTGTGGTTTTAAAATTATTGAAGGAACCACAGAGAATTAGTGACAGACTGAATGGGGCAGAGTCACATGATGACACGCAGTAGTATGTTTTAAAGTGGCAAGACATGAGCATGCACTGAGGAAAGTATTAACAAAATTTCAAAACTAATCGAGATAACTGACAGAGGCAAGATGATGTTGATTAGAGGTTCTGAATGTTAGTTTTGATTGTTTTTTTATTAATTGCTAGTCCTACACCAAAATTATGCTTAACACTGCATTTTTGTTCATTAACTATATTCTATAGCATTTTTGGGGGGGTTCTAGAACCCTTGCCCTGATTGTAGGTACAGGTCTGGCTCTGTCTGCAATAATACATAATGTTATTCGTCTAATGTGCCTATATTTAGCCTCTGCTTTACTCTTTGTTATTATGTTTCTCATCCAGCACCTTACTTCTTGTACCTAAGTTTATATTGTATGCATATACTGTATGTTGACTTTATGCTTGTGTGCTCTATAGTTTTATTGTTATAGTTTTTGTTTTAATTATCCATACTTTTAAGTGTCCTTTATAATCTGAGCATTTGCTGATTGTTCCAAACAACATCTCATTGTATTTTTACAGTGACAATAAAGGCATCTATCCATCCATCCATCCATGCGTCCTACCTACAGAACTACGACCACTGAGCAAGGCTCTTAACCTCAAGTTGCTTGATAGAGATTGAAACCTGTAATTAGATGGGCAAAGCGTCAGCTAAATTGCATAGCATTTATCCTGTTGCTTTCTTCACCTCAAATATTAAAGCGGATATTGGCGGTCAAGTTCTGTCTATCAACGAAGGTCTCTCCTTTAAGTGCATTTAGGGAACACAAGCCTAAATTGTATCTGACACAAGTCAACTGCAATCAGTTCTGCATCCCATTTTTATGCTCACAAAAGCATAAAAAAATCTTTTTATGGTCTTTAATCTATTTGTTTGGACTGTTGGTGTTTTAAACAGTTTTTTTTGTCTAAGAACTACGAGTGACAACAGATTGTCTTCGTGGTGGACCCCGAGCTCTCGCTCTCTGCACATGTCAATAGGGATAAGCAGCAGAGAGCATGCTTGTCATATTCTCTTAATTTTCTCGACATTAGTGGTATGCCACGAGGCTTCTGGAGCAGAGGGCGTCTCTTTAAATGCTGCTGTTTTGGTCTGAAATGGCAGACGGCCAGGCATTTCCCCCCATTTAATTCTACGCCTTCACGGGAAATCAAGTTCAAGGTTCACATTCAGTTTCTGCTTTTAAGAACTCTTCAGATTTTGTCACTTCTAGCCTGACTGACGAAGGTTTTGTAGATTAGCTGTTATGTAACGTTGGTTCTTTTTCTCCGCTTGACTTTTAATAAGCTTCAGCCAGATTCTTGTTGCCATCGAGTAATTTGAGACGTCATTTTTGAAAATTGTGGATCTTATTTGAAATTCTTTTAAACAATCACTGATTTTGGAAATTTTACAAACGTCAAAATTTTGGATAGCTCAGAGTAATAGAGTAGTAATATTTTTAACTGTCTACTCTGTATCTTATATATTTAAACGTCTTTATTGTAAATATTAAAATTTTAGATTTCGGAACTGCGGATCCCACTTTGAAATAAGTGTGTCTTGATACATAAGTATTTGATTATAGACTTGGGCTATATTCAGTCATATCGCACTTGCACATGCTCGTTTCCAGAAAGAGGAAAGTAGTGGCTGTATTGCCTTTCCGAGCACCTATTTCAGCCTAAGTGCTGAGTCAGACTCTTCAATTATCCCAGTGACGCATTCAAGGAAGTGTCCCATCTTTGGGGAGGCAGTTATGTGTTGATGCATGTCCAGGTTGAAGCAAAGATTTGACCTGTTTTTTTTAATCATGTTTTATAGCCCTGCCTGAATGGTTACCAAGCCACAGTTGACCTTTCATAAGACAAGGAACCGGAAGTCATTATTTAACTGACATGATTCAGCCTTCACCTACTTGAGGAGAGTTTCCTTGCTATCCAGTCGTCCCTTCTGCTCACAGCATCTCCATTTTATTGAAAGGAGCTAATATTCTTTATTTATCACTACTTCAGTGTGGTAAAGTGTAACCTGGTGCATTTTTAAAACTGCTAAAGTAAGCAAATGCATTAAACACAATGATGTATATATTCAAAAAATTCTAGTTATATTCTAAACCATTTTTGTAATATGTCCATATCACATGCATCAATCCAACCTTTTCAGTACCAACGCCGATACTCCCAATCCCTTGTTGTTATTATGTAAAGATAAGTTATGGCTTAGTACTATGAAGGAAAAAAAGGTTAGTGCCAGGAAGAAACACTTCTTTATCCTTTTGGAATCCATCTGGAAATAGAATAAAATTATTTGAAAACAAATAATGCATCTTTCTGTATTTATTTTTTACTCTCTAACACAATAGAATGTAAAAAACGTTTTTCTGATTAATTGACTCATTTTGTCCTACACCTCATTTTGGACTTATTTTTGACATGATGGCATTCCACGCAAGAGCCATTCCACACAACAACACGACTAGGTTGCGTCTCGGAATAAACAATGAAAACATTAAGTAAACAGCTCTATTGTGAGCAGAACGCTGGTTGTTTTTGTTATATATCAGCTAAAGTATACGTTTTGTCTGTAAAAAAAAAAAAGGGGACGATTTGAACTGGATCGCTTCAGTGAATGTTGGACCTCCCTGGGAGAGACGTGTATTGTAACAAACACTGCGCGGAATGCCAAGATGGCGCGCAAGAGCTGACGTTGTTAAGAAAATTAAACAATATAATTGTGTATAATTTGCTTGGGTTTCTAATGTGTTGTGCTGATTGTTCTGCTCAGTGTCATTTCCATATGTAGGAATTACCGCAAATGTGGACTGAATTGAGTGTACGCACATACGAAACGTAAAAAAACCTACAATTTACAGATCGGCTCCATGCCACTGACACCCGATCCAGCTATTCAAGATGTTATCGGACCAATATCTGATCCATGAATCGGATCGGTGCATCCCTAATCACAGCATCAGATTTTCTGACCTATTGACGAGGGGATGAGAGAGCAATTTTTACTTTTGATAAAATGGCAGAATAGGACCAATGTGTGGTATCCCAGTCCGCAGTGCAGGTTTGTGAATCTGACTCCTGTGAAGAAGGGGGTTGCTATAAAATTCTGATGGCTGTAGAGACAGCCCAAAGTAAACAAGTCAGAATGATCCAGCAAACTTGGAGCAGGGAAATGCAGATCTTTCTCTAAAAATGTCCTGGATGTCAACATGGTGTCATAGTGGCTGATGTCCTCTGCCAATAGCCATTCTGTGGCGTAGAGACCATGTCCCAGTGGTTCTCTGTAAATCCCAACAGCCAATTACTGCATTGGATTTACCAGCTTGTCGGCTAACGTTCGTTCACAGGGACTCTCCCAAAACTCTTTGAAACGCTTACAGATGAACAGAGAAAAGATTTACAGTTAGACATTGCATAACTATGGAGGGTGTGGGGAGCTTGTGTCCAATGACTCTCCTACATAAAATTGCCTCTGTTTGTTCTTATTGTCAGTTAAGTCAGATTGTGAAGGCACTTAAGAGGTTACTGAAGTGGAAAGTCTACTGCACATCTACAATTCTTCTTGTGCAAATAAAGACTAAATTCTGATTACTCTTATACTGTGACTAATAGTTTTCCACTTTGTGTTTCTATGGCAACGCGACGGCATAATGAGGGTACAGCTTTCGGCAGGAGGCCAGGGGTGACCTTTTAAGGATAGGGACTGATCACTTAGACGAACACACATAGCCTTCAGTTGAGATTAGGCATCAGGCAGTTAAGCGAGACACCCTAACTCTCAAGGTCCAGGCTGTTTTTAAAACCTGCAGCCCTGTGCAGTGATGGATGTCGGCTACAGCATTATAAAGATGGAGCTTCACCCATCAGCTGGGGGAGTGGGAAGTTGTATTTTTACAGTGCCATTAATAGTGCATTTTATGTACACCTGAACAGTTATGTGATGTATGGGTGGACAAGTTTTTGTTGTTGTTGTTGTTTTTCTGTTGTTTTTCAGATGCAGCAGAGTGTAGCATCTTCCTGGATGATGCAATGGCAGCCATTTTGTGACAATATCCCCACCTTCTCTTTCTATGAAGTGGTGAAAGAGCTAAATAAAGACTCTGTGGACAAGTGGGGACTAACTTTGAGGAAATGATCCCTTTAGCCCAGGCCTCTTTGACTTCATAGAGGCATAACTTCTGCCTTCATCTGAGGAATAATTTTTTACTTCCTTAGGGATCCTCACAGATTGAATTTGAGCTAGCGATGGGCAATTCATTGAAAATTAATCAAAGCTTTCAGAACTTCTAATCAACGTGTTATTGACCATGTTGGTTATTTTAATTATTTTTGTTACGTTTTAAAAGCTTGAAAAACTATGTACATGCTATGTGTTGTCATACTACCATATGCTGTGACTACATTTTAATGTGTTTTCTTTACATGCCGTCTCTCATCAAGAAAAATACCCCCGCTATAACAGTTGTACATATTTACAGTACAAACCTTTTCAGTGAACAATCAGGGGAGAAAACAAACAATAATATAACCTAATAATAATAGAAAAAATAATAGAAACTGAGCATATGAGTCAGTCTGTTAACTTCTGAAGTGTAGTGTGGCTGTTTATAGTTCTTCATTAATGGAGCATTTTAGATGCACCAGGACTCAGAAAGGGAAGTCCAGCCTTCTCTGGGTTACACAGTGCTGTCTTCCAAAATGTTTTGGATTTTAGAACATTCGTCTTCATTTCAAATTGGGTTCAAGAGCTCACTGTAACTTCCAGGTGTGGGGGGCCTGGCAGGATAAGGATGATCATATGAAATCTTGTTAGTCTGATTATTAAGTGAGTGATTATTTGACATTGTTAACACACCACAGTACAACACATAGTGCACCACAACAAAATGTGATTTGACCCATCTGTGAACACTGATGGGAATAACGGCATTACAAATAAACAGCATTACTTATGGCATTATTTTTTCGGTAACAGGCCGAATAAGTGATGATGACTGACCTCCATTTAAGGAGGGGTGGGTTCAAAATTCTTAGACATATTTGATTTTTTAAAATGAAACACAATAGTTACTTTCCCTGATTACTAGTTACTTTTTTAATGTTGTAACTCCTTTACTAACTCAGCTACTTTTTTGGAGAAATAACTACTAACTATAACTAATTACTTTTTAAAGTAACTCTCCCAACACTGTCCGTAAAGGAACCTTGCTCAGTGGTACCTTTACCGGTTCAAGTGATCACTGAGCAGCTGTTAGGTCTAGTAGGGTTTCCAGTAAGTCTGGTGGTGTTGGGTTTCTGCAACACCAGCTCATAGAAATACAGAAACTTGAAGTGTCTCGGTCCTTCACATGTTTTAGGAGCCAATGACGAGTGCAAAGGAATACAAGAGTGTGTGGAATCCACAGTAAAATGCAGAGTGTATACAGTGATCATAGTGCAGCACAAGAGCAATGGCAAGTCTAGCAACAGCAGTCCAACACATTAATTTCTTTTTCTCTTTGTTCTGTATAGTTTTCTTTGGGGATTAGGGCTTCAAAACACAATGCCCAATACATTTTCCTTAAAGTAAATACTACTCTTATATAGGAGCAGACTACTATTGGGACTAGATTTCTCTAAAAATACAGATTCTACAATGGAACATGGTCTCAGCCTCTTGTGTGTGTGATGCTGCTGCCATTAGCACATAATTTCATTACATTTACATTACATTTTGCTGCTGAATCCTCATGCATCACCTTACCGAGTAGGCTGGTAAGCATAGATACTGGGAAAAGCTTTAGTGACAGCAGTAAGTCCTAGATTGTCAAACTCCTCGGGCTCCTTTCTGTAGCTAAAGGAAAATGACTGACGTGCAGGAACATGAAACATTTTTTTCCCCTAGCATAATGGGAGGGGAGCCGGTCCATACTCAACCAGCTGGCTATGTTCACTTGTACACAAGCTCACTTTTGTCACATTCATTTACTCTCATATGACACTTGGTTACGTCAAATAATGTAAATTCTATAATGAATAAGATCACTTCCAGTGCCGTCATGAAATCTGAGAAACTTTTAAATCATATACGCTATATTGCCAAAAGTATTAGGACACCCCTCCACATCACTGAATTCAGGTGTTCCAATTGGGGTTGTCTTCCAGCGGTTGGGCTTGGCCCCCTAGTTCCAGTGAAAGGAACTCTTGATGCTTTAGCAAACTAAGAGATTTTGGACGATTTCATGCTCCCAACTTTGTGGGAACAGTTTAGGGATGGCCCCTTCCTGTTCCAACATGACTGCACACCATTGCACAAAGCAAGCTCCATTAAAAACATGGATGAGCAAGTTTGGTGTGGACTGGCCTGAACAGAGCCCTGACTTCAACCCGTTAGAACACATTTGAGATGAATTAGAGCAGAGATTGCAAAGCAGGCCTTCTCATCCAATATCAGTGGCTGGCTTCACAAATGCTCTTCTGAAAGAATTGTCAAATTTTCCCATAAAGACATTCCCAAACCTTGTGGACAGGAGTTGAAGCGGTTATGGATTAAGAATGGGATTTCATTAAAGTTCATGTGTGGGCAAAGGCAGTTTTCCCAAAAATGTTGGGCAGTATTGTATAAGACTCTGGAACTGTGAAGTAATTTTCATATAAAGGGAGCATTGTGGTTGAGCATTGAGTTAAAAATAGGAATTTGAGGTTTTTTAAAATTAGAGGTCGACTGATACAGGTTTTTCAGGGCCGATATTGATACAGTTTATTGCTAGTTAATGGGGCTGATTACCAATATTTGGAACTGATATGCAAAAAGAAAATCTCTTTCAATTTTGAATTTTATAAACACCAGGCTCAGCTGAAACGCTCCTCTCTCCCCTTCTTCTTCTCAGAGCTTTAAAATGCCTTATATCGGCCCGCTGGTAAACGGACGACCCTTATTTAAAATGGTAGAAATGTCATTAGTGATGTACTGGTCTGATACCAATATTCAATATCAGTCCAGTACTGTTTCATAGCTGCATCAGATATTATAACAATGGACTGATCTATTCCATTAAATAAATTGTTTCTACCATTATGTGAATTTTTTTAAATAATTGTCCAGTGTGTATTAGTTTGACTGCATTGTGTTAGTTTAGAAAATGTTATGATTACTCATGAAACTGATACAGACTTATAATATCTGTGCTTTTGGTATTGACCAACCTGATGTCCATAGCCCAGCTGTTTGTACCAGCACCGAAAAGGATGGATTAGTGCATCCCAAATTTGAAGTGCACTTAGTTTCATGCTAAAACGTATTTCAAACCCATATTCTTCAAGTCCATCTTCATCTGTAAAATATACTCAGGCAAACTCAGAGGGCAAACGTTTGTCATAAGCAACACTGATCTCTTGCAATTTCGAAGTTCATTTCATTCTTGCCCGGCTGCCAAAACCTAGGGTCATGAACCAGTTTATTCTTAGCTGTGTAACGAATGAGACAGCAGAGCTGCCATTTGCAGTTTTGATAGTGTGGCACACAGGTTTAATGAGAATTCCACGGGGAGGAGTAAGGGGGGACGAGTTCAGTACTTTGACTGGGGTGACTTGGAAACTGGCAGATGATCACAGGAGAGTGGAGCTGGTGAAGAGTGAGGGCGAGATGACACCAATTAGACTTAAACCTCTCCTAATTGGACTTCCAGAGAGGAGTCTATATATAGGCTGGGAATGAGGCTGGTAAGTAGGCCTGTCTCCTGCTGCTAGTGTGGATAGGTTTCTGGGCCGTTAAGGCTATAATGGCTGGCATTTTTCTCCCCTTTTCGTTTTTAGATTGCTGACCCTTGTAGTGGAGAGGGCTGTGAGTAGTCTCCTTGCAGCGAGAGTCTTGCAGCTCTTTTGCCTGATTTAGCATTAGCATGCATATACGCAGTTGCTGTGGTGGGGGGAAAACGAGTAAAGTGTTGCTTTGGTAACAGCCAAATATATGCTGTAGCCAGCTTCCTGTGACCTTGCAGTTGCTGTTAATATTCCCATTTAACGGTTAATGATGGCTTATTAAATGGATCTCACACAATCATTGACAACAGACTATCTTTAGCCAGAAGAAGTCCAATTAATGAGTGTGTTGTACATTGTGAAGAATTGCATATAAAAGGATGTGTTCATTTAGCATGATAAAGCCAGCATTTTATCCGATATTAATATTTTTGGGGTTAAAATGACAAAAATAAATTGTAATGTTGCTTGAACATTGAAGGCTTATATGCTCTACATTTTAAAAATTAAAAGGGAGGAAGTGGAGAGAGAAAACACTTGTTCCATTTCCACAAGGATCTGTTCTTTTTTGTCCAAACCTGAACAAAGCTCTATATTTACTTAAATAGTTCTAGTCTGTTGTCTTTGTCATCTTTGTCTGGAAATCATTTTCCCCATTCATGCTGCATCTCAGCAGGGTAGATTTGGGTGCAGATGAGACAAACTTGATGTAAGAATAGAACACTTATTATCATATTGAGATGAGTTGTTTTTATGTGAAGCTGTCAAACTTCAGTTTAGTTAATAACAATCGTACTTATATAAAAGACTTGTTTTTGTTTTGGTTCAATTTAAACTTAAATAACTAATAGTCTTCTTTGACTTGGGGGGGCGGTGCTTGATTACTCAGTCAGAGTAGATCTGATTCTGGTCTGCAGAGTTTTCAGGAATTGAAATAGAATATTTGTCACAGAAAATCACATTGTAAAAGGAACACAGTTTTTAGCCTCACAATTAAATTTTGGGTGTCATTATCTGGACCCAGACTCCAAGTTTCAACCAAAATCTCCACAAACCTGTCGATAAATGTAGACCTCGCTACGACTTTACGTGTTGTGTAAACCCAGCTTAGGCCCTGCTGATTCTTGAAGATCACAAGTGAAGAACTGCACTTTTGGGAATCGTGTCTTAATTAATTTGAGCACGATATAGTAACTATTTAAACAATCTTTTGGCCCAAATTGAGAGCACATGGGGAGTGGGCTAATTAATGAGCATGTGAGCATCCTATTGGCAGTAAACATCAATCTGATATGTTAATTTTATTCAGCTACCAGTTTGGATGTGGTACCAAACGAATCATGTTTCGTAGCCAACTAACTGTCTGATCTCAGAATATTTTATAGTGTGATACTTTGAAAACTTGTTTTTGTATTTAGATGCCAATATGTTAGTTCTGAAAATAACTGTGTATCTAGGATGATGTTTATCTCTTTTAGTCTGGCTGAGTCTTACTAGCCGATGTTTCTGCTCCACTCTTGGGCCTGAAGTGGCAGCAAGTAGCAGATTTGGCAGGCCTCCCGCCTCCTTCCTGTGAAAGCCTCCAAGAGTGAATCGGACTACAGCTTTTCGCCATTTCAGCCGCACTGATTTGACTCTAGTGTGGCGCATTCTCAGCTAGTCTTTGTTTGTCTACCTCGAGTGATACTTTGGAACTGCAGTGTGAACCAGGATGTTCTCCTTCAGCTGTGCTGACGTTAAACAGCTCACAGGCTCCTACCTCATCGACGAAGGAACTTCTTGGCTTTCTCTGCCATCCCCCAGTTGCCTAGCAGCGGTGGGACCGTTTTCACGGCGCTGACGTGGAGTTTCACAGGAGCGTTTCCTGTAAACACTTCAGACACAAGCCAGCCCGTGTGCTGGAGCATCGCTCCCAATGAGATGCAGGAAGACGGCACGGAGAAATGCCTGCCAAAAATAATCTTCCTACCTCGACCCGCAGCCGAGATTTGGAGGCAGACAGTAAAGTGTGATTTCACCAACCCCCTTTTTTTAACAGCCAGATAGGAGTTCTGTCAGGATTTTAAAAATCACGTCTGAATAGAGCTTCCTTTCCGCATCTTAGTTTGAACCACGGGCACCATTGGCTGATTATTTTTGGTTGAGTTCATATCTCATTCCATTACAGTTCAACTCTCAAAAGCAATTTAGGAAGTACTTCACTCTTGCTTGCATAATAAACCTGCTTGTAAGTATCTGACCCGTTTGCGATTGCATCCATTAGACCCTATTCCATTGCCCACCGTGGAGCCCATTTCCAATTTAATGTAAGTTTTGGAGCTACTAAGACTTTGATTGTGCTGTTAATATCGCCGCGTTGCCAAAGCACTTTTCATCAAGGCAGCAGGCCACATCTCTCTTGATCGGCAACGACTGAAATGGGTGATTGGCCTTTTGTGGAAGAAAAAAGCTTTTTAAGGCAGCTGTCGTTCTGTGTTGCAGCTCAGACCAAGGCAGCCATGACGACGGCCAGGTACCGGCCCACCTGGGACCTGGCGCTGGACCCACTGGTCTCCTGCAAGCTGTGTCTGGGAGAGTTCCCTTTGGAGCAGATGACCACTATCACACAGTGCCAATGTGTCTTCTGCACGCTGGTGAGTACAAGCTAATCTACATTTTTCACCACACTGTACCAAAAATTGGGTTAGATCTATGATGGAAAGGGAATAGATCTTTATTTTAGGGGAGCCGACTATATTTGAAACTTTTTGATCTGGGGTTGATGGGATCTGTCTTCAAAGATTTTGGTCTGTAAGCAACTCTTCTCTCGTGCGCTTTAGCTTGATAGACTCTATATATGAGTTTAAGCCTCAGACTCAGCATTGGGCCCAAAGGTTGCTACAAAGAAACTGTCCCTGTTACTGTGAAAAGGAAGCTGTTTTAAGTAAGAGCATCTGCTAAATTGCTGTTAATGTAAATGCATCATCAGAGTTTGACAGTTGTCTTGAACTAAGATTAATAATATATTTAATTTGATTAATAATATAATTAATACTTTGACTTTGACTAATAGTCAAATTAGTGTAGTCAGTTAGCATATCAACATTGCATGTATATGCCATATGCTATAATTCATGTTCTAAATGTTCCTAGAAATTCTTTGAAGGGTCCTGAAGTCACGCTCTTCTGCTCCAATCCATGGGACCTATTTTCGGGGAAAAATATGAATGGTATTCAGTCGAGAGAAATGTTATTTTTCTGGTCCAGTGTGAATTATGTCATGAATTTTGTAAATTTTTTAAATTATTCTCTCTCGGTGCGAGCAATATGCATCACCCACACGCACGAACAAAACTTTTGGAATATGACTGTTTCAGCTTCACCGCCTTCTTCAAAGGGGGGGACAGGAGCATTCAGCGTGGTGAAAACCACTTAGTCTGGGCCTGTGGAAAGCTTCACCTACGCCACAGAACTAGGGGAACAGGCGGCAAGAGTGGAGAAAACGAGTAGTGACGTCATGTATGCAAGTGATGGGCTTGTTTGGAGTTACAAACTTTAACAGTGCTGTAAATCGAGACAAGATAACCTGCAGCTTTCTTTACACAAAAATTTATGTTAAAAATTCACAAACATCAAATGTGACTCTGCACGGTGAAAGCAGTCGCTTGTCGCAACAGAGGTTTCCGAGAAAAACGACCGTTTATGTTGCGTAAGCTAAAATGGTGGATTTTTTGTTTTTAGTGTTTTGAAACAGTGGAAGGTCTATACTGTACTGTTGTGAATAAATTTCACTGAAAAACTTACCCTTTCCATCCTAAAAATGAGACTTTCTTGAGGTGAGGAATTCAATTCCAGCAGAATGTTAAAAGTTTCTGTTTTGACCGCTCTACTTTAATATTTGTAGTAAATCCACTTGTTGACTAGCGCAGTAGCGTTAACCTAACGCAGGTAGGCTATCCGTGTGGCGTGCGTAGCCTGTGTGGCTGTGAATGCAGCGTAGGCTACCGTAAATACTAACAGAGCCGCGACCGCACCAAGCGTCTGTGAGTGCTATGTCGATAATCAACTTCAAAGGCAGATTTCTCCGTTTCTCACTTGGCGTGACAGGAGAAACCCGACTCCTTTGAATGTTGATATCTCAGTCATGTCATCCAATTCATTTGGTATAGGTATCATTTTGAAGGTTGCTTTATGCCCTTTCATGACAACATAATAACTTAATTTTGAAAATTTGAGCGAAGTGACTGGTTTTGCCATGGAGGGTCTCACGTGTAATTCAAGGCTCATGTCGACCGGGACCAGAAAATAATTATTTTCTGTCCATTGACTCCCATCCAAAAATTTTCCGATATATGGTCCCATGAGGGTCTAGAGGAAGGGGCGTGACTTCGCCACTCTATAAAAGCCTATTTTTTGATAATCATTGTAATTGACAGTCAAAAATGAGTTATGGTTAAACCCATACTTGAATGAAAGACCGACTAGGAAAGCTGGGTTCCTGATGTAAAGGTATTTGAGGGCAGGCACAGTGTGTGGACCCCACAGCAGTTATGAAGACATTTTCTGGTACATGACTGCATACTTTGGGTCCTAACTCTTTGAAGGGATTAAAGATCCCTGGACAGTGTGTGCATAGATGGGCCCTTGATGTCTGGATAAAATTACTGAGCGTGGTCCCTTCAAATCTGGACTCCTGATTATCCCAAGTCTCTAATTGGTGACTAATTCTCTTCTGCTCCTTTACCACCTTAGCTAACGTATTGTGAGTGTGCTGGTGCAGAATTGCTGCTGGAGCATCATCCAGGCTGTGCTGCACATTGGTGGTTGTGGCTTCCACCTGTCTGCACTGGATAATTAGAAAAGCACTTTATTAATGTAACTCTCTAACTAAGTGCTTTGTAGTGTGGACAGTGTCAGAAGGCAAAGCTAACTATAACTAGACATTCTGGCTTTCCTAAATGCTGCATCTCTGGAGGAAAGAGATGCTAAATTGGTATTTTATGCTACTTAGTCTAGATGAATCCGTTGCAGTTCCATCAGACATTATTTACATGAAGTTGCTTACATAAATTATGTCAGTCATTTACATTTACAGCATTTATCAGATTATCTTATTCAGACCAGCCTACATTCAGGGACATTCTGTATTGAGCATCTCAGGGTTATGCTCTACTGGGAATCACACTTACAATCTTATGGTCAACAACACAAGGTTTCAGACACTCAGTGTGCCACCAACACAGGAACCAGGCGTCAAAATACTGTTTGTTGGTCTAGGTCTGTAGTCTCCTTTACATTTGTGGTATTTGTTGTATTTGCGTCCATCCAGTTACATGGACAGTCTCCCTGTAGCAACTTGGGCTGTACTTCAAAAGCGCCCATCCAACCACTAGGCTTCCACCACCACCCTGTCTCCAAGTCTTTAGTCTCTGCTGGTTTTTACTCTTGGAGCCACAGGTCAGATCTTAAAAAACCAATGTAATTGCTGCCCCAAAGTCTAAATGCTTACTCAGTCTCTTTTCTGAAATGTGCCCAAATCTAACTGTGATTTTCGTACTGCAGAAAAGACACTTGCAGGCCAATTGGACAGTTTGTTTTGCCAACATGGCAGAGTGTGATTCAGCCTCCGGGAATAAACACTGGAAGCAGATCCCGTTCTCTCAAACCCCCTGTGGTGCCCGGTAGTGGCAGAGGTCGCACTTTTACGCTGATCTGAGACCAGATCTGTGGGTCTGCTTCTATTGGTAAAGGCAGCATTCGGGTGAACAGGAAACTTGGTTATCGGCCAGTGGGAGAAGTTCTGCTCTGGGTGTGGCTTGCTGAATGAACACTGTGGAGCCTTGTCTGTTAACTTGACTTCACAAGACACAAGCTGCCTTTGTGTATTTATGGAAATGTCTCTCTCTCTCAGGCAGAGATTCCACACATTCCCCAAAAAACTGGAATGCAATTTTATTTAGTGACACAGTTTAGCTAATGCAACATCATTTTTGAAGGCAGGAGCAAAATAAAAAATGGTTTGTGTCCTCAAAGATAATGAAGCATTACTTGTAGACCAATCTGTTTTTATTGTTGTCCCGGCGATGTGGAAAAGCCCATTTGTGGCTCTATTTAAATGCTGTTATTACAGTTCCCTCTCTCTGGACCACAAATGGCTCTCTTGGAGCTCAATTAGTCTGGGAGACGTGAGAATTGTGGCATTGTGATAACAATGCATTTATTGTAGATGTCTTGATAAGCGAACGCAGATTAACCACAGTTCTGGAAAATCAATACGCAACATCATAATTTACGAGTGCAACATAATATCTTTCTGTGCATGAGGTTTTAAATGTGACTGTGATTTAAATGTGCTTATTAGTGCTACTTTGTGAATATATAGTTAATTACACCAGCATGCAATTTTACCCAAAGGAGAAGTAAATAGCTGTGTTTTTTTATGTAAGTGCATCATGGGTTTGCAAAATGTGTTTATTTGCAGTGCCTGAAGCAGTATGTGGAACTCCTCATCAAAGAGGGCCTGGAAACCGCGATCAGCTGTCCAGACTCCGCCTGTCCAAAACGAGGACATTTACAAGAAAACGAGGTAAAGTCATTGCGAATCATTCCATCATTTTGGACAAAAGAAACTTGAACACACATTTCCTTTCTCTTTATGTTTATGCATGTGAATTTTGTGTCTACTGGAAGATAGTGCTCTTTTAAAGATAGATATCATATGTCAGTCCCCTAGATTTACTTGTGCCAGTGGAATGGAGTAGGCGAAAGAACAGACTCGCACTCTTTTTTTCAAAAAAGAAAAATCCTAAGAACGCATCATCCTGAATATTTGAAGCTTCTCGTGGAGATGTTACTTTTGCACACAGCTGGCATCTTTCCAATAACACTCCACTGTGAACTTTCGCTGCTTTTCTGGGTTCTGTGAAATCCACCTTCATTTAGATACAGAGATGCAGGATGTTGAGTGAGTGACCTCACACGCTGTGTGTTAATATTAGCACAAGGTGGGAGGGTCTGTACTGTCTACCTGCTCACAGTTAGAGGTCCGTCAGATCTCAGAGCAACCAGTGATGGCTGATTGGATCACAGTGGAAGGCCGTCTGCATGACCTCATGTTCATACCGAGTTCTGTGTTATAAAGGCCAAGCCGAATCCACATGCGGCTTTCTCTGACCAGGCAGTTTTGCTGACCTTATCACATGATGCTTGACAGTGCTGCTCATGTAGTCTTGCTTCCTTAGCTTAGCAAAGACCCACTATTTCGGATCTGTAATTTTTGTCTCATACAGCCTTGCTCAGTCTCACTTCATCTCTCTCTCACACAGATTGAGTGTATGGTGGCATCAGAGATCATGCAGAGATACAGAAAGCTGCAGTTTGAGAAAGGTGAGTATTAAGGGTCTCTGTTTTTAGGTTTGTTGTTAAAATACAGTTTTTAGAATTTGTGCAGTGATCTGTTCAGAGAAAGGGATGAAAATGGGACTGAAAAAAGTGGTGTTAGGGTTAGGGTTCCATGAATATTTTTGCTCTTTTTAAACTCTGTCATGAATGGATTTGACTTTAATAATCACACTGGATACTGAAGCAGTTTTTATATTTGGAATAGATTAATTGTACCTTATATATAATGTGTCACGTGGTCGAAGGAATGCAAATGCAATCTGCAAGAAAGAAAAATGAAGATGGTGTTAAAAGCAGTCTGTCATCTTGGCTATTCAGCAGTGGACTGTGTGTATTCACGTGTGTGTGTTGTGAGCGCATTACACTTTCTCTCTCTGTCTGGCTGACTTGTGGACGTGAGCGAATACAGCGCTTGAGCATTAGTGGGGAGAGTGATGCGGACGACCAATGTAAGCACACGTGCGTCCGCCGGAGGTCACGTTGGCTTGGCGCATTCTTTTTCACCTGAAGGCCCCGTGGCTCACGCATGCCTGCCATCTGCCTCTCTGTGTCAATGTCACCCAGGACTGCACGCTGGCCTTTCGCTCACGCCCTTTATTATCGGTGAATCACACCACTTCTCCAGATCGATGGCGCTGTTTTCTTTTATTTACAGGGTGCCATTCGGGCTGCTCCGACAAGCCGAGCTGTTGTTAAAAGCCTGCATGCCGCCTTGTCTGATAGCGTCGCACTTTGAAGCTCGATTTTTAGAGGAATGGCGGATGAATCGGCTTCGGCTTGATGCATACAGGTAGAGCTCTGGGAGTTAAAAGAGCTCCTCTGTGTCACCTGGAACAGCTGTCAGTGTCTGGGCTTTGTGACTGATCCTCTCAGGGTTTGGTAACAGCGCACGTACAGCTGTCAGCTAATTGCTTTTGAGCTTGTTTAGATGACACAGAGAGAAGTGTGTTTGTGGTGTTATTCCCACACAGTGAAACAGTGAGAGCGGGGCGCTAGGAGCCAGTTTCCCTCGCAGTGCTGAGCGTCTGCCTTGAAGGTCCCCGTGCCCACACGCGAGAGCCGCGGCAACTGTTCTCCTCATAAATGAGTCAGACTTGAGAGAAGCGTGAGAGAGAGAGAGAGAGAGAGAGAGAGAGAGAGAGAGAGAGAGAGAGAGAAAAAAGCATTCATGCAGTTTATCAGTGAGCCAGAGCACTGGAGCAGAATAGTGTAATCTTCCTGCGCTCTCAGAGAACTAAGACAAGACCGCACAAAGATTTGAGCATTGCTCCTCGCCTCTGCTGTGTGTTTGTGTGTGTGTGTATATGTGTGTGTGTCGTGCTGAAAGTGGCTAGGGTCCACACTGATGGTGCAGATAGACAGAGAAGGGCAAACGTTCCAACTCAGCATGTCTTAAGATAGCAGTCGCTATACATTCAGTGTGAGAATCAAGTTCAGACTTTACACTGACATACATTCACTGGCTTTTTAATATAGAGAGATATAGATGTATCGATGGATGGATTGATAGGTAGATGGACGGATAGATGGGATGGACGAATGGATGGATAGATGGACAAATAGATGGGTAGATGGTGGCTGGATAGATGGATAAATTGATGGAAAAATGGACAGATAGATGGATGGATAGATGGTAGATGAATGGATGGGTAGATGAATAGTTGGATGGTTCGATAGATGGATAGATAGACAGACAGATGGACGGATAGATAGATGGATAGATAGATGGATAGATATATGGATGGATAGATGGATGGATGGGCAGATAGAGGGATGGATGGATGGATAGATGGATAGATATAGAGGGATATAGGTATAGATGCAGACAGATAGTTAAAACGTTATACAGTTATAGAGATATTAAGACAGATAGAATGACAGACACATATATATATATATATATATACACACACAGTATGTAGAGAGAGAGAGAGAGAGACTGATAAATGAATACATAATATGGGTAAAGAGATGCATAGGGTTAGATATAGAGATAATGACAGAATAATGATGGAGAAATAGGGATAGATGGATCCAGAGAGAAGGGTCTATAGATATACCTAGTTATAGGATAGATGTAGAGATATCGATATAGACAGTGTTGGGGGGTAACGGAGTACATGTACCAAATTATGGGTAACTTTATTCCGTTACAGTTTAAATAGATGGTAATAACGTAATTTGCTGCAGTCACAGAATGGAGGAGTCAGAGCTGGAGCCAGCACGACAGAGCCAGGGCAGAAACACATTTCTGTCTTGGAAATTCAGACAACACTTCATATTAACCTTTCAGCATCGACGAACGCAATTTGCCATAGTTATTAATAACTCAGAATCCCTTTAACTTACAGAAACCACACACATGCCGTCCAGAATCACAAGACTTAGTGGACATTACTATTGATTAAATCTCACAAATTCTGAATATTTTTATTCTGTATCTAGATGGTTAAATGGATAAGAGAATGGTTCTGTCTGGCACCTAACCTTATTTTGCCTCACAGTATTAGAAGTCATAGAATGTCTCATAATAAAAAACAAGCCAGTACTTTTATACTACATGAGCTAAAACAAAGTAAAAAAAAAATATCAACAGGTGCAAGTTAGTTTTTCATCAGAAATGGGCTAATTTCAAAGACAATGTCAGCATTTACATCAGAAACTATGACAAATCCAAGTAGTGCAGGACATCCTGAACACAACAACATAAGGTATGTGGCTAACATCTACACATACTAGAATAAGCCTAAAAACAAAGGTAGAAAATGCTCCAAATTCTATTAGGGCTGTACGAAGGAAAAAGAAGAAAGAGGTTGGAATATGAAGGGCGATGAATACAGACAGATGGGTATATAGATATAGATAAGATAGGAGATGCGACTGATGGATTGGTATATGTGTGTATGACTGTACAAGATAGAGACAATAAGGTCAGTCAGTCATTGGTGACAGTTTATAATCTTATCAGTACATAACTATACTTGAAACAAATAGCACAATATGCTGCATAAATAAGAATTAATAATATATGCAACTTTCATTAGTTTTTTTTTTCTTTTTAAGATAGCATTTTGAGTATAAAGATCAGTGATTTAAGGCCTGACTGCTTTTTATTGAGGCTGGCTGCCACATGAATTCACCTCAATTACCAGATGTTGTATGGCTAATGAATACATCTGAGCTAAAAAAAAAAAAAAATTCAGTCATGCTGACACTAACATGTTCTTTAGAGACCCAGAAGTGAAGTCAGGATAAGCTTATCTATACTTTGACCTTACAGCTGGAGGTACAGCCAGACAGGCAGACCCAGACCACACAATCTTCTCTTTCTTCCCCCACAGAGGTGCTGCTGGACCCTTGCAGGACGTGGTGCCCGTCCTCCTCGTGCCAGGCTGTGTGCCAGCTGAAGGAAGCGGATGCCACTCAGCCACAGCTAGTGCGATGTGGGAAAAACTGCTGCCTTCAAATTCTGCTTTCGACCTGCAGGCTGGCTGGCACAGGTCCAGGACTGCCAGGAGAATCCCCCCATCACTGCCTTCCTGCCTGGGGAGAGCAGGTACTGTACCCAGCAATGTTTCTATGTAGTCAGTGGTCAAATAAAGATTATACTTACAATTAGAATAAAGTATGATTCAATAGTATTTTAGCAGTGTTTATTATTCATTATTAATTTTGATATTAAACTGAAAAGTGAAAGTGAGTGATTGAGCGGGCTGTTCAGATGACTCATTTGATGTTCCATTTGCATGTTGCGTCCTGTGTAAAGATCAACATTTCACTAAAAGTTAAGAAACAATATCCAGCCCTGAGTGTGAATCTACGCTTATTTGTATTCAACAAGGAATGTAATTTTCATTTGGTTTCATTGGGTTTTTTTGGTGTGTGTGGGTTGGAACAGAGTACAGCTATCTGTAAAGTGCAGTTTTCTACCTGCACTTGAATCAAAACTATTTGCATAAAATATTCCTGGATGAAACTGCAGGGCTCTTGCAGTGACTGAGGCAATAGATGTACAACACCTTCTCTGCTCAGATCAGCAAAATTGGAGAATAAGCCTGGAAATGTATTGGCTTGTATCTGTCGGCTAAGTCCCTGTGGTGAGGCTCTACATCAGCTACCTAACTCCGTCCACTAGCTGCCAGCTGTTTTTAGAGGCATAGGAACAAACCTGAGCCCAAGCTGCTGCCTGAAAATTCATGCCGTAAAATAGGGCTGAACAATATATACAGAGGGCAGTTGGTAGTTCAACGGTTAGGGAGTTGGCACATTAGTCGGAAGGTCACATTATATTCTGCTGCACTGTGTGCTGTGCTGTGTTCACAATAATCACTCACTAATACTTTACAAATGCAGATGTTGAATTTCTTTTCCAGTTTAATAGTGCTGATATCCATGTTCAACAAATGCTTTTTCTGCTTTAAAATGTTTTTTGCATCAGATATTGTCATAGCCACATTATTGTCCTGTAATTCACAGTTTGGTCATTTGTCTGGCGTCATTTACTTTGGTCCTTATATATTTTATTTGAAGTGATCTAAGCCCTACAACCTCTGGCGTTTGAAAGTAGTGACCACCCTGCAATCAGAAATTAGTACTGGAAATTTTTCAATTGTTTGCTGCTGACATTCGTCTGAAAACATGTCTGCCTTTTACTTTTATTTTAAAATGACTCTTTTTTCAAGAGTATTGACTGAAAGATAGCGTCTATGGCCTTTGCCCTAAATGTAAAGTTTACATAGAAATGAAGGCTGTGCCCAGATGATGTGTAAGAACTGCAAGCATTCTTTCTGCTGGTACTGCCTGGAGTCACTGGATGTGAGTCTTTATTTAGTTGCCTTTCTTATGTCGATTAATGCAAAACAAATGGACAACTTGTCACTCATCTTATCGTGCACTGAGCTAAAGATAATGACTGTATTTTCCATATCTGTTTTACATTTCTCTGGCTGCATTCATTTTAATTAAGTCAAGTGAATAGCTTTTGCAATGTGAGCAATGAGACAGAACATTTTCCTTTTAAAATTAAATCAATAAATCCGTCCCAAAAACTGTGCCACTTCCAGCAGTATATGATTTCAGTGAGAGAGTATTCAGCCAATCAGTGTAACATGTACATCATGACATTGCATCATTAAAATATGTAGAAAATAAATTTAACATTCAAATATTTTTTAAATTAGGCCTTTTGACCCTAACTTAACCATATTAATCAGAATAAAATCAACAATTGTAACTATTTTTAACAAAAAATGGTTAGTATCAATAGCATCTCCTAATTTAGTGCCTTAATCTGGCCATGTATTTTTTTACTGTGTATTTTACTGAACTACATTTTGTATTTTATCCTTCCCAGTCCATCTGTGTTAAAATTGATTATTTGCTGTGATTGGTGTGGAGCTAACTGGTAGCCATGTGCCCACCATGGGGTGGTGGTCTGTCCCAGCCCTACCATGTTCTTTTGTTACAGCTGTCACACACCCTACTGAGATAATGGCTGCTTATACTACTCTGTGTTTGACAGGATGACTGCTCCTGGTCATTACTGACAAGGGCAGCAAGCTGGGCCACTCAGAGCCTCCGTGATCTGGCACGAACACAGGTGAGCACCCAAGCGATTACCTTCCTTCTTCCTTTTTCCTTTTATCAGCCAGGCAAAAGCAGTGTTAACTGTGGGGATTGTGCACGTGGCCTTGATTATGCATGGTCTTGAAAACCTTTCTTTCAATGGTTGCAAGACATCAGTCAGTCACGGAAATTTGTGAATCAAGTGTGCTCCTTTGGTGCTATTATTTTTAGAGATGTGCAGTTAGAACTTTTCGTGGTCCTACATTATTATGCCGATTTTTTTTTCTGCCTCCAAAGCGAGTTGTGGAGAAAAAAAAGCAGTGAACCTACAGCTTTGAAATTTTGGCAGGTAGGTCAATGCCCCTACTACTCTGAGCAAAAAAATTGCACCAAAATAAAACATTTTGCGTTTCCAAAAAATAGCATTTGCAGAATAAATGTTGAACCCATGTTTCTGTTCTGTAAAAAATCTTAAATCATCTTATTCTTTGGTTTTAAGGCGAATTTTTAGACCCTCGCATCTATTTCCTGCCATATTTGATTTTTCCTTCATTTGCATAAGAAATAAAATCCCATCTTTTTTCAAGACTTCGTCCCTGGATTTTTTTGTCAATCTGCATGCAACTGGTATCATTTGAATCCCAAGACACTCTTCTTTAATTATTATTGAGCACTGTTTTTCAATTTGAATCTCTTCATTGTTTTGTAATATGCAAATAAATATAGGCTCGGCTTGGCGTGGGGACTGCAAACCCATACACGAGTGTCATAGAAATTAGCTCTGGGTGAGCAACAGCTTTGGTGTAGGTAGGTCATGACTCTACCCAATACTGAGAAAAACAGTTACTTTACTTTGCTTTTACATATTTCAACATTTCCAAACATCCACTTCTCAGGCAAAAAAAAATGCACCACTAATAATAAGCGTAAGCGCTAATAAGCTATTATCGTTTTCCGTAATAACTTTTGAATAAATAGCTCGATTCTTGAAGTCATATATTATCTTATTTCTTAGATTGAGGCGAATCTTAATAAACCATAAATATCTATTTTTTATATTGGATTTTCCTTTAATCGGCATAACTAGTCCTTTAGATCTGGATTTACTATCCCGTCTGCATGTAACTAGTATTTGAATCCCAAGACCCATTCTTCTTTAATTCATTACTCAGTATAATATTTTTAATTTAGGTTTTCATTAGGCTGTATTTTTTTTAAATAAATGTGTACTCGTCTTAGTATATTATTAAATGCCACACAGAAAATCATAGAAATCTAGCTCTGGAAGTGAATACGCTAATTTTCATAATATGAAATGCATTATTATTTAAATCTCAGCATATTCTTCTTTAATAGTTATTGAGCACATTTTTCATTTACCTATTCCTTTGCTAGCATTATATTATGCAAATCAGTACTTTGAAACAAATTCAGCAAGACCTATGTTTGAACAAAGAAACATTACTGTAATTTACAGTTTTTTGGAATATCTCTTATAAATTATGACACATTTTCAGGTATTTTACTTTTATTTGCAAAGCTTCTACTTCAAAATCGATATCACTTGTTGGCTAACTTCAGCTATTTTTAAAGGTTAGCGAATAGATTTTGAACATATCATGAAAAAAGATAGAAAGATATCAAATCTCAACATATATATACTTCGAATTAAGTAAAAAACTAATTAAAGCTGCAAACTGCATGGCCCCGTAATCACTGCTTGCAGTTTATGTTCTTTGTCATTGTTGTGTTATGTGTTGTTTTATAGAGTGTCCCTTTGTGTGTAAACTCTGCGATCTGTGCAGGTTCAGAACATCTTCAGCAAAAAAGGCTCTGTGTTGGAGTTAAAATGCAGTTGTTTTTATATCATAACCTGTTCGAAGTATTCATATTGGAAGGATGGTTGGATGGATGGATAACTTTGTTGGCGTTCCCTGGAGGAGAGAAATTAATTTGTCTTGCAGCAAAAACCTGTCTAAATAAATATAATAAACACTGTTAACACTGTTAAATACGTACTACTACTACTACTACTAATAATAAGCATAATAATAGCAATAAACCGTAATAATAATAAATAATAATCGATAGATAAAGAGAATGAAAACAAAAATGATTTAATCCAGTTTCGTGACTACCTGACTGCCCAGGGTGGATGATACAGACTAATAGCACTGAATGATTATGTAGAGGGTGAAAGGTATTGGTTTTGCTTGTATTCCATCGCTGGTCACCTCCTCTAGAGTGACAAATGTAGAGCCATGAGTTTGTTCAGTCTGTTAGTGCCTTTTGCCTTTATATTGCTTTCTTATAAAATAAAGAAAACATGTTATCATTAGTTGAGTAGTTATGGATTATATTTTTCTTTATATTGTCCTTTTTATTATAACCAACATGAACGTCCAATTCTTTTCAGGTATTTAATTCCAAAGCAGCTCAACATGTTCGTCTTTGTGCGGATTTTCTCGCAGTCTCTACTTCCTCTCACAGTGACAGGGCATGTCACTGCATGTGAGTTGCTTGGACGGAATGTCCTCAGACACAGTTAGGGCTAGTTGGATGACAAAGGCAAAAACGTACTTTTACAGGCTTTAGAGACTGCGCAGAAACCCAGTTTTGCTGATCTACATCAGGCCAGCCCTAAAGGGAGGAGTTGGAGTCGATTTGCAGATTTACAGAGCCATCTGTTGCTCGGCAGGGAGGTCTGAGTCAGTTGGGCAGCACGGGGCAGACCAACCCTGCCACCTCTCTCTCTACACCGGTGTATGTATGTCCAGACATCCTTGTGAAGTAATAAATCAGAGGTGCAGTGAGAGGTCCCGACTTGGAAGAATACTTCTTGTGTTGATTACTTAACTCTGTGCTCTGTCAAAAGTACACTTCCTCTCAAGATGCAACTCAGCCATTTGGGATGTAACAAGAGAGAGTAGAAATGGAGGCGGGGTGGAAAATTGTTTATGAAGGTTTTATCAGTTCCCATGCTGTGTTTATGAATATGTTCCTCCGTAGTACTTGGGTTCAGGGAGACACAGTGTTGCTGTTTTTTCTCCAGCCATGTGATTCTAGTCATTTTAGAATGACCCCTGCACAGGCTAATCGGGATCCCAGGTTTACCCATGGACACATTTGGACTTCTTCTGCCATCTTTTTATTTAAACTGCATGTTGTGTGATTGTTCTGTCTGAGCTGTGTGAGTTGTTAAGATTTGATGCCCCCATGTGCTTGAACATCGTATGACATCTTTTCCAGATTTACTGGTAAATCACAACTCTATATATGTTGTAATTTTATTCAAACATTTATATACCTATATAAAGGTTTAAACCAATGAACATTCCATTTATGAACATTCCAAGATTTATGTTACTGCTAGTGACGGATGCCTTAAAGCGCAAAGAAAAACATTTTTTTCTGACTGGCATGTCAAATAATTATTATTCATCACAATCTGCCTGCACAGTAGTCACATCACATAAAGTGCAATGTCAAACACATCATGCTACAACCTTTTTCCTGCTTGACACAAATAGAAAACTTTCCTGGTTGTCATTTTCCGTGACTAATCTACAAGAAGACCGCTGTGTGATTTACTCTGATTTGAGAGTTCCTGGATAAAGTTCATAAACGGATGATTCACAGGCAAAAAATAGTCTTAAGTAAAAAGTTATTTTGCAGGGTTTTTTTTAATCATTTCTGTGGGGCAGAAACCTTTTATGTCCAAAACGGTTATTTTTCAGGAAATTAAAAAGATGATGTATATTCTAAATACAGTTCTGGAACAAAATAAGAGACCACATCACTTTTTTCTGTTCTTTGACTTTGCAGTATGTGGCTGTGAGTGTAATTGCTATTTTTTTATGAGCTATTGTAGTTGCAGTGAAAAATAAGATGGCAGTCCATATTGTTATATATTACTGCAGTTCTGTTTATATAGCAGCTATTACCTTTTATTATATTCCAACAACCATACTCCTGATTCAATTTGCCGATTAGAGGAAACAGACCTCAGCAAATGAGGACGCCATAAACTTATGGATCATATTCTTATAATGACATAATTGTAAAATAATATATGTGTAGTTTGCAACTTCCAGGTTAGACTAAGATCATTTACTCCATAAGATAATAAAATAATAGATAAGATTCTTTACTCCAAAAATGTTTGGAATTTTTAAATAACCCTGGTAAAGTTATAAAAGAACATTAATTTGTATATTTCACACAGACACATAGTCACAAAGTATTAAAAAAACAATGAAGCAGAAATAAAGTGATGTGCTCTCTTCTTTTTTCCAGAGCTGTATATGAACATTGTATATAAATATATGAACAAGCCATCTTCACCACTTTTCATTGGTTAAATATTTCTAAAACTGTCAGGCCAGCGTGAAGACTGATCAATAGAATTGTTTTATGACAAAAAATAAAAATGAACAAAAATGGACTTACAAGGTTTCTGCCCAACAGCGACGGGGGAAACGCTTTTCTGTAAAATTACCCTAATCGTTCTAAAATATACAAAATCTTCCCAAATTGAATCATTTAGTTTTATGTTTTTATATTGCAGTATATTTTGCAGCATTGTTTTTTTTTTCTCCAATATTATGCATCCTTATTTCAGAATATTTATGTTATTATTGTTATGCAGTTTTTCATCCACATCTCATATCTTTCGTTATCCAGAGGTTGGCAGTAAACTTTATTTAAAACTTAAAGTTAAGTCTAAATCCTTAAGTTATGGGGATTACTGTGGAGAAAATGTCATATTTAGATTTTATTAAGACATCAAGACATGTGTCCTCTTGAATTACATGTTTGTGTGTGTATGTGTTTGTGTGCAGGTTGTTGGCATCTTTGCAGGGTTCGGCCTGCTCCTGCTGGTGGCCTCTCCATTCCTGCTGCTGGCTACACCGTTCGTTCTGTGCTGCAAGTGTAAATGCAGCAAAGGGGATGACGACCCCTTACCGACCTAATGGGCTTCTGCTCGGAGGGGAGACGCAGTGGGGAAAAATTCCGCCCGTCTCCTTTTGTTGTTTTCTTTTCTTTCTTCCCCCCACTTCCGCCCTCCGGCTTGGAGCTCTTCATCCACCCCTGGCGGATCGGCCTTGCGCATTTTTGAAGAGCGTCGCGACCCATCTCACGTCACGGCTTCCCCCGGTTCCGCGAGCAGGATGCGGCCGAGCCGAGCCAGTCCGGTCCGACCAGGGCCAGGCGACCCTTCACTCACGACTGTGCCGAAGGCCACACAGAATACAGGAGGGACTGGGTGTGAAAACCTCAGCCTCGACGACCTGGAAGTTACCTGATTCTTTGGGGACATGTCGGCTGCCTAGAAGGATGCTCCTCTTTCTCCACGGGGGATTTCTGGCATACCTGAGCTGTTTTTTTTCTGGAGGGCTCTGCGTTGAAACACATTCACCCTGCACTTCATGTAGCTCTGTGCGCATAGTAGCACTCGGGTCATGCCAACACTTTCCTCTGGATCTCTGTCTCGCACACGCTCTGTCACTTTAAGGCCTGTGGGGCGAACAGGGGCTTTATTGAAATGTACAGCTTTGTGGAAATGGTTTCTTACTTTAAGTATTTTTATTTCAAGTTCTGCTTTACATCATAACTAGGCTCCTACTGTACACCCTAAAGTTATAACCTCTTAAAAAGATCTTATTTGTCTGAAATCGCAGTTTCACACCAGTACCAACATGGATTTTATGATAAATAAATTTATCCTGTTGTGTAAAGAGAATTCACCTTCTCTGAACTCCCCTGAGTTTCCCATTCAAAGCACCATTTCTGTTAGACTTATCATTGATTCACTGTATGTTTTCTTGCACAGCAAGTGAAATGTTTTTTCAAGGTTTACTGCATAATTTAGATATATTAACACAAATCCCAAAAGATGCACCTAAATATGTTTTTAGACCAAAATAATCTCACTCTGTCCCTTTTAAAGGAATCCCTGCAATGCACAGCACAGCAAACCCCCCAAATTACTTCCCAGTTGTGTGGGTAAAATGTCTCAATGAAACACTGTCCTTCAGCACGGTGTATGCATATCTGGAGGTGATGCCTCTGTATATCGAAACAATGTACTGTACAGTAAGTCTCTATATTCTTTGTCAGATAGTTAGAAACTTGCATGTCTGTTTTGCTCAAGTTTGCAAAACAGATTTCCATTCACAACTGCAGCCACTGTAATTCTGGCAGGGATTATAAACTCTGGCTGATTCAAGACTGTTTGGCTTGTGCTTATTTAAGTCTAGCACTATATCTATGCAAGTTTCTAAAACTTGAAGATGTGGTTTTTGGTGTCATTGTGTGTTCACAAGTGCTGTAGGCAAGACAGCACTCCCTAAAAATAAGAGTGATTTTGCAGTTAAAGTTACTGTATTAGAAGCAATTTAAGGAGCCTCGGGGGCAACATACAGTATCAATCAGAGTTTGAATAGGGCAAAGAATATCAATGCAAAGTAAGTAGAGGCTTTTTGCTAAAAGATTATTATAATCCTGCTTGGACATCAACATCTTGCCTACAGTACTTATAAGGTGCATGTGTTACCAGAACATCTGTCATCATATCATTTAACACAAACATGGAAATAAAGTGAATTCAACAAATCAGGAGAAGTAGAGATTGTGCTGATGTAGCTGGACAAAATGTAGCTCACCAGAATCCTTTAGAACTTCTCCCACTTAAAAAATGTTCCATATCTGAAGATGGATATGACAGGTGGGCATGTGTCCCCCATCATAAAATTTTGTCTTTGTTTAAATGTACCCTCCAAAATATTACAATCTTTATATCAATAAGATTAAACCTTTTGAATCGACATGGTGACCCTTCTTTGGTAGCTACATTGAACGTTTTAGCCTTAAGTTTTTAAGTACCTCACTTGTTTGTTCACTTGTAGCTGTTTTTCTTTTATTTATTCTCAGGTCCTCCTAGATTAAACCATTAGCCACAGTTTGATAGTTCTCTGTAAAGTTTTGAAGTGCATTCATGGATGACAATCGTGCCAAGCATGATTTTAAATTATGGACGGGGAATCACAGTTTCATGCATTGCAAAAGAGAAAGTTTAAAAAAAAAATTGTTTGAAATGCTTTAAGCCCCTTGTCACTGTATAAACTGCATTTAAAATGTATGTCTTATGTACAGTAAGTGTGTCTTATTATTTTAGAAGGACATTTTCCCTTTAACTACTACACTTCAGGGATTGTTCAACTAGTCAACATCAAGCATACTGAATTCTCTAATTTCTCATATGGACTAAGGGCAACATCAGAATGGTAATTTCTGTCTTTCTTTCAGTGATGATTCTTTAAAAACAAGGAACTTTGGAAGAAAGCTTTAAACAATCTAACAAAATGTCAGATATCATTTTCTCCTTATAAATATATAAGCCTCTTGCACAAAACATGATTGGCAACTCATTCTTATGTTTCAACAACTTGATGTCTGCCTGTGGCAGATTTAATCTGTATAGTTTTGCAGTTATGCTTAGTCTTTATATTGCATGCCTATATATTTTTTTGCTCCTTGTATATTTTGACAGTTTGTGAGGGTAATGTTTGTGTGTGTCTGTCCCCAGCTTTGGCTATTCCAAATATCACTTCTGACCTGTATACTTGCTTTAAAATGACAGAATGTTTGTCAATTGCCATGCAACCTTGTCGGCGTCGGCAGTGTTGTACCTTTGCTCCTGAAGCTGTTTTTTTGCCTTTCTTTCTTCTTTAGAAGGCCTTCAATGTGTATTTTTGTTTGATTTTGATACTTCTTAGATAAAATAAATATTTAATGGTATTGGAAGAAATAAATTCTACTTGTACAGTTGTAACCTTTTAGATTTGCATGTGTGTAAAATCCTGCCTAAATACAAAAAAAGACTTCTTCAAAAGAAAGGTATGTACTTGCATTTTCTGTGAGATTAACAAATTATAGTGCATTCTATTTTCTTTTTACAATTTAGCACACATTAAGATGGAATTCCAAAGATAAATATAAAAAGACCAAAACCAAGCTGAAAACGATCATTATTAGGCCAACAGTTTTGAAAGAATGTGACAGGTGATTATTGCTTCATAACGCCGAGAAAGTTTGAATCGGAAAACACCGACCTGCGATTTCAAAATCATAAATACCTTGTTAATTGATGTCTGATATGGGGTAAAATATCAATGTGAATATATGATATTCCGATTACGTCATTACAGACCTTGCAATTTCCCGCCAAATGGACAGAGCAAGCTGAGGAGCTGTAAAACCTACACAAACAGGAGTTTGAGGGCGTCAAATAGAATTTATCCGAATATGCAGCGAGTTCTACAGTTTATTCTGTAACGTTTACCTTTGTTGATGGTTTGTTTAAATAAGACTATGAGACATGGGGTTTAAAACATTGTCTACTATTAGCTAACAATAGATAACTATTTTAATACCCTTGCTGCTTTTGCGTGTGTGCATACATGCCCAGCGTTCCACTCAAACATTTTACCTGATGAGAGAATTGCCCTTGGCAGGTGGATTTTTAGAAAATTGAGCTTTTGGAAAAGTTGTGGAACTTTTTATTGACATCCGTTAATTTTCTCTGGGGGAAAAACCGCAGAGGAGAAAATAGCAGCACGATAGCACTGTTTGTAAAACGTTTGGGAGCAAAATATGAGCCAGAGGTGGATATATTATTTACCCGTGTGTGTAGCATATTGCCTTTATTCAGTAGTTTTACAACCAACTGACTGAGTTTGCTAACACCAGATTTTAAAACGGTTTCATTGTATACATATTTTTGCGCACGTTTCCATTAAAAAAGTAGATTCCAGTAAGGGTCACTGTAACTGAATATTTGTGAAATTAATTCAATTAATTAATCGTAATTTAGAGACGATTATCGTGCTGTAAAATTCTGTAACCATGTCGCTCGACGTCACCAAGCGTTCCCGGTTTCAAGCGATGACGTTGCGATCGCTGCCTCACGTGAGTGCAGCAAGAGATACTCATTTGTGTAGCAGATTTTCTGATCCGGAAGTACACCGACACACTTCACCGACGCGGTGTGTGTGTGTGTGTGTGTGAAAGTGAGTGTTGGTAGAGGGAGGATGAGCTGTAAACATGCTTCAGTAATGCTGTAGTTTCGGTGTTTGTTTTACCCGGTTTAAACCGTCTCCGCCGCCCAGGGATTTACGTTTAGTTTGGTTTTTTGGCGCTAACCGGGTGCGGTCAAGAACAACAACAGAACCCAGCGCAGGTGATGGTGTCGATATTTGAGTTAGATTGGAACTGATCCTTCTTTCAAAGGACTGAGTTCTCATTCTGGGATGTGACATCGCAATGATGAAGTTTTTGTCCATTTGTACGATCGTTTCTGCCTCACTGTGGGTGAAATGTTTCGTTATGGCTGCGTTCGTCGAGCAGGACGTGAGGGAACAGGAAGAGCCGCGGCAGTTTGGTGAGCAGCTCTCTAGTTTAGCCCTGTGTCAAACGTTGATGCTGTTTTTTATGTAAACAACGAAACGATAAAAACAACCATTATGAGTATTTGTAGACATTTGCAGCGTATATTTTGTGGTTTATGTGGACTGCATAGAAGATGGCTTCTTGTTTTGACACGGTGTTGTACTCCAGTGCGCGGTTTGGGAAGCAAGGTTTCATGTAGTTTCACGGCGTTTTCGACGTCAACAGAGTGATAGTTTCCTGTGTTTTTTTCCTTTAGGTGATGAAAAATATCTACATTATATCCCGTAATATAAGCACCGTGTGATATAAAATAGAAATCTATGTATGGTATGGTTAAGTGTGTAGGTTTTTAGGTAGGCGAGTGGGAGTCAGGTAGAGTTCGTGTGAGTTCAGTGTAACAGTTAAAACAGTTGTAGCATGTTCTGGTTTAGTATCTTTCTGGCCTGAGGATAGGACTCAGGTACAAGTTTCCACACTTCCAGTCCAAATTAAATACCTACTCCTTTGTTCTGTTCCATTTTTTAACGTTTGGAATAATATTACCAAATTTCTCAATTATACAGTAAATTATACAGTAAATGTTCTAAGTGATTATTTACTACACGGTTTTGTGTAATTTCTGTTGTTTATACGTTTATAATATTTTACTTTTACTATTTCCCAGCAGGATGTCATAAGCTCTTAGATTTAATGTCTTTAAATAAAACACACTTTAATTAAACAAAATTTTTTTTGGGGGGGGGGATGCTTTTGTATATTTTTCCTGTATGGCTGGGTAAAGAATAAGGTGAAAATCTTTGCCTATTTTTTAAAACCCCAGTTACTTATTGCATGTTAATTTGACCATAATGTCATGGTTATTGTAGACACAGTTTTGTCATTGATCAGTCATGACCCCTGGGAGATTGATGCAGATTTTGCTGTGGAATTGTGTAGCTAACTGATACACTTGCCATATTCCAGAATGAATGTTAAATCTTATACTGTGTAATAGATCCTGGCTTGTCTGTAGATGCCCCTGTGTAACACCACGATGGGGTGGCTCCATACACCACCAAGCTACAGCATTCAGCCATAAACATAATTAAGCAGTTCTGCTTTCTGTATGTGGGCGACTGCTGTTTTTGTAATTCTGTCTATTGTCCTTTAATACAGAATCCCTCAGCTCTCTATTAGCCGACTATGAAGTGCTTCCTCTATCAAGCCTTCAGCGCCACTCTTTAAGGAAGAGAGATGTGGATTCCCAGTCCCATTTGGAACGGCTGGTCAGCTTCACAGCTCTGAAGAGGTAGACTCTTCTTCTGCTAACTCTTCCAAAATGATTTTAGAACCTGTGAATATGAAACTATAACTTAAGCTCGACTAAACATCTCCCAATGTAGATGACGTGACATACTGTAAGAGTTGTGATCATTGGTTTGAAATTCCCCTTAAATTCTTCCTAAACTGTGTTATATAATTCGGTAATGTGTGCATAAAATGTTCATATTTTTTTTCTAAAGGCATTTCCAGCTCTACCTCACCACCAACACAGACCTCTTCTCGGATGATTTTAAAGCTGTGTTCATAGACAAGCAAGGCGTGGAGGAAAAATATGAGCTTCAGTTGCAGAATTACTTTAGAGGACATGTTGTAGGTGAGACATTTTATTTGGGAATTGACATCCATGTCATTAAGCTATAGAGATTGACTGACTAGTAATGAATGAAAGATTGGTTTGTTTGGTTTGAATCTTTAATTCTGAATTCTTATGGTGACAAGTTTGAGTGTGAGCCCTTGCTGTTTTCAGGTGAGGAACATTCACGGGTGCAGGCCCACATGGACGGTGATGAGTTCTCGGCCCACATTATCACAAACGATGGAGAGTACAATGTGGAGGTAATAGTGGAACATCAACACAGTGTGCTTTCCATTCCTATATAGCTGTTAATGCAATACAGATCTATATGTTATACAAATCATAATATACAGACTAACTGAATTTGAAACTTCTTTTTTGAATAGTTAAAATACACAAAGAACCCATTATAGGTTTTTTTTTTCTTCATCAGAAATCCCGTTGGGGCTTGAAAACCAATAATATATTTAGAAATGCATCTAAATACATTCCTTGTAATTCGTCATGTCAATGGATTATTAATAAAAATCATTGAGACTTACTATTCACAGCCTCCTCTGGTGCAAATTTGCATCTCTATTTTCTATCATTTTTAGCCGTTATGGAGGTACACTGAGACGCAGCCTGATGGCCACTTGCTGGTGTACCGCTCAGAGGACATCAGGAACATCAGCCGCCTGGGTTCACCAAAAGTGTGCGGCTACGTCAATGCTGAGGCTGAGGAGCTGCTACCCGTGGAGGCCAGCATAACTGAAGATGTGGGACGGCATCAGAGTGAGGACATCATTCTTTTGTAGCTTTGAGACAAAAGATATAACACGGATAGAAACAGTATTTTTATTCAATTGCTTAACTTACTAAACTGTTAAACCTATGTACACCAGTTGTGTAATTTCCATTTTTTAAGTGTATTGTTCACATTTGCAGAAGGAATTTTGAGTTAAGACATTAGCATCAGATCCCAACCACAGTCCATTCAAATGTAATGCAGTTTTTATTTACTCTCATTTTATCCACAATGAACATAAAACTTCATCCAACATACAGGCATTGCAAGAATATAACAGTTATTTTGGATCAGTTTATAAGTTGCATATTGTTGCTTTAGGGGAAAAGCAGTAAGGATTTGTATTCACTCTATGAGCATCATTGGCTGGACAGAAGTGTTGAAAAGAGAAGAGAATCAACGTGATATTTCTAGATTATTTGCCCAATCCTCTGCTCTGTTTAGGCTCTGTGCTATACTTGGACATTTGGTGAAGACATGCTGTGACAGTCCAAGGGCACCCACACAGAACAGTCATCACACATTAACTTCTCACCTCATGAGATCTCCATTGTGCGCGTGTGGATTCATAGAGAATAGCATGACTCAAGCAGCCGTTGAGATCTATACAAAGATCCTTTTATATCTGTTTCTAGCACTCGTGTTCAACCAAATGTGTTGCCCTCTTGACGTGAACACTGCTCCTATAGTGTTGCTGATATTGCAATGGATTGGGTGTTATTCTTTGTCCTGGAAGTCTTAATGGGAGAACTTGGTAAGGTCTTGGTGCTTTGTGATTTGGACAGATGCCAGCCGCAGGATGCGGAGGCAAATCTCCAAATACGGGAACACATGCCCACTGCTGCTGGTGGCAGATTATCGCTTCTTCCAGCACATGGGCCGGCGAGAGGAGAGCACCACCGTCAACTATCTGGTAAGCACTGGTGTAAATCATGAGATTGATAATACCTCATTATAACGATTCAGTGTCTGCCGATATCACAAGTCTTCTCTTCTAATTAAAGATAAGTATAATCTCAACGATAAGCATACTGAAGACAGTGTATATATTTTGTGCATGTATGAGAGAGAGGCTTACAAGACCAGACACCTGTTTTTTGCTAGATTGAGCTGATTGACCGAGTGGATGACATCTACAGGAGCACAACATGGGATCCAGATTTTAAAAGCTTCGGTGTTGAGATCCAGCAGGTGCCGTATGCTACAAAGTTTGGCTGTGTTAACATGACACTCATTTTAATTCTCAAATATCACTGTTTAGCCTCTTTGGCCAATGTTGTCCATTGACAGTTGTGTTCAGTGAATCTGTCTGACTCACTCTCCACATGATGCTAACATGCTAAAGGATGAGGTCATCGTTTTGTGTGGCTGGAATTTTCTGTTTCATGGAAATAGTGTGTGTGTGTGTGTGTGTGAGAGAGAGAGAGAGAGAGTCAGTGTGAAAGTTCAGTCTCATGTCTCGACTCTGTTTCGACAGATCATCATAAACAAAGAGCCGACCAGTGTGGCCCCGGGGCAGGCTCACTACAACATGAGAGGAAGCCTACGGCCACCCAACCATGAAGTGTGGGATGTGAAGAAGCTTTTAGAAGTGAGTTCTCAGACTCAATTACATATGAGGAGAGATTATGTCATGCGTAATAAGTACACTAGTGATAGTGTAAACCGTGATACAAAAACCTTCAATCACTGTTTGGGAAGACTCTGTTCATGCTTCATTTAGCCATCTTGAAATTTAAAAAAAAAATATATATATATATATATATATATATGTATTTTTTTTATTTTTTTATTTATTTATTTTTTATTTCAAGCTGGCTAAATGA